>CM062101.1:7324516-7350587 GCA_031163375.1 Conogethes punctiferalis | reverse complement strand
CGTCACGTGACGACAGTTAGACAAGTATCACCATCTACTCTGTCAAAATGTCTCAAAAATTACTACCAGAAATTTCCCGTGTTCAACAAGAATCAGATGATTACTCTCCATCTAGTCATAATATACGAGTATAAGAGGCTTCCTCTAGTTTCAATTAGCAACATAAGAGAGGTAGGGCATAGCGAATCTTCGCTCGAATTGAGCTGCCCGTCCGGGAAAGGACCTCCACCCTATAGAATACCGCAGCCGAATGACCTCCGGGTCGTGTTTCTGCTGGTGAGTAGAGTTTCCTGAGCTCGTGGGGGGTTAGGGTTGGGCCGGCATGGCAGTGGCAACTGACAGGTAACCAACCAGTTACTTGCCAGTTGTCACAGCGACTAGGGCTTTTCTTTCGTTTTCCATCAGGGAAGCCATTATGTCGAGCTACTATAAAAAAATAACATACATAACATCCTATTTTATGCCGTTTCACTGTGGTTGGCTGTACTCAGGTTTTCTCTAATATGCAACCACTGGTTGTGGATATGGAAGGGCCTTCAACGATGCATGTCAGCGAGCGTGACTGAAGGACGCCAATGGAACACTGCGGCAAAATAATTGAAGCCAGTTGATGTCTAGGCAACTGAGCGGTTTTATTTAGACCTGTCCTGTCCGTTGGGTTTCCGGATTTAGAACAGGACCGCCCCATCTCATGCCGTGGGTATCGCAAAGGACGACTAAGGCCCTTCGTAGTTCACTGCTGGACATAGGCCTCTCCAAATGTTCGCCACCTTTCTCGATATTTAGTTTCTCATATCCAAACTTGTCAACGGGTCGCCCAAATCGCTGTGACAACGGGTTGGTAGTACGAAGGATTCTTTTACCACACTACTATTACGATTAATTTCCAAAGCATATTCTCCGATATCGTATAGGTAAGTTAAGTGTTCCATTAAGTGCTTAGGTGGTAATCATATGCCATTAACTCCGTTCATTTATTGATATACATGGCTAGCATGTGCCGCTATAATCACACTAATCTGTTGTTAGATTAAACATTTATTAGCTTGGGCTTGGTCGCACGCCCTCTGTGAGTGTTGGTCAGATATTAAATACGGCATGGAACTGGAGAGAAATGGAGGCCAATAGATTTTTTCATAAATATATTTTTTTGCAAAACAACTTGCGACCCCTGACCCTCAAGCCCAAAATTTTACTAAATTATATATTATGTACTCGTACAATGCAAACTAGCGTTTAGTTCTTAACTTTCTTAAACACGCTTTCTTAAGTACTAATAAATGGGGTTGCTTACTGTTTGATGATTAAGCTTTTAAGTAATTTATAGTCATCTTCATCATCAACCTATCGCATGACTGAGTCGATGGTTCATATGGTAGTGACCTCTGCAGCGTCGCCGGAGCGAGAAGCTACGCCCTGCGATCGCCAACCCGCCTGCCCAGCGTGGCGATTATGGGTATATCCTCCAGATGTTTGCCTTAAGTCGCGAACAACTGGAGAGGGCTATGTCCAGCAATGGACTGCAATAGGCTGATGATGATGATGAATAGCGTATTAAACCATTAGCTTAATAATTTGCACAGTCCATCAATACCGGTGGCTAATTATTGTAAACAGTGCACCGCTGACCTGGCGCGGCCCAGTGCCGGGGACCTTGCGTGCATGTGACGTCACTCCGTCACGTCACGTGACGCACGACATAACACAACATTGGCTGGTGCAAGTGCTAGCCGCACACGTGATTACGGGACCCGCAGTAATTTTTTTTATTAACTATCAGACACACAATCAGACAACATCTATACTTATAAAAAATCTGTAGCGATCAATTCATCAATGATGAACATTTGTGTTTGTTCCGTGTTCTACTTACTTAAGTGTAATACTTTTTTTTTATATTTGCTCGACATAATGGCTTCCCTACGCCTGATGGAAAGCGAAAGAAAAGCCCAAGTCGCTGTGACAACGGGCAAGTAACTGGTCAGTTACTTGTCAGTTGCCACCGCCATGCCGGCCCAACGCTAACCCCCCACGAGCTCCGGAAATCCTACTCACCGGCAGAAACACGACCCAGAGGTCATTTGACTGCGGTATTCTATAGGGTGGAGGTCCTTCCCCGGACGGGCGGCTCAATTCGAGCGAAGACTCACTATGCCCTGCCTCTCTTAAATATTGACACTCATAACACAAGCGCCTAAGCTACCTTAAGATTTAGGCACTATTTTATGAAAGTCCGTTATTTTTGAAACCCGATATCCACGCGTGAGACGCCGTCGGCACAACAGTAACTAGTCACTCATAAAATATTGTTCCGATCCCAAAGTAAGCTTAAGCGGTTGTGTTATGAGCGCCAGAACAACGAAGGTACCACAAATATTATACTTAAGTAGAACACGGAACAAACACAAATGATCATCATCGTACAATATATAGACTGGCTCGATGGCTCATTTGGTAGTGACCTCTGCCTTTTGAGCCAAGGGTCGTGTGTGCGATTCCCGCACAGCACACGTGGTACAAGCATTTGTGTGAATGAACATGTCTGATTGTATTTGGATGACTGGCTCAATGGTAGTAACCTCTGCCCTCTGAGCTAAGGGTAGTGGGTTCGATCCCCACACATTACAAACACTTGTGTGCATGAACACGTCTGTTTGTATTGGTCTGGGTGTTTTCTATGTATAATATGTATTCATTTACAAAAAAAATGTATTTAAGTAAGTTTATCAGTTGTCTAGTACCCATAGTACGAGCTTCGGCTTAGTTTGGGGCTAGATGGCGCTGTGTGGCCCAGCGTGGCATGTCTTGGGTTATTTATTTATTTTTATGTTTGGTCTACTAGCTACTGAACGCTCTAACTTTTCACTGCAAAACTTTTACTTCTCTTTGTGGAAAATATCTCATTGTTTAGCGAGTTTTCCGTCTCTCCTCGGGACCCTAACCGAATAATTTCGTGTGCATTATACCTGTAACGAAGTCAGTAGGACAACCGTATTGATTGTTTGCTATTTTTGTGCTGGCAGATTTTTTGAGCGGGTTTGCTACGGTCGGGCTGCGTGTGACGCTGACGGAATTTTAATTCACTTGGTAACATGAAGTTACATTAGGCCCTTATATAATTTTGTAACGATATTACTAGTAACACACGTAAGAACTCGAGAGCCTTACATCTCATCAAATATGTTCTTACGAGTAGTAAAAGAGCTAGCGCTTCTTCTTTCTAACTACAGAAGTTAAATATGTAGGTACTTTTCTCACCTACGCAAGGTGGTCGCGCTAGGATAGTCTTCATAGAAGTTATAGGATGAAAGCGTCACAGCTTGTCTTTTCGAGTTTAACAACTTCATTTTGATTGCACGTTCTCTTTGCAAGGAGTTTTAGAAAATGCATTCAGGGGCCCTACTACAGAAAACGAAAACGATCGTTCGTTGAACGGATCGCGTATTTTTGCCCCATAAATCCCTCTCATTTGTCCCTCCCGTGTTCGAATATACGAACTAAAATTCGTCGACGTCGATTTTCAACAATTTAATTGATATATTAGAACACGGGAAGGACAAATGAGAGGGATTTATGTGGCAAAAATACGCGATCCGTTCAACGAACGATCGTTTTCGTTTTTTGTAGTAGGGCCCCAGCTTCTTAAATTCTTCGCAAGTTAGCGAGATCTCTGTACCCTTCCAGTTTTAGTAATATACTGCCGAAACAGCTACAGTTTGAGCAATAGTAGATTTCTTCGGGATTAGTGCGCTGGTGACGTCAACCGATATGATTAATGAATTTGTAGCTTTAGTTTTAGAACTTGATCTTTTCAAGCAACTGATATTCAATGGGCTGCTTATCCGATAATTCCATTAGCGTATAAAATATTGATTTATTTATAAATATTTTGTAACTAGCAGCCCGCTCCTCGCTTCGCTTCGGATAAATCAATTATGTCACCTAAACATTTGACATAACGTGGGGGTCAAATTCTACGACTTTAAACATTATAGAATGTGGCTACATCTTGTGATTTAACAACATATCAAAACAAATTTTTATGTTTCTCTGCATTAAAAATAATGTCGCTTAAGAATTTTTTTTTACACTTAGTTTCGTGATCACGAAACTCTAATTCGAATTTTGCGTTTGTTATTCTTCATCCAGTGACTTTAGCGAAAATCTTCAATGAGAACTTTATTTAGAAAGTAGAGCCACGTGTTTCCCTTTTCGTACATTTGTTAAATTGAACAAAATTTTGTGAGTGCAAGAGTTTGTAATAAAGTTAGATTAAATTAAAAAAGAAAACAAAAACTAACATAAACAACAATATTAATTAGTCGTTGATATCGAGCGTCTAAATAAAAATAATGTCGCTTAAAATGGCGGGAGATCGTGCGGAAAGCTGTGTCCGCCTCTACCACCGATGTGGATGCCTCTACGTGGCCACGACCGCTCTGCCAAGAGCGAAACGACAGAGAAGAAGCGTGTGTATAGGTTAATTTTTTTTTTGTTAGCCTTTATTGTCCCACTGCTGAGCGAAGGCCTCCCCTAAGTCACTCCACAGCTCCCGATTGTGAGCCACCTTTTGCCAGTCTTGCAGATGGTTGTCTTTCTTTGGCCTGCCTCTCTGATGCCATCCGTCTACCGGCTGCCATTGGGTGATGATCTTAGCCCACCTTGCGGAATCCATCCTATTGACATATTTATATATTATATATATTGTCAATGGGATGGATTCAATAGGTTAAATTAATTGATAGAAAATACGAGAGGTCCTTCCCAAAACAACAACAATGTATGAAATGTTTAGCTGACATAATTGATTTATCCGAAGCGAAGCGAGGAGCGGGCTGCTAGTTACAAAATATTTATAAATAAATCAATATTTTATACGCTAATGGAATTATCGGATAAGTAGCCCATTGAATATCAGTTGCTTGAAAAGATCAAGTTCTAAAACTAAAGCTACAAATTCATTAATCATATCGGTTGACGTCACCAGCGCACTAATCCCGAAGAAATCTACTATTGCTCAAACTGTAGCTGTTTCGGCGGTATATTACTAAAATTGGAAGGGTAAGTACAGAGAGATCGCTAACTTGAGAAGAATTTAAGAAACTGGGACCCTACTACAAAAAACGAAAACGATCGTTCGTTGAACGGATCGCGTATTTTTGCCCCATAAATCCCTCTCATTTGTCCCTCCCGTGTTCTAATATATCAATTAAATTGTTGAAAACCGACGTTGACGAATTTTAGTTCGTATATTAGAACACGGGAGGGACAAATGAGAGGGATTTATGGGACAAAAATACGCGATCCGTTCAACGAACGATTGTTTTCGTTTTTTGTAGTAGGGCCCCTGTGACGGGTAGCAGAGCTTACCTGGGTACAAATAAAACCTACTGCAGTCACCACCGGTTTGGGGGGATTTAAGTTGCGAGCGTTAAGACTACCCCTAATGACAATTATCATTGGGGGAGGCCTGTGTCCAGCAGACGAAGACGTCGTCATCGTCGTCGTGGAACATATTTTTTTCGTAGTCAATAAATATGTTTTGGTATAGTAAAATGTTTGAGAAACACTGCCCTAGACCAATGCGCGATCGCGTATTATCCCAGATGTCGCGTGAAGTACTAATTTAACCCTAAAATAACCGATCTATTTCTCATCTATAGGGGCCACATGTGGTTGGTGTCGGTAAAGACTTTTGGGACTTAATTAATGAGAATATATATTAGTTGATTTTTTACTAGAAGAGTTTAGAATATTAAAGTTAATGAACCGAACTTGTGAAGGTCGGATGAAATTATTTTAATATTGTTTAGTATAATAGATAGAGGTTTTAAGTACAGTAGGTACAGAGCAAAATCATGGCAATTAATCAAAATCAAAATATCTGAGAAAATAGAATTTTGCAATCTCTAGAATTGAAAAAAAAAACAATCCCCATCATCTTTATTTTATGAGAGCACAAATACATAGCTTATAAAATATCCCTTGCTTATAAAGTAAGGGTGATTTATGTTATATCAAATTCAAAAACCCTCATTGCTCGAAAGGCTCATTTCACTACGAAAAAAAATTAAACAGCATCCATACAATGCCTCTACCCCTCCACTCACTAGAAACATGCATGAAGCTTACATACAGTTAGAAACCCACGATGCATTAAAATCAGTCACGTTTATTTATTTTAATCCCTCTAATGGCTGCACGTTTACTGATGCCTAAGAAAAAACACCGCTTACATAATACCTTGCATTAGTAATAGCATCACCGCCGTATATCTCTCGCCGGTCGTAACACTTGCCACAAGAATATTGGCCAATATCGACCTTATTACGTTAGCTTAAGATCACTTACGTTTGCGCTGAGCTTTCAGGATGCGGTCGCGGCATGGATTCATGTTCACACAAGCGGTTTTTATAGTTTCAATTCAAGCATCGGTAGGTTTCAAGGTCGAAGTTGGGTGTAATTGTGTCTTCTTGACGTTTTACTTCATGATCTTTTTTGCTACTTGATTGCTGTATTCAGTCATTCATTAGCTATGAAAGTACTTATTTTATTAACTCAATGTCGAGTTAGTTTTTTCTCTGCGTATAAACTCATCTGCCACAATTAAGACTTCTACTTCTAATCGATGATGGATGTATTTGTTAATGGGAGGATAGAAGGAGAATATTGACAGTCAATAGAAATAGTTCAGAATAAACACCAACCATCATTAACAGCCTTTATGAGTCCATTGCTAGTCCATAATTGTTCGGCTTGGTAAAGTCTGGTTTAGCTCGGAAAAATGGAAACTCTACTACGAACTAATCATTCAAGTTCAAAGAGCAAACCTTAGCTTAAAATTATATTGGAGATTGATTTATATATATTTCCCGTTCATTATTATTTCATTTCAGTATTATTTGGTCACCCTACATGACCCATTCAAGCCCCACAAATATTGATATTATATTGCTTTGCTATATTATATTCCACACAACCAACTAATTCCTATCACGCATTAGAGATACATTTCGCAATATCACCAGCATTTATATTTTGGGGACCAAACTATTCTGTATTATCTATCTTACAGTTCAATGGAGGACAGTGATAATAGGGAATATGCATGACCGTTTTTATGGGTTTATTAAAAGTTATAAAATCCAGGTAAGTAGATATTAAAAAAAAATTAACCTTTTTATATATGTGAGCTAAACAACTTTAAAGTTATTAATTAAGACATAAGATATGCCGTTAAATTACTCCATAGTAAATTATGTTTTTTGCTTTAAACGACTTTACATCGTCCTTTTTTCAGTTCAGTGTAGTTTTGTTGTACATTTTATGTTAAATTAGAAATAATTAGAAAATTAATTAGAAAAATTTTTGATGTATAAATTTTTTTCTATTGACTGCTAGCTTACTGATTTCGGGCTTTTATCTTTATCTTAAAATTATAGATAATTTAAGATATATTAGAAATAAATGTTATGTATTTATTTACAAAAAAAATGTATCTAAGTAAGTTTATCAGTTGTCTAGTACCCATAGTACAAGCTTCGGCTTAGTTTGGGGCTAGGTGGCGCTGTGTGGCCTAGCGTTATCTTGGGTTATTTATTTATTATTTATTTAAACCCGGTTTTATATGCTCACAATTAAAAATGTGTTTTTCTTGTAAGGTAGGTATATCTCGCTTGATAGCCTGATACATACTCGTATTTTATTATTATTTGCTCCGGCCTTGTTTTGAAATACGGTGTGATGTGATCCTCGTGTGTTCGTAGATACCAATACTGATACGCACCATTTGTTTCCGCTATAACAAACGATTCAATGTGATTGAAGGTCCTACTTCTGTTGATATTAATGTATTAATATCTCTCATACCCGCATACCAAATCTATACTAATGTTATAAAGCTGAAGAGTTTGTTTGTTTGATTGAACGCGCTAATCTCAGGAACTACTGGGAAAAATTCTTTTTGTGTTGAATAGACCATTTATCGAGGAAGGCTTTAGGCTATAAAACATCACGCTGCAACTATTAGGAGCGACGAAATAATGGAAAATGTAAAAAAAACGGGGAAAAAATAACTATTCCACGCGGACGAAGTCGCGAGCACAGCTAGTACAATATAAAATTAGCACCAGAAAGTTACATTATTAGTCACAGTTACTATTATTTGCAATCTGCTGTGCCTTTGACACATGGTTCATTCTTGCACTACGGTGCAATGTCTGATAAAATGACGAGTCTTGTTGTCTTTTTATGTTGGACTCTAAAATTAGAGCTTGTACATGTATTCGAAAAATTCTTGAAGGATCTTAGTTTATTCAAACCTACGCGATTATACAGCAGTCACAAGACCATCAGAATCAGCCCCAAACTAAGCCGACACTTGTACCATGGGTACTAGACAACTGATAACTGACTGAGGTACTATTTTCTTTTTGTAATCAAATACATATCATGCATAGATAGAAAGCACTCAGGCCAATGCAAACAGACATATTCAACAAATGCAACAATGTGCACACAAATGTTTGTATTGTTCAGGGATCGAACCCACGACCCTAGACTCTGAAGGTAGAGTTCACCGAATGAGCCATCGAGCCAGTCTCCATTCCATAAAATTCCATAGATGGGCCGTTCGTCTAGCGCAGCCATACTCTAAGTGTGTTCCGAGGGTTCCGCGATACCCCTGTCGGGGTTCCGCAAGAAGTTAGAAAAAAATCAAAACACCTCTCTCTAGTCGACCGTTGTGACGCGGCGTATCACGATTCACTATTATTATACTTGTTATGTAAGTAAATAATAAGTAACTGTTACATCTACTTATGCTAATTAATAAAAAAATACACTTAAAAACCATTGTTTTATTGTAGGGTTCCATCAAGTATTTTGTTATTTATGTGGAACGCTGTGCTTCCCAATGGCCTGTAGGTGGGCGTTAATAGCTGTAACACAGTTTCCTTAACTAATACAGCTGTTATCGTACGTCTTTTATTTGTAACAATTTGTATTGGTTCCAATAAAATATTTTTTATTTTTCATTTTCATCCAAAAGGGTTCCGTCACCAAAAAAGATTGAGAACCGCTGGTCTAGCGAATACCTCTTGATGGAGGGCGAACCTAACCCGACGTTGTTTAACCTCTCGCTCGCCGCGACCCGCGATCGACCGTGGCCCACTTAACTCGGTTGCTAGGGCGGCATTCCGTCAATAAGCGAACTGCATTCAGCTTGCACTGCTGATTTTTGCTCTCGTGCCATTTGAAATGCGGGTCAAATGTTTTCTTTCGAATGCTTTAAGATAAATTAGTTGACAAAAGGTGTGGCTCTCAAATGGGGAATATGCAAGACTTTTTTATGGATTTATTGAGATCTTTTAACTTCCAGATAAATAAATTATATAGAACATAGGACCACTCGGGCTGGCATGCATTGTCACTGTTTCACGGTAGATAATATTCCTTCGCGCACTAAAAAGTTTGGTAACTCTTACTTGTGCCGTACCATTAAAAAGTGGAACTCTTTGCCAGCACACGTGTTCCCGCCTTCTTATTGTATGGGATCCTTTAAGCGAAGCGTGAAGAAGCATCTTGCAGGCCAGTATGCTGTCATGACTGACTGGAAACCATGGTTTCCCGCCCGTTGTCAGAGCGGCTTGGGCTTCCTTTCCTGCTTTCCATCAGGCGGAGGGAAGCCACTATGCTTAGTCAAAATTAGAATAAAAAAAACATTTTCAAGCTATCCTTTCTACTAAGCGAGTTATAAAGCGTTAAAGTTATTGCTTAGACAGAGAGATCCGACGTGGCGGATGACGTCACGTACCGTGCGCGCCATACAAACTCCATAGAAAAATCTGTTTTCGTGAGAGAGACGGATATATTTACTTTCAACGACTGTATCTCGCCTGTATTAATTAAAAAAAACTACGAAAGCTGATATAAAACCTTCTCTATGTTATTTCTGCAATATGTAACTTTATCGGAACTCATAATTTTCGGGGCATATTCGAAACGATGAAATAAATAAATCATTTCTCTTTATAAGTAGTATAGTATAACTGTGATACTATGGAGTCTTTACAGTACTCCAATAGACCACCCTTGAACTGATTTCGCAAACTAAAACATTGCTATTTATATGTTAGGCGTTGTTTCGTGCACCCGCTAGTTTCATGGCCGCGCATTGTTGATTTAAATACCGGCCTAGCGGCTAGGGGCGCGACTTTCGTGCTGTCGGCGCTCTGTCAGCGCGCTGTGCTTTCAAACACCACTTTATAAACGTTTTAACACCTTTTATGGTAGGTGCACTGTGAGTCCACCACAAGTCGGTTACTAGAGCCCCATTTTTATTCGGCAGGATGCGCCACGGGCAGGCGAGGATGGCTTGGAGCAAAAAGATGATAAGTCGCTCCCTTACATCCCTTTTGTTAAAATTCGCCTGATGTTAAGCTACGTTAGAGTCTAAGGTGGAGCGCGCTCACCCAACAAAAACCGATTCACTCTCGCCTTGAAACCTGAAGACTATATCTCAGGGAACACGGACTCCTGCAAAGAGTTCCATAGCTTAGCCGTTCGCACTATGAATGTAGAGGTGAAGCGCTTTATATGAGTTTTTGGAATCTTTACAGTAAATCGGTGTCTTATAGCCGTGTCCCTGCTCGTCTGATGGCAGAAAAATATACATGTATTGTACATCTTAACTAATATTATAAAGCTGAAGAGTTTGTTTGTTTGAACGCGCTAATCTCAGGAACTACTAGTGCGAATTGAAAATTTCTTTTTGTGTTGAATAGACCATTTATCAAGGAAGGCTTTAGGCTATATAACATCACGCTGCAACTATTAGAAGCGAAGAAATAATGGAAAATGTAAAAAAAACGGGGCACAAATAACTATTACACGCGGACGAAGTCGCGAGCACAGCTAGTTATACACACTTATTGCACCATAAAATCTTACATTCCTTTATTTAATCTACCACAGTGTATGTTCCAACATCACCATCAATTTGTATGTCAAACGATCCCTAATGGTTCCGATGATTTAAACACCGGTCCCGGCACGAATTTGTCAAAGGCCAATAACTTATTTAAGACCGACTCCAGCTTGTAACCTCCTAACGGATTTGTACCTTATTCCCTTACAATAAAGACTTATATTAAGTGGTAAATTCAGCAATAAGTCAGTTACAGCAATAAGTAATTATGTCTTTAGATTCCGTTTAAGTATTAATTGTTTCTGTGGTTTTGGTGTACAAGCAAAGTTAGTTGATACATTTAATGACCTAGATTAAGTTTTGTTGTACTGACATTTACTGGTTGGATGACTGGTAGAGAATGCGTATGTGGTATTAAGTCCGCCTTTTATACACAACTTTACTGTACAATAAAGATTAATCAATCAACAGCCTTGGTCCGTCCACTGCTGCCTTAGTCCTCCTTTAATTCGCTCCACATTTCTCTATCCCGGGCGTCCCCCATCTAGCAACTGCCAGCAGTTCTTCTAAGGTCTTAGGTTTTTCTTTCTTTCTTTCTAAATATTTATTTTATTTTTTATTACCAGTAAATAAGTTGTGAAAATTTTAACTGTCTAGTTATCACGGTTCCTGAGATGCTTTAATTGAGACCTAACAGACAGACATCGAAGTTTTAGTAATAGGGTCCTGTTTTTACCCTTACGGTACGGAACCTTAAAAATCTTTTTTTTTTCAAGATATCATTCCGTATCAGTTGCCATAGTTATGAGATTACGAGTAAGTATATATTTTCGATTTCATCGAGCTTTTTATTACTCTTTTTATTATGCTTGCTATAGGCACTGGGTATTACGGTTTTCGAGAGTTTAAACGCTAGTTTTTTGTTTCCATTCATCAGTGTGTCATCTGTCTGTCGAGAAGGATTTATGTATTGCTCTGTATGCATTTTATTACCATTGTACGCCATTCCATTGCGTTATGGACGCGTATCACTGAAACTTAATTAATAAACAAAGTCGTGTTATATCAGACGATGTGATTTGTGAGAGACGGTGTGAGTGCTGCGACTTTTCCGAATGAAACCTTCAAAAAGAGAATCTTTAAATTTCTCAAGCACTTGGGATTCTCCTGGAATTGTGCATCTACGTGCTGAAGTGAAGACTTACCATCAACAGATTGCCCAATACCCCTTCCCCTCCCCCTCTGTCATATAAAACCTATAATTCATTCGCGTTAAGAATATAGTGACTCATCACCGACTGCCGGCCAAGCCACACCCCCTAGCCAGAAATTATAATTTCGCTAGAAATTATAATTTCTAGCGTTAGCTACACCCCCTAGCCAATTAAAACGCTAGGGGGTGTAGCTTGGCCGGCAGTCGGTGATGAGTCACTATTTTCTTAACGCGAATGAACTATAGTGGGTTCGTCAACCTTCATCACAATTTTTGCTTACTTAGCCGACGACTTAGTGCAAATATTTTTCCATTATATAGAACCATCTTTCAATCAGAACGTCGAATATCATAAATCTGCAAAGATATATATGCGTACCGGTTTATTGTCGTTGAACTTTAAGCTAAAAGACATAAAAAGCGATGAGAAATATGGGTTTCCACCTCGTGTGCAGATAACTTTCTGTGACGTAAAGGATTCTGAGCGAATCATTCTACGGTGTGAATTTATAAGGCTAGGAGAGAACGTGTGCAATCAGCGTTGTACATGGATAGACGATGTACTATAGAGCTTCTCGCACCGATGACGCTGCTGCCCGTCACCGGTCTTTAGCATTTAGCTACGCCTTCAATTGTGATGGTTATAACGCCACCAGTCGGTTGCCAGCGCCTCGTTTGTTATTCGGCAGGATGCACCACGGGCAGGTGAGGTTGGCTTGGAGCGAAAAGATGATAGGCCTCTCCCTTACATCGCATTATATCTATATTTCATATAAATATTTCGTTGTCATTTTCATGCGGAACAATGAGCCCGTACCCTTACCTACGTTTTACGTTTGAAATATTATTATGATAATAATAATGTCTTATTAGACCAGACTTAATTTGCGCTGTTCGGGACACCGGCTTGCATAAAGAAAGTCATTGCTATTACGTGATTGCACTTGTTCTACAAAAACAGGAATCGGACACGGGGCACCACTGAATACTCAATATTTCCTAGAAAATCTTTTCCTGGATACGTTTAAACAAAAAGTAACTTTAGTAGCAACAAAATACGATGCACTTTAGCGTACAGGCGATGCATATACGTCAGAACTATATTTTATTTGTCCAGATTATGAGTGCGGGCATACCGTACATAATTTAATCGCATAAATAAATAAATCACAACGTGATTGTTTTCATTTTAATATCATTATTAAACAGACAGTTATTCTGCGATTAAATACATAAAATGTCCGTTACTGTTATCGGTTATAATAAATCAAGAGACTTTCTTAAATTTAATTCAATGGTATCTATACTTTCATCGGATTTAATAATGACATTACATTATGTCGCATAATATTATAAATAAAGTACTGTTTGCTGAAAATGTTTAATTACTAAATTTATTTCACTATAAATTGTTTAAATATTATACCTCTGTCTCGATGGTCTAGTGTAGGCAAATGCCGACTAAGGACTAAGAAGTCCTGGGTAGGTGCTAACTCGTAGCTGTGTCGAGTGAGAAATGTCAATACATATTATTTTGAGCTTTGCTTTAAGATAAATTGTAAAATATTTTTAACCCAGTGTCAGTATCGTAGAAGATAGGTACAATAACTCCAAGCCCACCTCACCTGCCCGTGGTGCATCCTTCCGAATAACAAACGTTGCGCTGGCAACCGACTGGTGGCGGTATTTAACTATCGCAATAGGCTTGTTGTCTTTTAGATTGTTTAAAAATAAAAGACATAAATTTTTTCATTTGTAATTAGACCAAAAATGACAAATGTCTATCCCTTTGTTAAAATTACGCGTGACATCAAAGATTGACAGATTTCTCGCACTGAGTGGCGTCAAAGACCCCCATTCCTAAATTTTGATACCTTATAAATAAAACCCAAAATATTTTTATGTTCTAAAATACGGACTAAATATAAATTGTAATTATTTTGACCCCGGAATCATCCCTATTCAAGGCGTAGCTACATATCACAGACCGATAACGGGCAGCATTTGAAATAGCTCGTATAAAAATATATAGGTAATCAGCACAATAACATTCCAGCAGAGACGCTTGTTAGCCCGTTACCGCTAAATAGGCTACGGGCGCAACGACGCGCGAGGGCGCCGTTCAGTGACCTTGACCGTAAAAGGTCATATTTTGCCCGCCACCGGAACCAGACTCGAGATAATGACCTTGCACAATAACCCCTTTGGATTGTATCTATATGGGATGCGTAAAGCCAAGTTTTGTTATTCTGTTTTTGTAGGCAAATGATCCCTTGCCTTCTGAACCAAGAGTCGTGGGTTTGATTCCCACGTTTGTGTTTGTTCTGGGTCTGGGTGTTTATATTTGTATTTACGAGTAAGTATTATATACAAATATTTGTGATACCTTCGTTGTTCAGATGCCTATAACACAAGTGCTTAAGATACTTACTTTGGCATCGGAGCAATGTATGTGATGTTATCTGATGTTTATTTATCATTTCAAAAACAAAAAAAAGCTTTGTTTTTTATTGCCTTTAGTGGCAGACGAGTAGGCGGCCTGTCTGATGTTAAACAGTAACCGCCGCCCATGGACATCAGCCATGTCAGGCGCACTGCCATGCCGCTGCCTACCGTGAGGAAAGAGCTGTCTTTAAAACACGCTTAAAGAAGGACGTGTCGTAGCGATCGTGGAATACCGCGGCTGGAAGGTCGTTCCAGAGCTTGCAAGTCCGTGGAAGAAATGAACGCTGAATACGAACAGTTCTGGACAAGATCGTCTCCAGGTGGTACGGATGGACGCTACCGCGGCGTCTAGTAGTGCGATGCTAAAATGGTGATATTGGTGTTGCAGTCATCTGGTTGAATCTCCTATTCAATTGAATCGCTAGCGCGTTCATTGAATGACGACATTCAATTGAATGACTAGACCGAACGTTGACTAAACATGCGTCACTTAACGTCCAACTAGGTAGCGGATTGAAACATAGCCCTTTGAAAAGAGCGGACGTAAAAGCAGTCAAGTGATTGTAATTTAGTTCATTTCTTTCCCGCGCGGCGTTAGTAGTCACTAAAACAAATATGGCGTCGAACATGATCACCTGAGTGTTGATATTTTTTTGATTAGATTTACTTTAAACTGACTTATACGTAATAAAATAGTGTGACAGCATAGATTTACCTATTAATACGCCGCCTCCGGATACTTTTAAAGAAAAATTATAAACTAAACATTACACAATCGGCTTTTACCCATTCAACGACTATGCTAAAATGACGTTCAGTCAAGACGTTGAACGTTTCATTCAATAACTTGACGAGTTGTCCTTTAGGCATTCAATTAAATGTCGTCATTCAATGAACGCGCTAGTCATTCAATTGAATAGCAGATTCAATCAGATGACTGCGACATTGGCATGATGTTAAACAATTCCTCCGAGCACTCTCCATTAAAAACTCTGTGTCCGCTTTTGGCCTTAGTAGTTAGGCCAAGTTAAACTTTCCACGAAAATCACAGCACATTTTATAAGTATTTCAGTATTTACGACCAAGCGACTGTTATTAGGGTGAAGGACGGCAACTCATTATCAGGTAACGGCGCGGCGGGACCTTGGCAGTCAAACTTCACACATATTATTACTTCAGCGTGTAAGTGAAATAATTGAAATGGATTCCGATAAAAACAACAAAGGAAAATAGTAATTTTAGATTAATTTTCTTTAATTTTCGACGATTTGGGTATATAAGTTGTTCCAGCGTAGGTACTTAAATCTATGAGGAGTAAGAGAGGTAGGGCATAGCGAATCTTCGCGCGAATTGAGCCGCCCGTCTGGGGAAGGGACGTCTCTCTACAAAAGACCGCAGCCATGACCGTTTCTGCCGGTGAGTAGGGTTTCCGGAGCTCGAGGCACCGACATGGCGGTGGCAACTGACTTACCATAGCTACCACGCATGTCAGTCAGGTTCTACTTGTACCCAACTAAACGCTGATGCCCGTATTCTGATACTCTTTTAGTCGTGTTCTATGATACCCGCGGGACGGAATGATGGTGGCCCCTATTCTAAATCCAGAAGCAAAACATTATAATACATCCATTAACATGTTTCTGTATGATATTTAATTGACGGATATATTTGCTTTGTGGTAACACTCATTTTGTGAAGTCCGTCGTTACCGACGGCGGCTTGTCGGAAACAAAATAATCAAATGGACAAAATATTCTAATGGACAAATTATTGAGGTACCTATTAATTAAAACCACCTTTGTGCAATTAGTAATGCAAAGCTTAATAGGCAGGCAAGCGTAAAATTAATGACGTAGTGATCAATTAGTGATAATATTGGAACCGTTGAATACTCTGGAAAAGCAATATTATTTAGTATTCCATTATAAACTCATCTGCCCGTGGTGCATCCTGCCAAACAACAAACGAGGCAATAGCAAACGACTGGTGGCGGTATAACCATCACAATTGAAGGCGTAGCTAAATACTACAGACCGATGACGGGCAGCAGCGTCACCGGAGCGAGAAGCTACGCCCTGCGATCATCAACCCGCCTGCACAGCGTGGCTATTATGGGTATATCCTCCAGATGTTTGCCTTAAGTGACGAACAACTGGAGAGGCCTATGTCTAGCAGTGGCCTGCTGATGAATGATGATGATGATGACGTCAGGACTGCATTTATGCATATTAACACCAGGATCCCAAAGGGTCGTTTAATCACCTCTTACGACAGGGATGCCTCGGTAGTATAATAGGCCGCCTATATTGTACAACAAATGTCTACTATACCTAGTTTTAAGTCTAATTGTATGGTGTGCAATAAAGAATATATAAATAAATAAATAGGTATTCCTATATTCTAAGGAATATTAAAGGGTACACGCCCATGTACACTGACCTACGTATTTAACCTTCCGCGGGTCAGTTTGCATACTACAAGTCATCGTTACTAGCGGAAATGTACACAGGACCATGAGTGTGTCTGTTTTTATACATAGGCTTGTATTATTGCAATCTGTAACAGAATTCCTGCTCCTTGACTTCCCAATCTATATCTTCTTCTTCTATCTATATCTATCTCCTATACTTATAAAAAATCTGTAGAGTGGTCAATTCTGTACATTAAATATATTTTCAAAATAACTATCAGGGGATGATTATTGATCGATACTGATGCCAAAAATGCAATCAGTAACATTTTTGTCTGTCTGTCTGTCTGTCTATCTGTCTGTATGTTCGTTATAGAAACAAAAACTACTGACGTCATATCACAGCGCATTTACAAGTCAATATAGATTTTGAAAACTAACCTGAATATAATATTTTTGAAGCAAAATAAAACCATGTGATATTTCCAAACCAAAGTCTGCGATTGGAATGCAATTGGAAACACTTTCAAAGGCACTTCGCTGTAGACATGTGGCTTTGCAAAATAAAAATACGTACTCGTAACTACAATAATGTAAGTGATGTTAGTAGATGTTGGAGGTTTGGGAGCTACCTATCATCTTTCCGCTCCAAGCCACCCTTACCTTAACGAACGAGGCTCTGGAAACCGACTAGTGGCGGTATAACTATCACGCTTGAAGGCGTTGCTAAATACCACAGGCCGATGATGGAAACCAGCGTCACCGGAGCGAGGAGCTGCTATCGCCAACCCGCCTGCCCAGTGTGCCGATTATGGCTAAGTGACGATTTGCGCAGGACGGCTGGCAAGAGCTGGATGCGAGAAGCCCGGGATCGATTGAAGTGGCGAGTATTGGGAGAGGCCTATGTCCAGCAGTGGACTGATGTGGGCTGATGATGATGTTAGAAGATAGATACGAGTATTTATTGCACACGAAATATAGACTTAGAACTATACAATGTATAGCCATTGTTGTACAATCTAGGCTGTAACGAAACTCTTTCAGGCTCTGAGTAGAGTCTTAAATAAATAAATAACCCAAGCCACACTGGGCCACTCACAGCCAGCTAGTCATTCCAAGCTTGTTTGTTCGGATTTCCATAAATCGAGATGTCAAGCTACTAGATTTGAAATTGGATCAATCTATGAAATGTTGTTCGATGTTATGTTTCACTAGCTGTGCTCGCGACTTCGTCCGCGTGGAATAGTTATTTTTTCCCCGTTTTTTTTACATTTTCCATTATTTCTTCGCTCCTAATAGTTGCAGCGTGATGTTATATAGCCTAAAGCCTTCCTCGATAAATAGTCTATTCAACACAAAAATATTTTTTCAATTCGGACCAATAGTTCCTGAGATTAGCGCGTTCAAACAAACAAACAAACTCTTCAGCTTTAGTTGAGATTTTCACGAGCATTGAATTATTATTTCCATAAGTGATGGAAAGTATTGGATGAATAGTTTAGTAAAATAAATTTAAGTTTAGTTTAGTTTCTAGGGGGCATTATAGAGCATCGATAATGAGTTTGATGTGGTCCTATCTAAATGTTATTGAAGCAATGACGTCACACTGCATCGCTGCGCTTCGCTGCAAGGCCGGAACCGTTTGTGGCTAGCGCCAGTCAAGGCTGGTCGGAGGATAACGACCACCGATGCGCCTAGTAACACAAATTATTCATACTAGGGGTGATGATGATGAGTAGAAATTGTTATGGACATGATATTATTGTATTGAATTGATTTTTATTGGAACCAACACAAATAGTTACAAGACGTACTATAACACCTGTATCATTTAGGAAAAATGTGTTACAGATATTGTCTTAAATCTAAATTTAATACCAAATAAACGTTTTTCTATTCTATTCTATTCTAATATGCAAATAAAATATTTGAATTTGAATATATAATTACTTAAAATACACTAACTACATACTAAGATTAACAACAAAGTCAATTGTATATTCAGTATAATTTACTTTAGTTTTTAGTTCAACCAATAGATGGCGTTGTCCCATATTAAACCGTTTCCGTGAATTATACTAAGGGAGTCGATAAGGTGCAAAATACACTCACTCTTTATTAGCTTGGAACTTTTGTTTTATTTATCTTCACAGTTCGGTGATGATGACAAGGCCGCCCTGGCCATCATCGTAGTCATTTAGAAAAAAAAAATATCTCCTTGCTATATTTTTGGGTCACACTGGACATATTTTATATTAACGCCCACCTTCAGACTATTGGGAAGTACAGCACTCCACATATTTAAACAAAAAAAAAACACTAAGTAACATATACTTACAATTTTTACATTACTAAAAGAAAGGAAATAACCTACCAACCATATTACAGAAAATTTGTATGTGTGTGTAAGAGTGTATCAGTGTGTATGTGTGTGTGTATGAGTGTGAGCGTATGATTGTGTGCGTATGTGTGTGTTTTGTTTTACCATTACGTATAATGCTTTTAGTTGTCTATTATTTTTATTAATTAATGTATACTATGACAATGAAATGACATTTATGAATATCCTCAGTATAAAATTGAAGTAATATGTCAACATACCTAAACATCTAGCTTCATACAGCACGAGTGAAATATATACATTTCCGAAAAACCGACTAGGATACTCTGCCTAAAACGTAACTCTCTTAATTTTAGTCGTAAAGTAAACGGACCTTGTTTATCACAGGGGCCTGTGGATACGTGCGGTTCCACTGCCCAATAGAATTGCAAATTTTTCTCATTTTTCCGCTAAACGTTTAGTTTGGTTCAAAGCTGGCTTAGGAATAGTGACAGCCTGTGTTTTTGACATGTAAATGATATTTGGAAAAAGCTTCTAGAAGAGTGGACCCTTGCTTCATAAATAAATTGCCCTAGTCTGATGTCGCATCGACTTGGACTTTTTCTTCCTTTAATTTTAATGGATACTAGTGTACCGGTCTCGCTTCGCTTCGGGTATTTCAGATAAACGTCAATTAATATGTATTTTTACAATAAAGTACGACCTTAAATTAGAATTATTTATTTACATGACATATCGGTGTATCGAGAGGCTCGGTGGCTCATTTGGTAGTGACCTCTGCCCTCTGAGTCAAGGGTCGTGGGTTCGATTCCCGCACAGTACAAACATTTGTGTTCATGAACATGTCTGTTTGTATTGGTCTGGGTGTTTTCTATGAATAATATGTATTTATTTACAAAAAAAAAATATCTAAGTAAGTTTATCAGTTGTCTAGTACCCATAGTACAAGCTTCGGCTTAGTTTGGGGCTAGGTGGCGCTGTGTGGCCCAGCGTGGCATGTCTTGGGTTATTTATTTATTTATAAAAGTCACTAAATAGGTCTTGACGTGTTTTGAGTTATGGCGGTTTAAAGTTAAAAGAACGCCAATATTCCTAATTCAAACAACAAATTGTTCCAAACCACTTAACCTTTTGTCGAAGATAATAAACGTAACAGACATTGAGCTATAAGTTTTCTTAACAAAAAGCAATTTATCGGGCAATTATACGTAGTAGTTTTGGCTATGAACACAGTTGCCGAAGTAAGGCCATTAAAGCCGCGCTAACCGCCGCTCGCCGTGGGACCTTGCCTGCGAACGCAATTTGACACTTTTTAAGGCGCCATAATTCAAAAGAGCAGAGCCGTATAACAGTTTTTACATCGATCAATTACTTTTTCACGAACAAGTAGGTATTTCTGATAGTCCCGGTTCACATCTTCCAGCAAAAAGGAATCATTTGATATTTGGAAGACATATTTCTCGACTCGGTGGCTTAATTGGTAGTGACTACTGGCTCGGGACTACTTTTAAATTTTGGTATAAATATTCCTTTAAAATAATAAATACATATAAAAAAATGTCGGACAACATCACATACATTGCTCTGATTCCAAGGTAAGTAGATTAAGCATTTGTGTTATGGATATCAGAACAACAAAGGTACCTTAAATATATACATAAATACAAATATTAACACCCAAACACGGCAAAGCACAGAATAAATATTCATCACACAATTGTTTGGGGATCGAACACACGACCATTGAGCCACCAAGCCAGTCATCATCATCAGCCTATTGCAGTCCACTGCTGGACATAGGCCTCTCCAGTTGTTCGCCACTTAAGGCAACAATCTGGAGGATATACCTATAATCGCCACGCTGGGTAGGCGGGTTGGCGATCGCAGGGCGTAGCTTCTCGCTCCGGTGACGCTGCTGCCCGTCATCGGTCTGTGGTATTTAGTTACGCCTTCAATTGTGATGGTTATACCGCCACCAGTCGGTTGCCAGCGCCTCGTTTGTTATTCGGCAGGATGCACCACGTGCAGGTGAGGTTGGCTTGGAGCGAAAAGATTATGGGTCGCTCCCTTACATCCCATACATTTGTGAAATTGTGTCCTTAAAATCGGCGGTTATCGGCTTAGTGACCTTGACCGCGGGCCCATTTCACCGTTTGCCGCTAACGGGGGTTATTATAAATAAACGACGCTACACCACAACGCGGATAATACACAAGCATATTTCGGAACACGCTACGTTGCGTATGGAAGACAAATGGCTGATATATTTTAGTTTTAAGGGCTCCATAGCCAAATGGAAAAACAGTATTTCCTGTAGGGGTTGGGCGTAAATAAATCATTCTGTAAATTTCGTTGGCTTGGATAGGCAGGAATAAAATGAGTAAAGGATTTCCTATGGATCTCGGTATTACGGTTGGGAAAGAAAGAAATGTTTATAATGATCCATGTGTATAACAATGATCCCCTATCTCCTTTGGTCAATCCTAAGTCGACTAATTTCATTCATATTTTTATTTAAGCTTAAACAACTTACTTAGTTTATAGAAGAGTTTTTTTCTGGATGAATTATATAATACAATTGCGCAGAAAGATGTAAAAGGGTTTCCATATTTTTATATGAGGCTAATTAGATTTTATCTAGGCACATGTTATTTGTAAACTTAAACAAACAATCGATCTTTAAAATATTTGAAATGTTTGATCAAAGTCAGCCAAAGTTCACAGCCCTTTTTTTAGAAAATATAACTCGGACTAGTGAAATTTTGCACGCTCGACGACCTAGCAACACACAGGTAGGACACCTTTCATTCCGAAAAAAGGGACAATTCCCAAGAGATGCAATACAACTACTAGACATCTTAGAAACGTGATAAATTACTTATAGCTGTTGGAAACTAGACTTTATTAAATACTGCTATTATAAATAGTTGCATTAACGTTTATATGACACTAGCAGTGCTCGCGACTTCATCCGCGTGGAATAGTTATTTTTTCCCCGTTTTTTTTACATTTTCCATTATTTCTTCGCTCCTAATAGTTGCAGCGTGATGTTATATAGCCTATAGCCTTCCGCGATAAATGGTCTATTCAACACAAAAGAATTTTTCAATTCGGACCAGTAGTTCCTGAGATTAGCGCGTTCAAACAAACAAACAAACAAACTCTTCAGCTTTATAATATTAGTTAGGATTAAGATTTTAATGATAAATTATAAGAATATCATAAAAAACATCTTGCATCATGAAGATAAATCTCGAGGCGCTGGCAACCAAGTAGTGTATCACAATTGAAGGCGTAGCTAAATACCACAGACCGATGACGGGCAGCAGCGTCACCGGAGCGAGAAGCTACGCCCTGCGATCGCCAACCCGCCTGCCCAGCGTAGCGATTATGGGTACATCCTCCAGTTGTTTGCCCTAAGTGGCGAACAACTGGAGAGGCCTATGTCCAACAGTGCGACAGGCTGATAATGGTAGGTAAATCATATAAACTAACTCGTCTGCGTTTTTTACTTATAAATAACGACTAACCTTCGTTTTAACTGGCCCACCGTCCTTGAAAACTCCGCGTCAAATACCAAACGGCACTTTCGCAGTCCCGAACGCTGTCAGACCGTAACGCGCCGGAGCGGGTCTTACTGTCAGAGCGCTCTTACTCAGATGCACTTACTCAGATGCACTTATCTGCGAGTAGCATAGCATGCAGTTGGACGGGCGTGGAAAGGTATGTCGAAACACTCCACGTTTATAGGTACTGATGTTCAGTAAACAAATAGAAGTTTATACGAGTATGTATAGAAATACGTACGTCATGTTACGAGTAGAATGGCGATCGGACTATCTTTCTTTTTTCTAAATGACTACGATATATAACCCAAGACATGCCACGCTGGGCCACACAGCGCCATCTAGCCCCAAACTAAGTCGAAGCTTGTACTATGGGTACTAGACAACTGATAAACTTACTTAGATATTATTTTTTTTGTAAATAAATACATGTTATACATAGAAAACATCCAGACCAATACAAACAGACATGTTCATGCACACATATGTTTGTAATGTGTGGGGATCGAACCCACGACCCTTGGCTCCAGAAGGCAGGGCACTAGCAATAGAGTCACCTGGCCAGTCAATAGTCAAAAGTCGGGAATATTTCGTAAGTAGTGCGTAAACAGTATGTGCGTTACTTAATACTTGTTGATTAATCAGTAAAAGATGTAAGGGATGTAAGGGAGCGGCCTATCATCTTTTCGCTCCAAGCCAACCTCACCTGCCCGTGGTGCATCCTGCCGAATAATAAACGAGGCGCTGGCAACCGACTGGTGGCGGTATAACCATCACAATTGAAGGCGTAGCTAAATACTAAAGACCGGTGACGGGCAGCAGCGTCACCGGAGCAAGAAGCTACGCCCAGCAATCGCAAACCCGCCTGCCCAGCGTGGCGATTATGGGTATATCCTCCAGATGTTTTCTCTAAGTGGCGAACAACTGGTAGGCTTATGTCCAGCTGTGGACTGTAATAGGCTGATGATGAATATCACGGTTTGTTCCAACAGTAGGCACTGTTGGAACAAAACCTACGTTGCGTGACGGCAGAATTGCTCATACAATAAACAAGAATTAGAACGGTTATTGCCGAGACCGTTTTCAAAGAAAGTAAATTTATATAACAGACTTTTTTCTTTTTATCGTATTGTAATGAAAAGGAAAACTTTATGTTGTGACATTTTTGCCAACTGTGACACACTGGCATACAGTAAGCGTTCTTCGATTCTTTTCTTTGTTCAATTTCTATTAAGTAACGAATAAAATTTTATTGAACTGTTTTCTATTGTTTTAATGATTATAATACGTCAGTACGTATTATAATATGATGCGACTTTGATCTGCATTCGGCTTACGAGCTATAATCAGATGTGTTCCCAGATTTTATGCTTGTAGGAGACATTCCATTAAATATGTCAGTTCCGTTTAGGTTCTGTGATCCAAGTCAAGTATGTACCAGTTTTTTAGGCGTTTAGCTTCCTGTTGGCATTACAAGGAAACAAAAGGAAAGAATCTATCTGATATTCCCTATTGCACAAAATACAAACATTTACAGCAAACGGTATGACAGACATGTTGTGGTACAATTTAAGCGGTCTTATCGCTAATAAGCGATCGCCTCCAGACAACCTTCGGGTAGAGGAAGTGTAATTACCGTTGCATATGATGTACCTACGATGGATATTTTGCCATTTTGTTATGAGATAAAGACAATCTGTCACATAAACATTAATGTTTAAAGTAATAGAAAGATAGAAACATTTCTACAACATACAAAACAAAGTACAACTTAGACGACCTTATCGATTGAAGCGACCTCTTCCAGACAACCTTCAGATAGAGAAAACCAGTAATAATAAATTACGAGTAATAATGGAGTTTGTAGTCTTAGAATATCTGTTATTCAGGCCGATACTTTAATAAATACATACGATATTAAAGAATAACTAATTTATATAATTATTTATATTGCTATTTACTTTATTCTTACATTTTTGAACATGCATAATTATAAGAACGAATTTAATTTTCGATCTTCAGTTTCTAAGCAAATCTTTGGGAATTAACACGACGTTTTCCATCGGAATGGTATTTGCGCAGACTAATTGAGAATTCCTCCAATATCAAATGAGAAATCTAGATACCTATTATGACTATTGTGAGGGAAGGAACCTCTAGTTTAGATTTAATCCGATAATATTATATCTGTGCAATGAAGCAGTGTTCACTGTACTATTCCAATTTACTTTACAGTTAGATCAGTTATTTGAGGGTTCCTGTAGAAGCATCGTATGCCCTCTGAGCCTCTCCTTCGTGCCCCGAGTGGTGAGTGCGGGGGCGCGATCCACTCATAGGGGCGTAACGGTGTGGTGGGTGCAGCCACACCGTTGCACGAGGTCCGCCCGGGGAGCACTCTTTTGCTCCCCGGATCCGGGGGCAGGGGTATTTACCCTCCCCGGACCAGGAGTGCCGGCCGCTTATCATCTGCGGCTGGCCAGGGCAGGCAGGGATATGGCCGTATGCTTCGGCGCTACCCGTGTCCCTGCAACTGCTGCCCACTGGCGACGCAGGGGGGTTTAGTGGGTATGCCCTCCCTTTTGGAGGTGTGAGTCCCACACACCATGCCGCCTCCCCCCGGAGACGGCATGAAGGTGCATAATGCATTCCCCTCTTAAAAAAAAAAAAAAAAAAAAAAAAAGGGTTCCTGTAGAAACTTTATATTAATAGAGAGATGAAAAATGTCCAAAGTGTGTAGGTACTTACTATCCTGTTTTTACTCATAAAGTGTAGTTATAAATCTATTATACTTATTTAAAGTTTATAATATTCCATTTGATTAAACCTTCAGATACACTATTTATTTATTTTCTATTAAGACGACTGTTTCGACACGAGCGGATATAGATCAGTATCAAAGGTTTAACATGGTTTCCGGTGCACGGGAATTGCTGCTGAATAATGTCTTGTCAGAAAAATCATTTATAAGAGAGGTAGGGCATAGCGAATCTTCGTGGAATCTTCGCTCGAATTGAGCTGCCCGTCCGGGGAAGGACCTCCACCCTATAGAATACCGCAGTCAAATGACCTCCGGGTCGTGTTTCTGCTGGTGAGTAGGGTTTCCGGAGCTCGTGGGGGGTTAGAGTTGGGCCGGCATGGCAGTGGCAACTGACAGGTAACTAACCAGTTA
>CM062101.1:6932354-7324416 GCA_031163375.1 Conogethes punctiferalis | reverse complement strand
GTAATAACTAACTGTCGTGACGTGACGAAAGTTTCGAATACACCATCAATTTTTTCAGTTAACTGTACCAACTTGTAAAAAGGTTCGTCATCCCTGCTCTAATCTACTGGCACAGTTAATGTTCATAGTCATAATACCACTTTTCACTTTCAAAGCCCTCAAACTATATAGTAAACTTTAACACTTTGTAATAAAGTACAAAGCAATATGCCTATAAAACCTAGCCTCAAGCTTATCATGAAACAAAGGATTTGCATTGTTTTACGTCATATTTGTACATGCACATATTGATGAAAAATTATATAACATGCTCAAATAAGGTCAGATTAATTAATTATTCTTTCGATAAATGTGCCTGCGAATACACCACTTACAGCATATTTTACCTAGATAGAACGACCGCGTCTTTTACAAAGAATCAAAGCGGGTCAATGTTTCAAGCCTTCAAAATAAAACGCTCCGATAAACGACGCTCACATATTGTCATATTATCGCTGCTTCCTGTTAATTTCTTGTCATTTGGAGTAACAGTGTAAATAAGAACTAAGTTGAAGGATTATTTTTAAACAGGATTATTTTTGCCATTGCTACGGAAACTTGCAATGTCTCTCCGATTTTATGTCGCAGCTTGAATATGAAGTAATACACTTTCTTCCTAGTAGCGCCACCATGCATAGATTTTTAAACATAAACATTATTCTCCACCCCGCACGCCATCTACCGTAGGGTGGGGGCTTTAAACACCTTAGTTACTGCTGGTATGTGTTTGAACAATCCAGGTAGCGCTGTTTTCATCCTGTAAAGTTTCCGGCAAGTGTTTGTTGTAACTACCCACCGATAGATGGCGTTTATTTTGAATTCTGCCAGTCTCATAGCTGGCTGCTTAGACATTTCGCTTTAGCTTACATTTCGAGAGATGGCGCTTAAAGAGATTAGTATATTTTTTTTTAAAATCAGGAGCAGCCTGTGGTCTGATGTGATTGGGTTAAGGATTGATAAGTATAAGAATTAGAGTCGGCAATTGTTGAAAAGTGCTTAGGTTTTAATTTTGTGGGCGATACTATTTTCGCCGGGTCCGGCTAGTTGTGAATAAATGTTAATAAATAATTGTTTAATAAGCAGCCGGTACACTCAGTAATTCTGAGTGTTACTATTCTTCACCAGATGGTGCCACCCATTGGCAGTTTAGACTTTAAAGATGGAAAAGCATTTACTATCAACAACACAGGCTAAAATAGGTACCTATATGCTTTTTGTGTCTATTATTACGGCAGCCAAAGCCTTACCTATTAAATAAATAGGTACGTGTTTGTGTAACCAAATATTTCGGTTTGAGTTTTTTACAATAACATTCGTATAGTTGGTATGAAATATCTGGCTCATCTAGATATGTTATTTATTTATTTTACTGATATAAATCAGGTTTACTGGTAGATTAGGTACGATATCAAATATTGCGTTCTTAATTTTATTTGTATCTTGTTATTATTACTATATATTGTATAGCAACACATAACTTGTATTATCTTCTGGAACGCTTTCGTAAAAGATTCCCGTAGTGACTACTCCAGGCGCTACCCGCCACTAGATGGCGCGCTAACAAAATTAGGTTAAATATGTATGACCCGGTCACCCTATATTCCTGCAACCACTTGTTGTTGGGAAAGGAGGTGGCGCCTTCAGGGGGCGTTGCTATGTGCAAACGGATGAATGTGATTGCCCGTCTTCGAACCCGGAGTAGGTATTCTCATACAGAACCCTGCCCAGGAAAATCTGTAACTCTGAGGGCTATCCGCAATGTTTTCGTAGAGACTGGTGGGAAATAATCTTAGAACGGTTAGTTAATTTTGCTTGAAATTGTTCAATAGAATCTTTTTTTTATTCACCAGTTTTTTAATGCGAACTGAGAGGGCATACAACGCATCGTATGCCCTCTGAGCCTCTTCATTCCCTTAACCGGCTGGTACCTACTGTCTAAATTCGTATTTTTTTTATTCGTTGTTATTTCTTTATTTTACTACCCATATAATTTAGTAAACTATTTCCTGAAAACACTGTCAGCTAGTCAAGTTTATTAAAATAAAATTACTCTGTACTTTAATTACAAACGTTTAATTCTCGCAATCAAAATTGTTTGTTCGGTAACTAGAGACTGATATACCTACCTAGAAGCCATTTTAGTTGGAAGCCTACGGGAAATTTCATCGGTAACTAAATACTGCGTTTTCATCAAATTGATTGCACGCGTAAATTGAATATGAGAAAATTTTTATGCAGATAGCATGGCGCCATTTTTATGGCATTAATAATTGATTGAAATGTAATTTTATAATAAATACGTTGTGGTTTATTTTGATCATTATTGGTTTATTGACATACCTATCGTTAGATTTCTTCTGTCAATGGTATAGATTTATAATAAGCACCAAATCATAATAACAATATGGGATTTTCGTCGATTAAGATATGATTACATGCTCCATTTCAATAGCAACAAGTATTCGTTTTGAATGGAAACCATTCAATGAGAAATTCAAAGAGGTTTTCCTTGCAAATATTACGAAGAAGCTGGGGTAACAGAGCCTTGGTTCGTCTCTTAGTTATTGCTTTGCGTCTCAACGTATCTTCGGTAAGGTCTTATAAGATTATTGCATGTAAAACGGAAAACATATTTTACGAAGCAAATTTGTACTTGTACCAGATTAAAATAAACTAGGGATTGAAGGGTATCACACATTGAATTTATTGAACAGCCATTCAAAGGTACGTACACATCAAAATATAAAAATTATTAACCAGATGTTTTTCTAATGCATTAACTCGTGAATAGCTGAACCGGTATTTTTTAGGAAGTATGTGGATAGTTCTTACTTCGAGATAAAAAGGGTAGATAAGAATACAGGTTGGATATACAGCGTGAACGAAATCGCGTCAGGCTCAGACAAATTACTCATACGTAATGTTCTGATATACTGAGAAATATATTATTTTGTGTTAGTACTTGATTTCTCCCGATTCAATAAAGTTGGTAACCAGTAGGATAGGGAACCTGTATATCCTACAATATAAAGAGCCCGATTTAGGATACCGTCCGCTATTATGTGAGGCCGCGGTACACGCGCCAGAACTACGCCGCCACCTGCACCGGCGCGGGCGTCGCCGGAGGGGCATACAAAGCATCGTATGCCCTCGAGCCTCTCCTTCATGCCCCGAGTGGATAGTGCAGCCACGCTTTTGCACGAGGTCCGCCCGGGAGCACTCTATTGCTCTCCGGACTGTATTACCTTAATAGACGACTTTTCTGCAACGTATCGCGGACTCCGAGGCTGCCGCGGTCTCATTACGGATATATTCGTCCCTATCTATGGTTAAAAATAGTCTTCTGCATTGCAAAATGCTTAAATTTCTAATTTCGACCGATTAGCCAATAAACAGTACGCATTTCAAAGAACGGCCATAAAACGTTTAGTAGCAGATAATTAGATAGTTTAATGGCAACATTAACGCAATGTGGTGGTACTGTAGTGTTGTAAATGAACTCCACTACGTGAGATTTAGTTCAGTACACGTGATGACGTCTGCTGACCTAATGTTTTAACTGATGGACACCTAAGCTGGAAGGTTCCCTGTGCGGTATTTAGAGGGCTTTGGCAATAATTCATTTTATCATCATTATCAGCCTATGGGGCTGCGCAGACGACAGACTTTTTGTGCGATAGAGTCTGCGTCTGAGACATTTAAAAAGAGCGTCTAGGTCTGCCGACAGAATGATTGAAGATGTGCGTCGTGTGCGTAGAGTCTGTGAAATATCCGCGACAGATTTTTGCGCGTCGTGTGCGTTACTGCACGTAATTGCAAAAAAGTGCGTCACGGATAGTCTGTCGTCTGCGCTGCCCCTATTGCAGTCCAGTGCTGGGACACAGGCCTCTCCAATTGTTTTTCCATTGTAATGACAATTGTCGGACAAAGTCTCCGTACTGCGAGAACTTAAATATCGAAATTTGCGAAATTTAAAATATCTTCGCGAAGGTCATCCGAGTGTATAATATAATTTATATAATATCACCTTTATTGTAGTTTAGTAAGTAGGTACTGAGGGCTCCAGACACCTGAATTTTATCGAGGGCACCGTCTATCAAGATTGCCACGTCACGTGACTAAAGGGCAACGACCTCGTTTTAGCGTTGCTAATTACACGATCTAACCTCGACAATAACTGTGCACCCACAAACATTATTATTTATTTATTATTTTATACTTCAAAGTGAACACTTTAGTTTAGCTTTTTTATAGAGGTATTATACTCAAAGGGGAATGAAAAGAATTTACGATTCCTCTAAAGTAATTTTATTAAAACAACTCATTAATGAAGATAGGTATGCCTTCAGATAATGCATGGCTAACCACTTGTTCTCTAACTAAATCTACCTTGAGATCTTTAATGTCAGATGTAATTTTTTTTTCTTTCTTTTCTTTTCTTTCTAATGTAGTAAGAGGTAATGTGTAATTGCACGGAAACCAGACTTAATTTAAAAAATGTCCGATTTGTTTTCTTTTCATTCAATTATAGAAATCTCTATGAAGAAAACTGTAAGTTTATGTGCGTCAGCTGAGTAAGCACAAGTTCAATTTTATATTGGCAGACAAGGAAACAAGAAATTCGTAGCTATATCTACAGGACCTTTAAGAGAGGTAGGGCATAGCGAATCTTCGCTCGAATTGAGCTGCCCGTCCGGGGAAGGACCTCCCCCTATAAAATACCGCAGCCAAATGACCTTCGGGTCGTGTTTCTGCTGGTGAGTAGGGTGTCCGGAGCTCGTGGGGGTTAGGTTGGGCCGGCATGGCAGTGGCAACTGACAGGTACTTGCCAGTTGTCACAGCGACTTGGGGCCTCTCTTTCGCTTTCCATCAGGCGTAGGGAAGCCATTATGTCGAGCCACTATAAAAAAAATGGACCATGCAAAATCTACCCTATTTCTCCGTACAAAGTTGAAAATGGAAAATACATTTCAGCAAGTGTACTACATGTATGTGAACATTACGATACAACTATGACATATACGTTAACCAAAACCGGGAACCCACACAATATGGTACTGGTCAAAGCTCAAATGCCGTGCAAATATCCAGTAGAACTGTTTGTTTATCACCATTTAAACATTTGACGCCATCGTTTCGCAAATGTTGGTACTTTATTATACAGAGGTACCTACTGATGGAACACTGATGGTATGTCATCACGCGTAAGAAAATCTCATTGGTTGCATTGCAAGGCAACATTTCGGTGAAACCGGTAAATTTAAATTTCGTTTTAATATTTTTTTTATAAGAAGATCTTTCAGGATGTCCTCACTCCGTCTGATGGTAAGCGGTCGTGAGGTCCAAAAGTTAGGTCGACAGGACCATTGCTATAGACTCTATAGTACCCTCTATAGGATAGAATATAGAACAAACCCATTGCGCCTGTCGCCCTCGCCCTGAAGGCCCAATAATTATTCGTTATTACTTTTTCAATATATAAATAATAATAAAAGGCCAAGGCCAAGTAAAAGGTGGCGTGATGACCTGGATCACTATTTGCCTGACTGGCAGGATCATGCTGCAGGTAGGGATGACTGGAGAGAATTGGGGGAGGCCTTTGCCCAGCAGTGGGACAATAATGGCTAAATAAAAAAAATAAAAATAAATAAAAGGTATATAAAAGGTTGACTGGTAGAGAATGCCTACGCGGCATTAAGTTCGCCTTTTGTACTTTATTTTTTATATTGTGCAATAAAGATTAAATAAATAAATAAATAAAAAAAAAACTTTGGTGGTGACAGATTAAACTACATTCAAGCAACTGACAATCGCTAGTTTTTTTTTTAAACGGGAACACGTGCACCGAAGCGTTTGTGTTCAGCTACTCGTATCTTGACAGTCTGCCAAGTCCGGATAGACACGTCTAGCAACCGACTGGAATATTTGAACCTTTGACAATATACTCGACTGTGTTATGCCATAATCATTTAGGATTACTCTGATTGGCAAGGCCAGCGCAGTTTCTTTTTTTTTCGTAGGTAGGTAAATGGGTAGCGCTTGACCTCAATTCGCCTGATATTAAGACATTAGAGCCTGCGATAGACAGCGCTTATCTAACAAAAACCGATTTTTTTTTATAGTGGCTCGACATAATGGCTTCCCTACGCCTGATGGAAAGCGAGAGAGAAGCCCAAGTCGCTGTGACAACGGGCAAGTAACTGTTTAGTTACCTGTCAGTTGCCACCGCCATGTCGGCCCAACCCCAACCCCCCACGAGCTCCGGAAACCCTACTCACCGACAGGAACATGACGCGGAGGTCATTTGGCTGCGGTATTCTATACGGTGGAGGTCCTTCCCCGGACGCGCAGCTCAATTCGAGCGAAGATTCGCCATGCCCTACCTCTCTTAAAATTTACTATTGTCTTGAAAATCTGAAGATGAAATCCTTCGTGATACACGGACCCTGGTCATAGTTTTTTAAAGTGTAATTAGTACAGGCTAAGCGAAAGTTTGAGATACATCAACATATTTCATGATGGAAAAAAACTTTGAGAAGGTTTGAATACTTTTTTATTTAAATCAAAAGGTTCTGGAGAAAGAAAAACATCTTATCCTATCATAGGACCTGTGTGGCGATTGTGGATAAAGCTCCCAGATGTTTAACCAAAATGGCGAACAACGGCCTATGTCGAGCAGTAGACTGCTATAGGCTGATGATGATGAAGAGGTGTGGGAGAATTACTCAGCGATGGACAACAAATGAGTCCTATCTCAGTAATGTCAGTGTATGCGCTGACCAGTCGGCCGACATCAAATGCCGACTGCGATTAGCCGCAATGCACTGAAATATACCTATAGGAGTGTTACGAACCAAGGACTTATAGAATATAGCGGCACCGACGCACACTGGTCTGGATTCGGAAATTAATGGCAATATAATAATAAATAATAAATGTATACGACAAATATACGAGTACCTAGTTTTAAATAAGTGTAGCGATGTAGCCTTCCCTTCGTTTCGGGTATTTAATAAATACATTAGACACCATTAAAATTATCAATGTTTTCCATATGACATGCATAGTTCATGCATAAAATATCATAGCCCTTCCCTTGAACCACTTTATCTATTAAAAAAAAGCCGCATCATAATTCCTTGCAGAGTTTTAAAGATCTAAGCATATAATTATAGACTGACAACTAAAGCGACTTACTTTTATGCATGGAAGTGTTAGTCTAAACTAATATTATAAAGAGGAAAGATTTGATTGTTTATTCGTTTGTTTGATACGAATAGGCTCCGAAACTACTGGACCAATTTGAATAATTCTTTCACTGTCGGAAAGCTACACTATCTGCGCTTAACATAGGCTATATTATATTTTAATAAAAGTTAGGGATCCGTGCTAAGAGTTTAATAATGTAACCGAAGGTGTGAAAAAATTACCAAAAATCTTTTAAACTGACGTGGATTGAAAACGTTACCATAGCAACCTAAACAACCCGAAGCGAAGCGAGGGCGGTTTGGTTAGTACTTAATACTTCCATGCTCTTATGTATGCCAATTAATGAGAGTAATTTGACTATTATACTCGTAGATATTTTTTTCAAGCCAGTATCTTTGCTTTAGTCTCTATTCAACTCTATTGCCACTGATTTCCGAATCCGGACCAGTGTGCTCCGCGGCACAGTGTGCCCACAGGTTACTTAGCTCCCAACACCTACGCCCTGATTCCTGTCAATAGTGATCCGCTATGTAATAGTGTCCAGACGACATCGCGCAACGTGTCACAGATGGGATAATGGACCCTTGTCCTTTGAAATTAAGCTCTCAAGACATATGGATTGGCTTACTTAGCGTAGACTATAGTCAGAAGCACGAATTCGAGTCAATATCGAATCTAATACTACTCGACTGGCCACTCTCGAGAGCCCAATGCAGTGCCTGTTAAGAAATAAATATCAGACAACATCACATACATTGCTCCGATCCCAAAGTAAGTAGCATAAGCACTTGTGTTATGGGTATCATAACAACGAAGGTAACACAAATAAATACTCTAAATACGAATATAATAAACACCCAGATACGAAACAAACACAAGTATTCATCATACGAATGTTTGTCCCGGGTGAGTATCGAACTCACGACCCTTGGTTCAGAAGGCAGGGGTCACTACTAATTGAGCCACCGAGCCAGTCTGATCAGTCAGAAAATCCGAGGCAGTCAAAAATCTCGTTGGTCATATATTAATTTTCATTTTCATGTCTGGGATGTAAGGCCTATCATCTTTCCCTCTAAGCCAACCAACCCGCCTGCCCAGCGTGGACATTATGGGTAAACGTCTAGAATGTCTGCCTTAAGTGGCGAACAACCGGAGAGGGTTTTCTGCCTCGTGCAGCTGCTCTTTGGAATCAGCTTCCGGCTGCAATTTTCCCGAATGGATACGACCTAGGGACCTTCAAGAAGCGAGCCTACAGATTTCTCAAGGGCCGGCAACGCACCTGTGACTCCCCTGGTGTTGCGGTGTCTATGGGCTGAAGTGATCACTTACCATCAGGTGACCTTCAGGCCCGTTTGCCCCCTCTGTCATAAAAAGGAGACAAGATAGAGGGAAAAAGACGTGCAGGGCGACGGAGGAAATCATGGTTGCGGAACATCAGAGAGTGGACGGGAATTGCGACGGTTGCGCAGCTGTTCCGACTCGCGCAGGACAAGGCTAGCTATGCAGATATGACTGCAAACCTTAATTGATTGGAGAGGCACGTAAAGAAGAAGAAGATGTCTACGATGAGCTCTCCCTAAATGACTTATGAGGCGTTGTAAATAAGCAAATGACGATTTTTGACGAAAATATCTTCACACCAATAAACATTTTATCATGTAGTCTGAAAGTTTCAACATGACGATATATATTGAATGATCAATTACTTACATCATCTTAACATAACACTAATTAACATCAATGGTATCCGATTCCCTGTTTAGTCAAACATGTCAATTATTATAATGGCAATTATCTAATTATGCAACGGGAGATTGTCACAAACAATAGTGCAAGTTGCGTACTGTATCACAAAGGCGTATGCGGCCGCAGTTACAGTAATTAGCGGTCAGCCTTGGAGCGAGATGTGATGCCGATATACGCATGATAGGATAATATCAACCACACAGGGTACCGTGGCTTAGGAGATTGCTCGAAGTCAAAGTCAAAATAATCTTTATTTGTATAGGTTTTTATGAAAAACACTTACAAATCGTCGAAGCTACCACCGGTTCGGAAAGCAGCATTCTACCGAGAAGATACCGGCAAGAAACTCGTGTAGTTGCTCTTTTCAAAATGGTGTTTACAATATTATTATCAAATTTTTACTTTTAACTACGACCACGTCATACAGTCTGGGCCTTACAAAAATAATTATAAAAAAAAAAAAAAAAAATTGAGAATTAATATCAGATGCATGTAATGCTAGGTTTACACGCGTGGCACGCAGCCCGGCAAGCAGCCTGGCAAGCAGCTCGGCGAGCAGCCCTGCCCTACACACTGCGCACGCACGTGCACATTCAAACAGACGAACAGCCCGTTGAATGTCGTATTGAACGCGAGCGTGTAAACGCGGCATAAGGGATGGTATGTAAGGGAGCCGCCTATCATCGAGGCCTATCACCGCCGACTGGCTCGGTGGCTCAATTGGTAGTGAGCCCTGCCTTCTGAGCCAAGGATCTTGGGTTCGATTCCCACCCGGGACAAACATTCGTATGATGAATAATTGTGTTTGTTCCGTGTCTGGGTGTTTATAATTTGTATTTAAGTATTTATTTGTGGTACTTCGCTGTTCTGATACCCATAACACAAGTGCCTAAGCTACTTACTTTGGGATTAGAGCAATGTATGTGATGTTGTCTGATATTTATTTATTTATTAATTTATCATCATTTCGCTCTAAGCCAACCTCACCTGCTCGTGGTTCATCCTGCCGTATAACAAACGAGGCACTGGCAACCGATTGGTGGCGGTACACCATCACAATTGAAGGCGTAGCTAAATACCATAGAGTCTATGGCATAGACCGATGACGGGCAACAGCGTCACCGGAGCGAGAAGCTATGCCCTGCGGTTCCAACCCGCCTGCCCAGCGTGGCGATTATGGGTACATCCTCCAGACGTTTGTCCTTAGTGGCGAACAACTTTCTTAAGTCTATAAGAACTTAAGTTGTGAAAAGCAGCACTCTTTGTACCCATCACATCAGTTCAAGACTGATGCAGTGCCAAGAAATAAATATTCAACTATTTGTCAGGCCTCGAGTGTCAAAATACGAGTACAATAAATATGGTGAAATGCAGAGGCGTCTAAGGAATTGCATTTGTTTTAGTTGTCGCATACGCTTGGCGCCGTATCAAAGCGTCGTGGTGACTCCACCGGGAATCGAACCCGATCACCTGCCCACTGCCACATCAGTCCGCTAACTCTCCGATTAATAAATTATTGTTCTCCTATACCTATTATATTTTTTTCTAAATAACATCTTATTGCATAAAATGTTATCTGTACCCTAATGTTATTAGGTATTATCCTATCTGGTATCAATACTTGATATAAATCAGAAAAGGTAAACAAATCACATCTACTAACACAAATCAAGTCAAAAAAATACTCAAAGGTGGCTCGCTGTGCGCTCTTTGACGAAGTTTGCTGTCAAGTCAGACAAATACTCAAACACAAAGGATTTTCGCAAAACCGGGGGCCCTTTCGTATGTACTTAGCGTTACTACAACGCTTTTACGAAGTAGATTGGGAATATTCATCACGCAAACAATATTCACACACATGATCACTTTAAATAACCTCATCATCATCATCATCAGCCTATTGGAGCCCACTGCTGGACATAGGCCTCACCAGTTGTTCGCCACTTAAGGAAACAATCTGGAGGATATACCCATAATCGCCACACTGGGCAGGCGGGTTGGCGAACGCAGGGCGTAACTTCTTGCACCGGTGAGGCTGCTGCCCGTCATCGGCCTGTGGTATTAGCTACGCCTTCTATTGTGATGGTTATTCCGCCACCAGTCGGTTTTTCCAGAGCCTCGTTTGTTGTTTGGCAGGACGCACCACGTGCAGGTGAGGATGGCTTGGAGCGAAAAGGTGATAGGTCGCTAGCTTACATCCCTACCTGTACGTTAATTAAAGTAAGGTACTAAACTCACACGTTTATAACTAAAGTTATCGAGCCTCAATTTGTACCCTGTTTCCTCGTAGTCCCAGGATTTGTCTCATTGATGGGACCACAGCTGGGACTGTTTCTTGTAGACCCATTCTTATATTCAGTAAGTAAGTAAATTTTTTCCTCTTGTATTTGTAGGTGATGGTGTATCTCTAGGTACCTAGTATCTCTAGGTATTTTTATGACGAACTAGCAGTGCTCGCGACTTCGCCCGCGTGGAATAGTTATTTTTCCCCCGTTTTTTTTTACATTTTCCATTATTTCTTCGCTCCTAATAGTTGCAGCGTGATGTTATATAGCCTATAGCCTTCCTCGATAAATGGTCTATTCAACACAAAAAGAATTTTTCAATTCGGACAGTAGTTCCTGAGATTAGCGCGTTCAAACAAACAAACAAACAAACTCTTCAGCTTTATAATATTAGTTAAGATTAACGTACTACGGAAACATTTTATTGATGTATGCCGTGACTTTTATGTAAACAGAAAATCGTTTGAATTTGTTCGTAAAATAAAATAAGACCAAGGTAATAAATATCGTTTCTATGACATATTATAAAAGTGAACCATAAAGTTGACGCAATTAGGTAGTAAGTTATTTGTAAAGCATGGTGATCCAGGTTCTGCTGGCTAGACCAGGTGGAAAAGGATCCCGGTCACCTTCATCCGTCGAACTGGTGACAGGTAACTGAGGACAGTGGCAAAACGTCGCTTTGCTCTTAAAAACGAACGTAATAAATATATCTTAATGATTACTTTTTTTTTATCAGTTACCATTCATTCTGAAACACGAAAAGTTTTCTTATTTCCATTGCAACGGTTTCCAAACTCAAACTCTTTATTTGTATAGCCATTTTTTCTCTTTGTTTATTCGAGGGAAAATGCGTTTACGCATCCCCGGCGTTCGGGGGGTATGTGAGACTCACGCCCATCTAATCAAACACCTTTAAATCCTCCAATTCAGTTAGCTTCGCTCTACCACCCGATTGCGAATGTAGCTTCTATCGAGATGAACTAGAAATAAGCTTCATACGATATTTGAACGGTTATCCCAGAAGAAACGCTCTGTGGAACTTTTAAAAACTAAACTTTCGTAAAAAATATTTCCGCCTTGAAAAAAATAAAAGGGAGAATCCGTAACACAGGTCCTTCTGTCCAGGATCCTACACCATTCTTTGAGTTAAGATGCCTATATTCCAATGCCTCGTACTCACCAGCTCGGAGAAATCTCCTCTTTAGCATTAGAAGTAGCGTTTGACAGCTCCCAGGGCGGTTTAGATTGCTTCTGGAAACCCGCTCCGCCGCCGGCGAACATGAATGCTACCAGCACAGCACCACACACAGTCACAGACACAAACACGGAACGCACCAGCACCATCAGATCACACAACCATTGTTTACGTTCGGGTTTTTAGCCGCGAACGCGAATACGATTTCCACAGTATATTTTCAGAATACGCATGTATTCTCGGAGACTCCGTTTCGCTATTTAGTGTGAGCGAGTGTCTGCTAGCTTCAGTTTATTTTTAATCCGCGCATATTTTTTGTTATATTTGCGTAATTACGAACAAGACCTCTCATTTTTACGAGCGGTCAATTAAACAAAACTGTATTCGAATGATCGAGTGTCGCGGTCGTGAGGTTGACGTATAATTAGAATGTCGTTTTAGGTCAATGTTGGAATGGTTATAATGAGAACTGTTGTGAAATTCAGCGAATCCCTGGAATTTTGTCGTGACAATTCTAGTTTGCGTTTAATGGTTGATTTTATTATGTTTTTACGGCGGAATGTTGAAAGATGCGATGTTAAGTTCGTGCAGTTAGTGGCAATCCACACAGGGAGGAGATTGATTACGAGTTTATAGTTTCACGTTGACTTGAGTGCCTTTCAATACAATTTATGGATATTTTATTGCCAGCAAGTAGCAATCCTTACTAATTTATTTAAAATCAATGGACTAAATACTGTGAAATATTGAGTGTAATCCAAACTCAAGTTTAATAACGATACCTGCACGACAATTATATTGGTTTCATAGATCTATTAAGTAATATGGCTCGAAGACTGGCTCGATGGCTCATTTGGTACTGACCTCTGCCTTCTAAGCCAAGGGTCGTGTGTTCAATATCCGCATAGTACAAACATTTGTGTTCATGAAAATGTCTGTTTGTATTTGGTCTAGGTGTTTACAATGTATAACATGTATTTATTTACAAAAAAATGTATGTAAGTAAGTTTATCAGTTGGCTAGTACCTACCCATAGTACAAACTTCGGCTTAGTTTGGGGCTAGATGGCGCTGTGTAGCACAGCGTGGTATGTCAATATTTAAAAAAAAATGTTCAAGTTTAATATGAATAAAGAATGTATACTTAGCATAGCACTTTCACTTATATATGTAGACGATATCTACTATATTGCAGAACGAAATAAACTGTAGAAAACAAACAAAAAGTCATGAAAGCCATTTTATGGGCTGCCAATTTCTTTTTACCATGTGAAAATCAACACAGGCTAAAAACCTAATATCACGACCCGATCATTCAATAGCAAGCGGAATGGCATCCAACAATGCAAATTGGTAAAAAAACCTGGAGCATTATAGGGTTTCGATATCGAAATACGTACCGATCAATCAACTGGCTCGGTGGCTCAATTGGTAGTGAACCCCCGCCTTCTGAACCAAGGGTCGTGGGTTCGATTCCCACCCGGGACAAACATTCGTGTGATGAACACTTTTGTGTTTGTTCCGTGTCTGGGTGTTTATATTTGTATTTAAGTATTTATTTGTGGTACCTTCGTTGTTCTGATACCCATAACACAAGTGCTTAAGCTACTTACTTTGGGATCGGAGCAATGTATGTGATGTTGTCTGATATTTATTTATATTAACTAGACCTAGAACCGATTTCATTATGATCGTTTGACGTGTTATAATTACGTGTAAATTTGACGCTGGAACTTGGCTGACACTCTCGCGTGTCGTGATATTCCTCAAAAGATGCATGACAGTTATTGTCCGAATTTTTTTTTTTTATAGTAGCTCGACATAATGGCTTCCCTACGCCTGATGGAAAGCGAAAGAGAAGCCCAAGTCACTGTGACAACTGGCAAGTAACTTGTTAGTTACCTGTCAGTTGCCACTGTCATGCCGGCCCATCCCTAACCCCCCACGAGCTCCGGAGACCCTACTCACCAGCAGAAACACGACCTGGAGGTCATTTGGCTGCGGTATTCTATAGGGTGGAGGTCCTTCCCCGGACGGGCAGCTCAATTCGAGCGAAGATTCGCTATGCCCTACCTCTCTTAAAAAAGAATTCGGATATAACGTTGGAACCATGGGTATATAATTATGTAATGTAGTTAATTACATATGTACCTAGTAGTAATAATACAATTTCGAGCTAAAATCAAGCTTCAAAGATTACGATGCAAAGACAAATTGATGTAATTCCTGAAAAAATAATAAAATAGTCAGCATTCTGAGTGCCTGAAAGTTTCCGGTGATCCATTAAATTAATGATACATATCAAACAACATGAAGTTTAAAATAAATATGTATGTTTGCAATTTTTTATAACCTTCGAATGTAAAGCTTTTTACTTAATTGGTATGTTGAAATTGTTGCGAAAAATTTATCCTTTTCAAAATGCTGTCTATTTTATCATGTAAAAGTAACTGAAACTACAACTTACCTTTGATGAATCCCGTTTTCATCCATAGTCACGATGAATAAACTCTTCAGTCACTTTGTCAATCACATTTAACATAACATTTTTCCGTCTTCATGAAATATGTAGGTAATTTCATTAACTTTATCAGAAAAATATAACTCAGAATACGAATTAGTAGGTTTATCATTTATTAATAGGTATATAATTTCGTAACTTTCATAAATAAATTGTAACTTTCATTATAAATGATATCTTTCATAACTTTGACTTTTCCATTGTAATGCTGTTTGCTTCTCTTTATAATTTGACTGGACTTACCTGAAAAAAAATAAACAGCATTAATATTATATCATAATAATGCAAATGTAATTCAATTCCGCTTCTCCTTATAAAATACATGTAAGTATATATGATCGTTTGTACCTGCTGATCATTTTGAAACTCAAAGTACGTAATACAATACGTTATGTATTAGAGGTCCGATTTAGCCATCGAAATGCGGATAATTAGTCCTTTGTAATCGGACCTGTATCTAGTTATGCGTTACATTCTCGGAGTTGGTGTTGAAAATTTAGTGCCAGTCTCAATTGGACTCAGTTTACAACAAGAGAAATATTATAAATGGATTCGTAGCTTAAATATTAACCTTACCTACGTAAAGTAAAAGATGGTTTAACTTAAAGCTCATAGTTGGCTTACACACAAAATAAATAAACCTAGACACGCTGGGCCCCACAGCGCCACCTAGCCCCAAACTAAGCCGAAGCTTGTACTGTGAGTACTAGACAACTGATAAACTTATTTAATTTAAATACTCTTTTTTTGGAAATAAATACAGATTATTTATTTATAGTAAACACCCAGACCAACACAAACAGACATGTTCATGAACACAAATGTTTGTACTGTGCAGGAATCAACCCACTACCCTTGGCTCAGAAGGCAGAGGTCATCCAAGGTTCCAGGTTATAGAACGTCTTGTTTGCAAGGTTCCATACAAGGTTCCAGGTTATAGAACGGCCCTGTTCCACGTCTCACCTTTCAGTCGCTTCTCTGGAAGCAAACCCTCTCTTGTCACGTCGGCCCCACGCTACGAAGTTGAACAGCTGGGCTCTGGTGATACCTCGCCGCGTGCCTTGCGACCACACGTTCATGCTAACACTTTTCACCAAAGATCCATCAGCAAAAGTCTCGTAAATCCTCCATTTATACAACCGAACCACACATGGCCACTAATCATTTGATCCTGATAGAAGCAACTACGTATAGTTTAACGCACGATCTCAATTTGGCCATTCTGAAAAGGAATACGTTTTTAGCATTGTGCTGACAGTCTACTGTTTAGGAATTGTCTGTCTCTATAAGGTCTTAAATTTTTTAACGACAGAGGGAACTTTTTTTTATGGAATAGGGGGCAGACGAGCAAGCGGTTCACCTGATGGTAAGTGATAACCGCCCATGTACATCTGCAATAGCAGGAGTCACAGCTGCGCTGCCTTAAAACGGATTGACTTAAAACGGATCTGAAGATGACCTGATGGTAAGCACCACCAGGGGAGACAGCGTGCGTCAATGGTTGCCTCCCCTTGAGTAATTTGAAGGTCACTAAGTTGAGTCTAATCGGAGAAGTCGCAAATGGAAGCTGTTTTCAAATTCAAATTTAATTCAAATTTATTTATTGCATTATTATAGGTAGGTACATTAAAAGTTGTTATAATCATAGATAGCTCAGCCATGATATACCTCATGAAGGTGTGCAATAGGTATTCAATAAACTCTTAAACATTTATTACAATTAAAACTAAGCAAAGAATAGTTGCACGAGGCAGAAATTTGCGCAAAGATGTGATAGTGCAAATATTTTGTCTCAGTGCCCGATAAGGGACCATACTTCCAGAAATATAATAGGGTATAGGACCTTTATCACGTAGAATTAGTAGTAAATACTTAAAATATTGTGGTTGAAAAACGTGTTCGGTGCAGTTTCAGGTGCAAAAGGCGGGTGAAAGATCGGAACGAAGCGATAATACGCTATACTACTCGTAGGTATATGTCACCGGAAAATAGCAAAAATCGTAAGTTGGTCAATTTCCTAGGTAGTTGATTAACTTCCGGAAAATAATAAACGGCAATTGAAATGTATTATTTAACGTATGTATTTTAGTAAATTGATCATTTTACGGGGTCTTGCCGTAAAATCATCCGACGAAGGTGAGGTGAACGTTGATTGGTTCAATGGCTCACGTGGCGTTATCCCGGCAACCAATCAGGGAACAGTGTATTAAGTTACGGGTAATAGTGCACCGTTAAATAGTACATAGAGCAACGATTGGCCCATTTGAGGACGATTTTACGTGTGTCAAAATCGTAAATTATTAAATGACTGTCAGGCTACCGTAAATTGATCAACTTACTGAAATCCATTGCGTTAAATAATACATTTCAACTACCGTTTGTCATCTTCCGAAAGTTAATCAACTACCTAGGAAATTGATCAACTTACGATTCTTGCTATTTTCCGGTGACATATATAAATCAATGTGTGGTTTTGATGATAAGTTACATACAATTAAAATGTTCAGATTATTTTTTTGCTAACTCTTGGTGCTTCTAGTGTACTTACTATTTATTCATCCCAAAGCTAATATTTAAAAGTTCATGATGATGATGATTACATCAGTCAACATGAATTTTGACTTTGAGAAGAGGGTATGAAATATCGATAGATTTATCGATAAATTAAACAAAAATGTATATAAATCATGAAAAAGTTTGCTGTTGTATTAAGGCGAACAGTTTATCCATATTCAAAAAAATACATATTTTAAATTTTTGTTTATAGAAAATTGAAACAAATTAACTTATGCAGGTATAATATTTTGTCAACTTTTTATATGGTATCAAACTACAAAATAGTAGGAAAAGGTTTAAAAGTGAACCCTATAACATTTTCTTTCATGTTCATAAGAACTTTGTCTGACTAAACTCCAAATGTAGTACGCAAAAATAACAGTCACCGACGTGGTCTTTTGGCTCTTGCCAAATTCTTGGTACTGCGAATTTCATATTCCGTTTTTCACCTCGATACCAGCCTAAATTAAATAAAGATAACAATATAAAATATATTAATATAAAATAAATAAATATTTATTTGCTAAACATTTGTTTAACTACCTTCTAAACATCTTTTGCAATTACGGCAAGCAACATGTGGGGCCCACGGTTTGTCTACCTCTTTGAGTCTTCTAAAAACAGTTAATTGTTGTTTTGAGTTGTTTATCACATCAGTAGATGTTGTGTGACAATTACGCCAGGTTAATTTTTTCCCGGTATTTTTTTAAAAACGATTCCAACAGTTATGAGACTATTGAATACTTTATATTAATATTATAACTCAAGAAAAAGGTTTTGTTATCATAATAACCACAAAAGCAAACTTTTTCAAAAATATGGGTGTTTTTTCTTTATTTTAAAGCATAGTGAATGGAAAAATAACAAAAGGAATTTTAGGACAAAGAAATTTTTTTTTTATGTAGAGTTGTGTTATGAATTAAATCTATACTATAATATTATAAAGCTGAAGAGTTTGTTTGTTTGTTTGAACGCGCTAATCTCAGGAACCACTGGTCCGAATTGAAAAATTATTTTTGTGTTGAATAGACCATTTATCGAGGAAGGCTTTAGGCTATACAACATCACGTTGCAACTATTATAAGCGAAGAAATAATGGACAATGTAAAAAAAACGGGGAAAAATAACTATTCCACGCGGACGAAGTCGCGAGCACAGCTAGTAAGAAATAAAAATTCATGATAAAGCTTTCCAAATAGGTATTTCCAACGACCCTTAGACGATCCTTCAGCATAGGTGTTTTATGCGATATATTGCACAGTAATTGAAATAGAGAGTTGATTGTGAGGTGAAAAGGTGCGAACGAGATTCGTCCTCTGTTTATTTCAAGAAGAGGCAAAGCGTTCTTGGCGCGTAGTCACCCCTTTGTTTAGAAACCTGGTATTTTGTAATAACCGACATCTCTCATCTCTCTATAAATCGTCCAATAAATCCCTTAGTTTTGTTAGTCATATTTAGCTTGAAAACGTGTTTGACAAAGGGATAAAGGATTCACAGAACCTAGAATACGGCAAATTAATTTTGTATGTTTATACTGTGGTTTATACTCGTATTTCCGTGTGCTTTTCATTGTAAAACTATCAGTGCATATGAAGTGGATTTTACGAATATTGTTGTATTTCAGGGAAATGGTACATATAGCCAGTGCGTTTACTAGAATAACAATCGTCGTTTGCCCCAGTTTTAAAAGAAGTAAGAGGAAACAAGTTTTAAAACAAATTATACCTGGTATTAAGGTATAGATTTATACCTGGACCATGCGTAAATTTTCTCTTTGATAGCACACATCCATAATTAGCGGTATTTTTAAGTAATAATTAACCGACTTCGAAAAAGGAGGAGGTTCTCAATTCGTCTGTATGTATAATATTTTTTTTTATTTATGTTCACCGATATTTCCATCAATAAATGGATGGATTTCAAAATTTTTTATGTTCTACAGAGGACACTTCCGAGGTGGCCCCATTATCACCAAGTCAGGATCTGATGATGGGATCCTGGAGAAATTGAGGGCAACAACCGAAAATTGTATGCTCATAATATGGTGATTTTGTTACGTAATCATATTTTACTCAAGTATATGCTTCCGGGCGTCAACATCTGGTGCTGATGATGAAGACTTCAAAAATAAGTGATAATTGTAATATTTAAATAATTATGTATTAAGGATAGAATTACTTACGTTATTTATCGCTTTTTAGTTTCGGGTCGTTTGTATTTTTTTTGAAGTCGGTTTAATTTTTTTTATCAGCAGTACTTTACTGACGTAGGTAATAACATTCACTTGGATAAGTGGAATTCGAAAGTGGACCGCATTTAAAATTAATCGACATGTCGATTTCTTTTTTCAGAAATTTGAAATATGTTTAGCTTAAGTTTATAAATTTAAGCCAAAAATATTTAAAATTTCTGAAAAAAGAAATCCACTAGATGGCATCACTTAAAAGCAGGTCCGACTATTGCGTGATTGGTTTATTTTGACATGGCACTGACATTTACATGGCAAGTGACCAATCACATGATAGCGGGAACTGAATTTTATGTGGTGCCATCTGGTTTTCAGGAAACTCTCATTGAAAGTTCTTCAGCATCCGACCATGGCTATTGTAACACAGTCGAAATGTCAAGCTGTAAGTACATAATGTACCTACTACATAAAAAATATCACATTATGAGACCCGTTTAAATAATTGGTAACTACTCGTATATCTTTATTCGTCCCGTTAAACGAGGCATACTGGTTATTAGATTCTGTAAAATCGATAGCGTCCACTTGAATATTAGCAAGAATTCAAATAAGCTAATTAGAATCATAGAAAAGTATTAACAAAATCACTTACAACGAAATACCGAACACTAAATGTTCATAATTGAATAAAATATCCAAATTATAGATCTGTGTTCGGGTCAGTAATACCGCGAACAGTTAAACGGTGAAACATTTTCTTGGTTAAACTAGTCCCCATAAATATAATCTGATTCATAGTAACTCAAACTACCTAATATAATGTACCTCCCTGCAGATTTTTTTTGATAAAATTTTAACATTGCGCAAATATACAACATTTTGTCATTCGTTTTATTGTCAAACACAAAATGATAGGATACTTACTGCTCTAGCTACGGTATGTCATACTACTTTTTGTGTTTTTTTTTTGCCGCCACGATGTGTGGGGTTGCGGCGAGTTCCTCCGAGTATCTCTCAGACTGAGTGCTTGTAGAGGACTACCGTCGGGTCTAGTGAGTATTCTAGTGTTAGTGCTATATTAGTTAAGTTATCTTTGTTAAATTAAATAATTTAATTGCCTTTTTAATTTTAGTTTTGAGTTATATGTTGCGTTCATGTGTCCCTGTGCCCAGCCGACCTCTTGGTGTCTACGGAAGACCAGCATCGAGGTATGTCACTAGGATGCCTCGGATCATGCTGAGTGGACACCATTTAGTGTCACGATAAAAACTGATTTTATCCCATTGCTCATGTAACCTGTACCTATGTGACTCTAATAAACGTTTTTCTATTTCTATTCTATTTCTATATAGAAGTGAGCCCAATATAACCCAGCTGCCCCGTACACAGTGCCCTAGTGTGTGTGTAGTTTAGGTTTAAATAAATAAATAACCCAAGACATGCCACGCTGGGCCACACAGCGCCACCTAGCCCCAAACTAAGCCGAAGCTTGTACTATGGGTACTAAACATCTGATAAACTTACTTATATACTTCTTTTTTGTAAATAAATACATACTTATTTTTTTTTAAATAAAAACAGCATTCAGGATGATCTCACTCCACCTGATGGTAAGCGGCCGTGAGGTCCAAATGTAAGGTCGACAGGCACAATAGGGCATACCCACCGCGCCTATCGCCCTTACCCTCTTATATTATACATAGGAAACACCCAGACCAATACAAACAGACATGTTCATGCACACAAATGTTTGTACTGTGCGGGGATCGAACCCACAACCCTGGGCTCAGAAGGCAGAGGGCACTACCAAATAAGCCACCGAGCCTGTCAAATTTAAAAGGGCACCACTTAGGTATTGGGTCATTTAAGAGGCACCACTTAATGGGTCGCCGTTACAGTTTGAGGACCAACGGCTCAGTCCAAACAGACGCATGTGGGAGCTCCACTGGCCGACTTTAGTCGGGCCGACGGCACGCAATGAGCTCAGGCACACGCAACCCCTAACCTCACTCAATTTCTCCCCAATACCAACCCTTTTGACTAATTGACAAAGCTCAAATCACACTGGCATTGTTTGGTGACTGTTTCGTCATTACTATGACACCGTTTCTAATTAAAGCAACGAGAACTAGGTATATCGATCTATTTTATGAAATTTACTTGAGAATGTTGCTAATAGCAGAGTTTTTCGGTTGAGTCAACTAACTGCCCGTGGTGTATCCTGCCGAGTAAGCCAAGGGATGCAAGGGCCTATAATCGCCGGATTGGTGTGTGATACTCACACCTCTCAGAATAGGAGGGCATAAATAAATAAATAAATATATAACCCAAGACATGCCAAGCTGGGCCATACAGCGCCACCTAGCCCAAACTAAGCGAAACTAGCCCAAACTAAGCGAAGCTTGTACTATGGGTACTAGACAACTGATAAACTTACATAAATAACTTTTTTTTGTAAATAAATACATATTATACATAGAAAACACCCAGACCAATACAAACAGACATGTTCATGCACACAAATGTTTGTACTGTGCGGGGATCGAACCCACAACCCTTGGCTCAGAAGGCAGAGGGCACTACCAAATGAGCCACCGGGCCTGTCAAAACCATACATACCCACTAAACTACCCTGTGCTAACAGTGGGCAGCAGCTTGCAGGATACGGGTAGCACATAAATATGCGGCCTCGTCCCTGCCCCTGCCGAAGACAAGCGGCCGGCACTCCTGGTCTAGGGAGGGCAAATACCTCTACCCCCTACCCCCTTCTAAGCGCCTAAACTGCCTTAACTTCGTGAATAATTTACAAGAAGGAGACAAGTATTTTTATGTTATTATAGCAGACGCAAACATTTTTAGTATGAATTAACTTTCATATTTGGTAAGTTTGAATGTTTTATTTTGATTTCCTTTTTTACGTATTTTATTAGATACAATTTTTGTTATAGTGGTTATGAGCTATGAATGTAATAATAATAAATAAATAAATATCAGACAACATCACATACATTGCTCCGATCCCAAAGTAAGCAGCTTAAGCACTTGTGTTATGGGTATCAGATCAACGAAGGTACCACAAATAAATACTTAAATACAATTTTTTTTTTTTTTTTTTTTCATTTATTTTGGCACAAACAGTCATTACAATGCAACATTATATTGAAGTTTTAACATACAAAAAGACAAAACAGTGCCGAGACTTAACTTTAGGTATAATTTTACCACAGTGAGCTTGTTTGCAAATCATTGCATAAAGCTGATTGAAACAGGAAACATGTCGAAATCAAAACCGTTAGAACAGTGCAGAAGTTAGAGAACATTGGTATGTTATTGTAAAACAAGTATTATTATGCGACATGGAAGTTAATAACAAGACAATACATATTTAAGTATACAATTTTTCATAAATTTGGCGTTTAAAAGTTCCAAGTGGAGTATGAAAGAGATCAAGTTCAGTGAATTCTTTGTTTAGCATATTAAGACAGCGATGAAAAAAGTTATTTCGAGTGTATTTCTTCTTAAAACGGGGTGGCACAAAAACATTTACCGTGCGAGAAGAACGGAGAGGAAGACGGACTTTTGCTTGGAAATTAACTCTTGACAACAGAGACGGGGAGTCAATTTTATTATTTAAAAGTAAACACCCAGACACCAAAACAAACACAAGTGTCCATCACACAAATGTTTGCCCCGGGTGGGAATCTTACCCACGACTCTTGGTTCAGAAGGCAGGGGTCACTACCAATTGAGCCACCGAGCCAGTCAAAGTAATATAAGTATAATTAATATATTAATAATAAGACATTTTTGTATACAAGCATAATTTTAATTGATGTTTTGCAAAAATCATCGATTGATATTATTGATCGACGATCGAGCGATTGATCTAGTAACACCCATGGTAAGAATGGTAACACAGTCAATAAAGGTATGTACGTGACGCAATGTATGACACAACGAGTCCTCCGTGCGAGTGCGTGATTTTGGCTCTAGCGAACGGTTTTGAATGAACCGCGTCGTGAAAAAAACCGAAAACGAACGTTCGTTGAACGAATCGCGTACTTTTGCACCACAAATCCCTCCCATTTGTCCCTCCCGTGCTCGAATATACGAATTAAAATTCGTGAAAGTCGATTTTAATTAATTTAATTCATATATTCGAACACGGAAGGGACAAATGGAAGAGATTTATTTTGCAAAAGTACGCGGTCCGTTCAACGAACGATCGTTTTCGTTTTTCGTGGTATGTGGATGCGTGGAATACCCGCAGAGTATTTACAGTTCTGCAATACACCGGTGAGTACGCGCGGACGTGCGTACACGCAACATGCAGCGTGGTGCGTTACAATGTGGTAAAGTCGCCTGACGGTAGCGTAGTGTGATACTCAAGTGACCTAAATAAAACAAATACACTCAGCGTCAAAAAATTCGCACCTTTTGAAAAAACTACTTCAACTGTGGCGTAAATTTTCTTTTTTATGAAATGAAGTGATGATTTTCTTACAGTTTATTTATTGAGCTTTCAAATGATACTAATATTGGTAGGGGTACATATGCGTATCAAAGGTTAATACCATTTTGAAAGTTATTTTCGCGAAGGTGCGACTTTTTTGACGCAGAGTGTAATAAAGATAGAGATCGTCCACTCTAAAATGACGCGCCACCACCGCCATTATACAACCAAATTTCAAAGATGAACGCCATACTTAAATAAGCAGCTATAATTGGTCGTCCATTTGACGGTTAGATGCAAACGTAGGAACAGTGCAATACTCGGATTTGTTGTCCAACTACGAGTACCTAGTTTAGTTGATCGTGAACGCGTGAGGAATGTAAGGAAGCGACCTATCACCTTTTCGCTCCAAGCCATCCTCACCTGCCCGTGGTGCATCCTGCCGAACAACAAACGAGGCTCTGGCAAACCGACTGGTGGCGGTATAACCATCACGATAGAAAGCGTAGCTAAATATCATAGACCGATGACGGGCAGCAGCGTCACCGGAGAAAGAAGCTACGCCCTGCGATCGCCAACCCGCCTGCCCAGCGTGGCGATTAGGGGTATATCCTCCAGATATTTGCCATAAGTGGCGAACAACTGGAGAGGCCTATGTCCAGCAGTGGACTGCAATAGGCTGATGATGATTATGATGATGATGAACGCGTGAGAGAATTCGTCTTGTTTCATACAACGACGGCGCTGCTCCATAGAGCAAGCGTTGTCGGAGTCATCACCCAACTAGTCGGCCGTCATGTGTACATACAAATCATAGTTCACCAAAGAATCTGAGCTCCCACATAGATAAAACCGGTGTTAATATTTGCACTCAAACATCTAAATAAAATAAAATTTAGTAGTGGGACGAGTCATTTTAGTTAAGACAATTTTTGCTGTAGTTGCTATGTAACTTAAACAAATAGGTATTAAAATCATGTATTCAATAGGCTAGGCTTACCTGACAAAATTTTGTTCCCGACAATATAGAAGGAATTTTTCGTACGACCGGTGTGAACTCGTTGTGCTCGCGCTAACCGCAGCGAACACGAATATTGCGAAAATGATGGTGATGACGATAATATCTGAAACAAGGAAAAATAACAGTTAATGATTAAAGAAGCAGTGGTGCACTTAGTTATGATATAAAATTGTATCATTATCTTTTCTCCGTCCAAATTGGAACAATAGATTGGTAATGAATGACAGTTAATAATACAATTTGTAGCAACATCTACGAGTATATAATAAAAATGAATCGCCAAATGTGTTGCTAAGTGCATAAATCATGAAAAACTTTTTTAATACTCCTTGAAATAAGTACGAGGATGGTTCTGCCGCAGAGAACGTATTCTATTCTACTTATTCAAAATTTTTATCCGTTTTGCGTAGCCCTGCTTCTGTGAAAACGATCTCTAAGATAGTTATATCCGAAAGGATATTCTAATACCTTAACGTACTTACTTATAACAAAGTGTTTCGTTAATATCTTAATCGTAGGGATATCAGTACATAGTGACAAAGTTTCGTATCTGACCTGTATGCACGCCACGGATTTTAGTGGGGTTATAATATAATAGATAAATAATATCAAACAACATCAGATAGAGTGATCCAAGAGGAAGGTTTTCACGAGAGTTAGGGCATAGCGAATCTCGTGGAGGGCTAGCGTTTGGTCGGCATGGCGGTGGCAACTGACAGGCAACTGATCAGTTACTTGCCCGTTTTAACAGCGACTTGGGCCTCTCTTTCGCTTTCCATCAGGGATAGGGAAGCCTTTGTGTCGAGGTACTATAAAAATATAAATAAAAAAAAGGTTTATTATGTACTAGCAGCCCGCTCCTCGCTTCGCTTCGGATAAATCAATTAATTCAGCTAAACATTTCATACATTGTTGGTGTTTTAGGAAGGGTTCTCATATTTTCAAATTTAGAGATTTCTAATGATGCAAAACGAGTTCTTCTTTCTAGTAATTAATAGAACTACTTTAAATCTAAGCAAACAGTATTTTTATTAAACTTACATTGCCATTGATTCACAGGAAGTAGTGAGTGCCTATCAAAAGACACCATGGTTTAGTCGCCAGTGACCTGTTGAAAAAAGACAAACATTTGAAATAATCTATTTATTATTTACAGAATAATAAAATTAGCAAACGAAATGCTAAAAACATGGATGTAAGAGCGACCTTTTCGCTCCAAGACACCAGTCAGACGAGGCTCTGGCAACCTACTGGTGGCGGTATAACCATCACGATTGAAAGCCTGCCCAGCGAGGCGATTATGGGTATATCCTCCAAGTTTGCCCTAAGTGGTGAACAACTGGAGAGGCCTATGTCCAGCAGTGGACTGCAATAGGCTGATGATGATGATGATTATTAGGGTAAAACGTTCCGTAAGAATTCGGCGCTAAATAAACATATAGCTTGGCCAGAAATATTCAATCATTGACCGATAAAGGAAATAAGTACATATCGAATACACAAATTCCGTCCTACTTAACTAGGCACACAATGTTCGGAGAGCCTTAAAATTAACACTATCTATTTGATGAATAACATATTACATTAATAACACTAAAACTGTTTTTAAAAGTGCAACGATCACCTCGCGCAGAGTTCTGAAAGTCACGATAAAGTTTCCGACAGTACGCAACAAAAGTTACAACTAAACTTACGTCAGTCACTCGTTCCCGCCGGAAGAAATGCAGCCTTTTTTTAAAATGTTCTTTGGCAATGCAAGTTTTGTGCTTTTACCACTGACGTGGTGAAAAGGTTGAAAAAAAAACGCAATCTACGTATGGTTCAAAATTCGAAAACAAAATAAGAAACAATTGAAAACAGTGGCTCAAAAAAGTAGCCCAATTCAAAAAATAAATAAGTCACTGTCACAAGTATGACTTATAGTCACTTTCGCGCGCGAATCGAAACTGACCGTCTCGGAATCAGGAGCGACTATGAAATCCTAGGTCCCATCTAGGCATCTCAAACACATAGGTAATGCATTTTTGATATCGATAAGCCATCCCTAACTGCATGAGAAACCTATATCTATCCCTTTCTTCCGTGACATATCTATTCTTCTCAGTCGTTCCCTCATTACTGAGGATCGTGATCGCTCGTTGATTTCGTGAGCTTTGTCAGCTGTCTCTGTCCGAAGTTGCCCACACCGCCTGATGTTTGGGCAGTGGCTTTCTACACTTGATTGGACCGTCTGGTTGGGGAGCGGTAGCAAGATCTTTTTCTTTATACGCCATCAACCTTTTAAGACTCTCAATAAGTACTTCCTCTCATTAGGTACATGACCAAAATAAGATAAAAACTGTTGCTGACAGACAATGGTAAAACGAGTTTTGACTCCAAGTTGAGAAAGATTAGATACATTACTTTTTTGCATTTGGGGGCCCATGAAATCCTCAGCATCAGCTTCCAGCACTACATTTCGAACACATCTCTTCTATTCATATAAACCACGTCCAAATTAAAGTGCTAAGTACTAAGATAACCAGTTACTTGCCAGTTGTCACAGCGACTTGGGCTTCTCTTTCGCTATCCATCAGGCGTAGAGAAGCCATTATGCCGAGCTATTATAAAAAAAAACTTAATTAAAAATTAACAAAACAACAGAATGCCCAACTCAAAGATATTTGTAAAATAAATCCATTATGTTCTGAGATTTATAGGTATAAAAATAATAATTTTATCGACATGTTATCCCGATATCGCATCCCTATTTTGGAGCGCGCAGGCGTCGAGTAGGCTCCACCTCCCTGAAAGTTATCCTGGAAACTGCACTTAATCCGAAACTCCCAGCTATTAGATGGCGACCGAAAAATTGTATCCGATGGGAAAATTCCATCATAAATTCCTAAATTAAGGTTAGTGCCGGAAGACAATTAACTTTATGTAGGCAGTGTGGTACGTATGTGATTTTCAAAGTGCGGAAAAATTAATGTGCACAAAAAAGTTGTACCTATTATAAACTTTTAAAAAGCTATCAAAATGTTTGTGCTGTTTACCTCAAAAAGCACCTAACGTGCTACAGTAAAAGGTTGCGTTCGAAAACAGTGCATTTTAAAAATATTGTAGATAGGTCTAAAATTTTTACCTATTGAATGTCCGTTTAGCCGTCGGCATTTTGGAGCACTTTTTATATTCATTAGTGTTATTGCAAGTAGGTTCCACTCATGTTTTGTTCGTCCATTTTAATAGCTCGCTGGTGAGATAGCAAACATTTTTAAAACGAAACTATTCTTTATTGTGTGATGACGCAGAAAATCACTGTTAACATGCACTGCTCAATATGTAAGTACCCAGAAATTATTGTACATATTTCCTAGTTTTTTAAAATAAAGATTTGACTAGATATTACATTAACGAGAACAGCTTGTTATTACATTTTGCGACAAACTTGTACTGACATCGAATGATTTGTTTTAACAGCTCTGCCGTGTTTTACACACGACATTCTAACTTAGTCTCACAAAAAATACTACAAACGAATAGCGTGACACGCAAATGCGAGCCACGTTCACCCAGAATCAACAAGTTGGACCTCATTAACAAACCACCGCAGACCGATAAAAATAAATCAATAAGTCAAATCGTATTTCGCGACAAAAAAGTACTTTACTCAGATTGTACAAAATGTTTTTAGCGCTTTTGACTGTCGTTCGATGTTCGAATTACTTAGTTGCGTTTTTGGCAAATGTTTGGAAGAATTATCTATCTAACTCCTACCAGCTGCTACTTTTCATCGTCGTACCTCCCGTGCCAATTCAAGATTTTATCCCTACCATCTTGATAGTTAAGTCTTCCACGGTACGATAAGCGTGTAATTTCCTGCCGGGTGCAACGGTTATTTGGTTTTGGCTTTCAACTCGATCGAACCTACAAATTCCTCAAGGGCCAGCAAAACTCCCCTGGTGTTATGATGTATAACGGTCGTATTCACAAACGGTACTAATAGTAGGCATCGCGCGAACGCACAGGGGTTTGGGCACTGTGCGTCCGCGCGTCGCATTCTTAGTAACGTTTATGAATACGGCTTTAAGGGCTGAAGTGATCACTTAGGTACCATCAGCTGATCTTTAGGCCCGTTTGCGCCTCTGTCATAAAAATAAACCTATCGTAAACATTTTATAAAAGTTACAATAACATTTTTTAAGCAAGCGGTACTAGCTTACCTACCTAGCGGTAAAATGCTTTCATATTTTTGTAACTAGGTACTAGATAAAATAGTTTTGATTTTACAAAGGTAGCTAGAAATTTACATACTTCGGAGCAAACGATGGCAATAGGTAGGTACAGGTTGTTTGTTCAGAGGGAAAATGTCGGCCAGTTTCGGTTGAAGCATTTTAGGCTACAGGAAGATCTACAGGTGTTTCCCTCCCTATTTCTTAACGGGACGTTTCCGAGATCTCTTAAGATCAAAATTAAATAAGACAGTTGTATTTGCTCTACAGCAGCTTTGACTGTGAATAGGTACCCATCGGTGATGTGAAATGATATCCTTATATTAAGTACTAGCTTTTGCCCGCGACTTCGTCCGCGTGTTTAAATTTATACATACAAAAGTTTTTTCCCGCTAACTCCCGTTCCCGTGGGAATTTCTCAAAATACAGCCATAACTAAACTTTATATTTACTAAGGTACCTGCACGCCAAATTTCAAGCGTCTAACTTAATCGGTTTAGATTTTTCATACAAAAGGATTTTCCCGCTAATTCCCGTTCCCGTGGGAATTTCGGGAATTCCTTTCTTAGTGCACCCCTACGGTACCTAAGCTACGTCCCTTCCAAATTTCAAGTGCCTACGTTTAGCCGTTTGGGCTGTGCGTTGATATGTCAGTCAGTCAGTCAGTCAGTCAGTCAGTTTCTCCTTTTATATATATAGATTATCTGACCCAAGTACTTATTTATAGACCTACTAGCTTTTGCCCGCGACTTCGTCCGCGTGTTTAAATTTATACATACAAAAGTTTTTTCCCGCTAACTCCCGTTCCCGTGGGAATTTCTCAAAATACAGCCATAACTAAACTTTATATTTACTAAGGTACCTGCATGCCAAATTTCAAGCGTCTAACTTAATCGGTTTAGATTTTTCATACAAAAGGATTTTCCCGCTAATTCCCGTTCCCGTGGGAATTTCGGGAATTCCTTTCTTAGTGCACCCCTACGGTACCTAAGCTACGTCCCTTCCAAATTTCAAGTGCCTACGTTTAGCCGTTTGGGCTGTGCGTTGATATGTCAGTCAGTCAGTCAGTCAGTCAGTCAGTTTCTCCTTTTATATATATAGACTAGCTTTTGCCCGCGACTTCGTCCGCGTGTTTAAATTTATACATACAAAAGTTTTTTCCCGCTAACTCCCGTTCCCGTGGGAATTTCTCAAAATACAGCCATAACTAAACTTTATATTTACTAAGGTACCTGCATGCCAAATTTCAAGCGTCTAACTTAAGCGGTTTAGATTTTTCATACAAAAGGATTTTCCCGCTAATTCCCGTTCCCGTGGGAATTTCGGGAATTCCTTTCTTAGTGCACCCCTACGGTACCTAAGCTACGTCCCTTCCAAATTTCAAGTGCCTACGTTTAGCCGTTTGGGCTGTGCGTTGATATGTCAGTCAGTCAGTCAGTCAGTCAGTCAGTCAGTCAGTTTCTCCTTTTATATATATAGACTAGCTTTTGCCCGCGACTTCGTCCGCGTGTTTAAATTTATACATACAAAAGTTTTTTCCCGCTAACTCCCGTTCCCGTGGGAATTTCTCAAAATACAGCCATAACTAAACTTTATATTTACTAAGGTACCTGCATGCCAAATTTCAAGCGTCTAACTTAAGCGGTTTAGATTTTTCATACAAAAGGATTTTCCCGCTAATTCCCGTTCCCGTGGGAATTTCGGGAATTCCTTTCTTAGTGCACCCCTACGGTACCTAAGCTACGTCCCTTCCAAATTTCAAGTGCCTACGTTTAGCCGTTTGGGCTGTGCGTTGATATGTCAGTCAGTCAGTCAGTCAGTCAGTCAGTCAGTTTCTCCTTTTATATATACAAGTTGACTTTTTAATCACTATCCAAATTTTTTCTGAGCATTAGGTATCATTAATAGAGCCCATTTCTGCAAAAAAAAGTATAGGTCATATTTTCACAACAAATTCATTGTCCCGAACCAATTATGAATTTCGCATAGTTATCATTTTGTAATACTCGCGGTAATACCGTCTTACCTTTTAATTCGTACCTTACTTCGTAGTACCATTGATATTTATTGTTTTGTGTACTAAATATTTACGCTAGAAATGGTAACCATGCGAAATTTATAATGGTTTTGGGGCAATAAACTTGTTGTGAAAATATGAACTATATTGTTTTATGCAGAAATGAGCTCTATTACCGATACCTAATGCCCAGAAAAAATTTGGATAGTGATTAAAAAGTCACATTGTATAGATTAGCTGTGCCGGCGGCGTCGCGCGCGTGGATATCGGATTTCAAAAATAAACGACTGCCATAAAATTATGCCTAAATTTTAAGTAAGTAGACCTCTAGCAATACATTGGTTAACCGCATTTAATTCCGCGCATAAACGCGCGTTCAGACATACCTACATATAAAAATTTCTCCCGTTTTCCCAACACTTCCCGTCACTGCTCTGCTCCTATTGATTGTGGCGTGATGAAAAGTATACTATAACCTGCCCAGGAGTGTAAAGAATAATCGTATCAGTTTTGTTAAAATCCGTCCAGTAGTTTTTTTTCTATAACGAACATACAGACAGACAGACAAAAATTTTACTGATTGCATTTTTGGCTTCAGTATCGATCACTAATATCCTGATAGTATAAAAATATTTCATGTACAGAATTGACCTCACTACAGATTTATTATATGTATACCTATGAGACTGTTCTTATACATAGAACCCAACTTACGAGTACATATGTAAGTGCGCAGTCTGCTCACAGTATTTTGAGTAACCCGATTTTTAAAAGAGAAACTTTGATACTTACCTCTTTTTAATGATGGCTGAGTCTAAATTTATTTACAGCTGTGCCGGCGGCGTCGCGCGTTTGGATATCGGGTTTCAAAAATAACGGACTTCCATAAAATGATACCTAAATTTTAAGTTAGACTTGTAGCAATACATTGGTGAAAACGGCATTAAAATTCCATGCAGTAGTTTAACTATCAACGCTCTTTTCAGTATATTACAAAGAACTCTGTGGTGTGAACTTTCTGCATAGGTGCTCTGTTCCTTCTCTCACTCCGTTCATTCATATAATCCATTAGAGAACGATGCCTTATTTCAACACGACCTCACATAGAGCGCAAGACCAAAGACAAGGAGGTTTATTTATTTATTTATTTATTTATTTAAACCCTTTTATACAATATCCTTACAGGCTAATACCTAATGCGATATTGTATCTTAAAACTATGTGCATTTAAACGTTATGCTCAAAACACAGCAGTTTAATTGTTGCCCTTTCGAATTCACTCAATGTGCAATGAAATATGTCTACCAGAGTGTGCCTACCTTATTAAGTAATATAATGACGCGCGTCATAGGCGTGGTCTGCAGTAACTTAGTCCTAGCCGCCGGCACCTCCAGCAGGCCGGGGCGCCGCCGCCGCCACACGTACCGGTCCGGGACCTGCAGCCCCACGCACCGCAGCACCGCCGGGTTGTGCGTGACCCCCCTCAGTAACTTGACAACGTAGAGCGCCAGTGCCAGTTCTCTCCGCACCTCTAGACGGTACAAACCAACCAGGTGTATGTATCATCGCAGAGCTTAGTTATTTAATTATCGTATCCTTGTTATTTCCCCATGGGACACTTTCTTGAAAATTACTAAGAGATGGATGGGTTGATGTGTGCCTTGTTTTGTGTACCTATACAGGTCATGTGTACATAAAGTTTTTTTTTGGTAAAAATGGCTACATTATCATTAGTCCATTGCCACTATAAGCTTATAAAAAACATAATGTCACTTTCTATTATATAGTGATGTTCTAAATCGATATTATCACTATAAATAATTACTAATGACTACAATAGACCGAATTAAATAGATTCTACCTCCCTACTACATTAAGACAAAATGCATGTTATTATGTTACTTATAACCTTATTCCTTTATTTAACAAAACATCATCAAATAATATGAAGAAGATTCAACTGTAAAATTGAAAATGTCAACAACGATATTTTTGTATGACAAATTATATACTTGTCGGTCTATAGGTATTACGCACTATTTAATTTTACTTTAAGCTCAATCTCAGGTTACTCTAATAATACAGTTCAATTATTATATAGTTTAGAATAGTGAAATTAGGCAACGTCACCTATCTTACCGTACCGTATCTATTTGTCTGTCAAATTTCGATACCAGAAGTATCAATTAACGTAAGGGACAAAACATGGATTTCAGGAGAGCCAAAAAACGATTTTATATTTTCAAAACTCTCTGTAACTTTTAAGTCTACTCTGTCTGTTAATTATGTCCAGAGCAAAGTTTTTTAGAATTTTGTCTTTTTTCATGATATAAATTACGATTATGTTTAAAAATAACGTGTCCCTTGCATTAAAAAAATATGTTTAGTTATGCCTTACGTTACTAAAATTTTATGTGTAAAAAGGAAATTTACCGAAATCCTAATGTAAAGGACTTTAGTGTAAGGGATGTTTTTTTAACGATAGAATTTTTTTGATAATACCAATCAGCAGAAAATTCTGAATCCAATGTATTCGAAACCTAATTGAAAATTAGGGAAATATACTGCATAACAATTGATAAATAGTTTGATTTAATAATAGATTCAGCAATAATTGAATTGAACTTACAGGAATCACTATGTATGCATTTGATATTGACAGTTTTGTATGAACGAACTAAAAAAAAAACCCGAAGATAACCAAAAAATATTACCCGAAATGTACAAAAGTATTAATTTGTAAGTTCTAGATCATTATTAAATACGCGAATTGGCGTTTTAATCAAAATGTTGTCCATAAAACGATTACCTACATTATCGGCGTCAAAAATACAATCAAAGTTACAATTCGATGTTCGTAGTTGTCTAGTTCAGCACCAAGTAAACAAACACTACGGGCATTTCGTGAATTTGTGCAAATCTGTTTCTATTCTACACAATTTGACCAGGAAATCGGTGAAACCGGTAAGTATGGTGTGCAATTCGCTTATTTTTCATTGCGTAATTCCATTAGTCATTGAGTAATCTCAGGTACCGATAGCCATCATTCTGGAATCCTAAGGGCTCTTTTATGAAGACGTGTAGTGCCTCGGGTTGTAGTGTCACTAATTTATAATTTTTTGTGAAATAATATCACAAAAATTTATGAACTTTAGGTACCTAAAAGCGGAATTTTTATTGTATAGGTAATAAAGGGGGTTAAATTAACACTTTTTGCTCTAGCACATTATGTGTTAGACTTTAGTTAGTCGGTATGACAGAGCGTCCCAAACAAATGCTTTTTTTTCAAATAGTTTGTGTTTTCTGAGGCCCACTTCTCTGTGAACGAGGCTTGATATCTATAGTAGATATTTCATGCTGTAGTAAAACCTCTTTTCACAAAGCCTGTTACTGTTATAAATCATTACCTTAGTTATGTCCTGTGTTTAAACATTTTAATGGTTTTATTTTATTTTCTAAATGACTATGATTATGGCCGGGCCGGCCCTGTCATCATTACCGGACTTTTGTGGGAGCGTAAGGCGTCTTACCCGTAAACGTTTTAATCTTACCGGATAACTTCTTTCAGCAACTACGTGCTTTCAATGCCGAGTACAAGGCAGCATGTTCACTGCTGACAAGATCCAACTTGCCGGGCCTAAACACTTTTGCAAATGACACATTGTCATTTAGAAAATTTCATACGTCTTCACCGACATCGAGTAGTCAAGAGGAACCTAAAGAAGATAAGGTATTGTTTAACTTAAAAGCATAATTTAGACAAACCGGTGAGTTTCTTGCGGCACTTCTCCTTATCAGGCCTCATCCTTATCATGTCGAAGTGCTATGTATCTAAGTAAGTTTATCAGTTGTCTAGTACCCATAGTACAAGCTTCGGCTTAGTTTGGGGCTAGATGACGCTGTGTGGCCCAGCGTGGCATGTCTTAGGTTATTTATTTATTTATTTTATTTATTATTAGGGAAAAAAAATTTTGACGTGCAAAAGTATTACTCGTGAATCTATTTGTCTAAATAAATTATTTCGTTTATTTTTTTATTTTAATGCACAGTCTTTGCGATAGTGTTACCAGATCTATCAATTGATTGTCGATCTGTGACATAAATTAATCCTTTAACTGCAGAGAAATGAGATTCAATAGAACATCAATTGTTTTTGTCTCATGTATGTGACACTAGCTTTGCAGATGTTAATAATTAACCAAACTAGCCAAAAATGGGTTCTATTAATGATACCCATTTCCCAGAAATAATTTTGATAGCGATTGTATATTCTTCCTGAAGTCTCTATAGTTTGGTTCATGGTAATGATCTCTGCTTCTGCATTGGTTGCGGTATAGATACTCACACACAGTACAAACATTTAGTGTGCATTTACATGTCTGTTCATATAGGTCTGGGTGTTCACTAAGTATTTACCTATGTTTATTATCAGTTGTCTAGTACCCATAGTATAAGGTTTGGCGTTTTTTGTTATTAGCCTTTTCTCAAATATAAGCATTTGTTTGCTATATAGCATAAGCCTCCTCCAACTTTTTCCATATTTTTCTATCAGTGGCCAATCTGGTCCAAGTTGCTCCTGCAACTTTCCTTATATCGTCCACCCATCTCCTGTGTGGACGGCCCGTTTCCTTTTTAGGTGGCTCAAATACAAGGTTTGGCTTGGTTTTACTAAATTGCGAGATGTGTGGCCCAGCATGGCATCTTTTGGACTATTTATTTTATAATGTAGAAATCTAAAATTTTATACACTTTTAGAACAAAAAGGACAAAAAGAAAGGGGACTTAGATGACAATCTGCCATCGCTGCTATTGAAGGCAGCATTTTGGATGCTGACAACAAGTATTTTAGTAATTGCGAGTTCACTCCTTGTACCCGGAGACAACACTCAAAATGAGGTTTGTAGTGCATTTGTACTTTTACTGGTAATACTTTATAATCTACTTGAAATGATAAGAGAAGGTCCTCAATATATCTGATCCTATATGTTTTTTGTTGTATGTAAATTAACAGAAGTTTCTGAGAATTTTATTGTGAAGGTGAAGATAAATATCCAAAGATAATTCTTTTTTTGTTTGGAGAGGTGTATTTCATCATATTGAAGTCTGTTTTGTCTTAATATGCTATGCTATAATCTAAACTAATATTATAAAGAGGAAAGATTTGATTGTTTGTTTGTTTGTATGTTTTATTTTATAAAAATAAATGCCCAAGTAGACAGGTGGACAATGGTTTACTGCAGCTCTACAAACATCATCCTCAGTCAATGCATCTGACCATAGTCCGGCAACTGATTGTAGATAATAAATTAAAAAAGAATTTTTTTTTCATCATCATCCTCATCATCAGCCTATTGCAGTCCACTACTGGACATAGGCCTCTCCTGTTGTTCGCCACTTAGAGCAAACATCTGAAGGATATACCCATAATCGCCACACTATGGACGGGCGGGTTGGTGATCCGGTGACGCTGCTGCCCGTCATCGGTCTGTGGTATTGCTATAGCTACGCCTTGTCTTGTGATGGTTATACTGCCACCAGTCGGTTGCCAGCGCCTCGTTTGTTATTCGGCAGGATGCACTACGGGCAGGAGAAGTTGGCTTGGAGCGATATGATAATAGGCCGCTCCCTTACATCACAGAGAATAATTTTTATGTAGTGCTTAATTTTATTGAAAGGCATTCCAACATACTAATATTAATCATGTGTACTTACAGGTCATCCGATATGTGTCTTGGAACGAGTTTGTGTATTCCATGTTATCGAAGGGTGAAGTAGATGAACTAATAGTCCGGCCTGATATGGAAGTCGTGACAATCATTCTGCATGAAGGAGCTATCATCAAAGGGAAAAAGGTGAGGGGTGTGAAACGGCATCTCAGTGGGCCTTCAGGGTGAGGGCAACTGGCGCTTCTTTTGTGCCTGTCGACCTAACTTTTAGACCTCACGACCGCTTACCATCAGGTGAAGTCAGGTCATCCTGAAAGCTCATCTTATAAAAAAAAGAATATGAATATATTTATTGTTAAAATGCAGAAAACAAATTTATACATTGTTAAACCTTTAAAAAAATAATTTACTTACTCCACCCATTTCAAGATTACACACATAGATGTACTCAGCTATTTAATTTTTTTTAGGCATCTCATAGAGTTTATCATATGAATGTCGGTGACATACATCGCTTTGAAGAGAAACTAAGAGAAACAGAGCAGAGTCTAGGGGTTAAAGAAGGTAAGACAATTGTTTGTTTGTTTTGTTTTAAAAAATCTTTATTTAAAACAACAAATAATACATACAGGTACACTTCTTATATAAGCTAGTAGTACATACATTTAAATTACTACACACTTCCTCAGGCTAATAAACACCTTTTAAAGCTTTTAAAAACACTGACATTTAAGAATAACTATTCATTAAACATGAACGTGTTAAAGATCCACTCGTGTTATCATGATTATAAGCTTTTAGTATTAAGCTTAATAATTAAAGACAGAGATTTTTAACATTAAACAAAAGGCGGTACTTGGCCGATTAAAAATAAAAAATATAGTGGGAACATAACGTTGGTCTCGCGCGCGATACGCCGGATGCCGTGAGCGGGCTCAGAGTACACTGGTCAATTGTCCCTTAGCTAACAAAACTTTAAAGGAAACAAAAAAAGCTGAGGCCCTACTTCAAAAAACGAAAACGATCGTTCGTTGAACAGATCGCGTATTTTTTCCCCATAAATCCCTCTCATTTGTCCCTCCGGTGTTCTAATATACCAATTAAATTGTTGAAAATCGACGTTGACGAATTTCAGTTAGTATATTCGAACACGGGAGGGACAAATGAGAGGGATTTATGAGGCAAAAATACGCGATCCGTTCATTCGTTCGTTGCGGCGTTGCGACCCTGTGCAGTGTTGAGGCCAACCGACTTGCGCACTCTCAATACTTATCTAGATAGCGCCTGGTTGGTCGCGTACGGTACGTTTCAATGGAAACTTCTAGCCGCGCACACTCAGGCTGTGGAATCAGCTTAACATCAGGGGGGCGTAGGCTTGTTTGCCACCTTCATCATCATCAGCATCATCATCATCAGCCTATTGAAATCCACTGCTGGACACATGCCTCTTCAGTTGTTCGCCACTTAAGACAACATCTGGAGGATATACCCATAATCGCCACGCTGAGCAGCCAGGTTGGCGATCGCAGGACGTAGCTACTCGCTCCGGTGACGCTGCTGCCCGTCATTGGTCTTGTTGTATTTAGCTACGCCAATGTCAATTCATTTATTGTGATGGTTATACTGCCACCAGTCGGTTGCCAGCGCTTCGTTTGTTATTCAGCAGGACGCACCACGGGCAGGTGAGGTTGGCTTGGAGCGAAATGATGATAGGCCGCTCCCTTGCATGACATCCCACCTTAGTGGTATAAAGAAAAGATGATATCCGTTTTAGGTGTCCGAGTGATCTACGACCGTAACGGCAGCGTGGCCGGCAAGGTGATCACGACATTGCTCATCGGTGCCGTTATACTCTCGTTCCTGTACTCCACCAGGTCCATGAAGATGAACATCAACATTGGCGGCTTTGTAAGTACAACAATTTTCATTCATATTGAAAAAGAAACTAATGTCTTTTTCTTAAAAAAGAGCATGCTGCATATCATACAGTAGCAAAAAGGAGTTTTTCACCTGATTGTAAGGTGCGAAAACCGCAACAGGCAAGGTTCCGTAGATTTTTGTTAATTGCTACCATCTCACTGGCCTGTAAACTTTGTGCCCCGACATTATTTAGTACTAGCTGTGCTCGCGACTTCGTCCGCGTGGAATAGTTATTCCCCGTTTTTTTTACATTTTCCATTATTTCTTCGCTCCTAATAGTTGCAACGTGATGTTATATAGCCTAAAGCCTTCCTCGATAAATGGTCTATTCAACACAAAAATAATTTTTCAATTCGGACCAGTAGTTCCTGAGATTAGCGCGTTCAAACAAACAAACTCTTCAGCTTTATGATATTAGTTAAGATTAAGGATCTCTTAAGGTAGAAACCGAGAAATAAACTACTCGCATGAGTTACAGGTATTAACTAATAAGTGGTCGAAGGCGATGTGAACGTCACGTGGTATTATCCCGTCAACCAATCAGGGCACAGTGTATTAAGTGAAGGGTCTACCGTTAAATAGTACATTGAGCAACGATTGGCCCATTTGAGGACGACCTAACTTGTGTCAAAATCGTAAATTAATAAATTACTGCCAGGGACCGTAAGTTGATAAATTGACTGAAATCTATTGCGTTAAATAATATATTTCTACTCATCATCATCATCAGCCTGTCACAGTCTACTGCTGAACATAGGACTTTGCATGCTCGCCACAGGGAAAACATCTGGAGGATATACCAAGAATCGCCACACTGGGCAGGCGGGTTGGCGATCGCAGGGCGTAGTTTCTCGCTCTGGTGGCGCTGCTTTCAACTATCGTATGTTATATTCCGAAAGTTAATCAACAACCTAGAAAATTGATCAAGTTACGATTTTGACAGGCTCGGTGGCTCATTTGGTAGTAACCTCTGCCCTCTGACTGAGCCAAGGGTCGTGGGTTCGATTCCCGCACAGTACAAACATTTGTGTTCATGAACATGTCGGTTTGTATTGGTCTGGGTGTTTTCTATGTATAATATGTATTTATTTACAAAAAAAAGTATCTAAGTAAGTTTATCAGTTGTCTAGTACCCATAGTACAAGCTTCGGCTTAGTTTGGGGCTAGGTGGCGCTGTGTGGCCCAGCGTGGCATGTCTTGGGTTATTTGCTATTTTCCGGTGACATACATGTCTGTAATATCTTCCAGAGTCAGTTAAGCCGCGCCAAGTTCACCCTGGTAGACTCGATGAGCGGGCAGGGCAAAGGCGTCAAGTTTGAGGACGTGGCCGGCCTGCGGGAGGCGAAGGTGGAAGTCATGGAATTCGTGGACTATCTCAAGAGGCCCGAGCATTATAAAAGCTTGGGCGCTAAGGTATGGTGTTAACTACTGTCTACTGTATAAACCTATGATTACTATATATATAAAAGATTTCATCTGCTTTTTATGTGGTGCCATCTGGAAGATTTCTTTTATCAGATAACCTTCATTGAAAATAGGCTATTATGGCTAAAAATTGTAATTAGTCCGTCTTTTAGCTTATTCAAAATTAAACGACACGTATTTTTACTTTTTTCATTCAAATAAACAATAGCCTTTAGACAAGGCATCAAAAGTTAGGAGTGGGAGTCTGTCACTCGCTTCCGTATAAATGCCTCACCGAGTGACGTCACGCGTAATTTCAACGGGCTATAACTTTGTAATTTTTAGTCTAATTGACAAATAAAAAAATACGTGTCTTTTATTTTTGAATAAGCTAAACGACGGACTAATCACATTTTTTAGCCATAATAGCCTATTGTTTGGAGAAATATGAGGGGTTAGCCTACGCCTGATGGAAAGCGAAAGAGAAGCCCAAGTCGCTGTGACAACGGGCAAGTAACTGGTCAGTTACCTGTCAGTTGCCACCGCCATGCCGGCCCAACCCCAACCCCCCACGAGCTCCGGAAACCCTACTCACCGTCAGAAACACGACTCAGAGGTCATTTGACTTCGGTATTCTATAGGGTGGAGGTCCTTCCCCGGACGGGCGGCTCAATTCGAGCGAAGATTCGCTATGCCCTACCTCTGTTCAATCTCGCTCGTAGGTGCCGAAGGGTGCGTTGCTGCTCGGTCCGCCCGGCTGCGGCAAGACTTTGCTGGCCAAGGCGGTGGCGACGGAGGCGAACGTGCCTTTCCTCTCCATGAACGGGTCGGAGTTCATCGAGATGATAGGGGGATTGGGAGCGGCGAGAGTCAGGTGAGTCAAACAAACATTATATTTTTGGTGAACGTTTAAAAAAAAAACATTGAACTCTGAGTATGGCGAGGAGGCGTCGAGCGCATTACGGTGAAAATTGGGGATCATCATCATCATCAGCCTATTGCAGTCCACTGCTGGACATAGGCCTCTCCGGTTGTGGGCAAACACCTGGAGGATATACCCATAATCGCCACGCTGGGCAGGCGGGTTGGCGATCGCAGGGCGTAGCTTTTCGCTCCAGTGACGCTGCTGCCCGTCGTCGGTCTGTGGTATTTAGCTACGCCTTCAATTGTGATGGTTATACCGCCACCAGTCGGTTGCCAGCGCCTCGTTTGCTATTCGGCAGGATGAACCACGGGCAAGTGAGGTTGGCTTGGAGCGAAAAGATGATAGGCCGCTCACTTACATCCCTTACAATTGGGGATCAATAAATCATTATAACTGGACCAATAGATGTCATGGGATCAAGTGTTTGTATTTTAAAAAGTCACAAATGTATTGAAAGTCAAGCATTGACATTTGATTTTTATATAACCCAAGACTGGGCCACACAGCGCCATCTAGCCCCAAACTAAGCCGAAGCTTGTACTATGGGTGCTAGACAACTGATAAACTTACTTAGACTACTTTTTTTTTTGAAATAAATACATATTTATATCCCTACTAATATTATAAATGCGAAAGTAACTCTGTCTGTCTGTTACGCTTTCCCGCTTAAACCACTCAACCGATTTTGGTGAAATTTGGCACAGACAATGTTTAGACCCTGAGAAAGGACATAGGCTACCTTTTATCCCAAAAAAGGGTAGGCTTACTTTAATTGTGAAAAAAGGGATGAAGGAACACTTCTGTGACACAGCTACATGAACGCGGGCGAAGCCGTGGGCACAGCTATAGTTCATTCGCGTTAAGAAAATAGTGATTCATCACCGACTGCCGGCCAAGCCACACCCCCTAGCCAATTAAAACGCTAGAAATTATAATTTCTAGCGTTAGCCACAGCTACAGTTACGTTAGCGTTAGCGTTGGCTAGGGGGTGTGGCTTGGCCGGCAGTCGGTGATGAGTCACTATTTTCTTAACGCGAATGAACTATAGTAGTAAATACATAGGAAACACCCATTATTTATCCTCTTAATCCCCAGGGATCTATTTAAAGAGGCCAGCTCCCGGGCGCCTTGCATCATCTACATAGACGAGATGGACGCAGTGGGTCGCGCGCGTTCTTCGGGACCCACCTCTTGGGGACCCGGCGGGGGAGAGGGCGAGCAGACCCTCAACCAGCTGCTGGTGGAGATGGACGGCATGAAGAGCCGCGAGGGCGTCGTGGTGCTGGCTTCCACTAATAGGGCCGATGTGCTGGATAAGGTGAGGATAGAAGCATCATCAGCCTGTCGCAGTATTCGCAGTCCACTGCTGGGATGTAAGGGAGCGGCCCATCATCTTTCAGTTCCAAGCCAACCTCACCTGCCCGTGGTGCATCCTGCCGAATAACAAACGAGGCGCTGGCTACCGACTGGTGGCGGTATAACCATCACAATTGAAGGCGTAGCTAAATATCATAGACCGATGACGGGCAGCAGCATCACCGGAGCGAGAAGCTACACCCTGCGATCGCCAACCCGCCTGCCCAGCGTGGCGATTATGGGTATATCCTCCAGATGTTTGCCCTAGGTGGCGAGCAACTGGAGAGGCCTATGTCCAGCAGTGGACTGCAATAGGCTGACGATGATGATGACTACTGGACATAGGCCTCTCCAGTTGTTCGCCACTTTGGGCAAACACCTAAAGGCTTTACCCAGTATCGCCACGCTGGGCAGGCAGGTCGGCGATCGAAAAATTTCATTTGGATGGATTACCAGTCACTTTTAATGAGTCACGGGTTAATGATTTCAGTAGGTTTTATTTGTATCCCGGTAACAATGCTGCCCGTTTCCTGATATTCCCTTACTCGCCTTCTATGACATCCACGGGATGAAATAAATAAATTAGCCAAGACGTGCCACGCTGGGCCACATATCGCCGTCTAGCCCCAAACTAAGCCGAAGCTTGTACTATGGGTTCCTACTAGACAACTGATAAACTTACTTATATACATTTTTTGGAAATTCATTAAATACATGAACTGTGGTGGCCGTATTCTAAATCCGCACAGACAATTGATTGAAATTAAAATATGTAGAATATGTAGAAAACCGGCCCGGGACCGATCGAAGTGGCGAGCATTGGGAGAGGCCTATGTCCAGCAGTGGACTGATGTGGGCTGATGATGATGATGATATAGAAAACTACAAATAGAATCTTAATACTAAATACACAGTAAAATATAATCAAACTGTATAGTATCTTAAAGTTTTCTCAAATTCCAGGCTTTGCTTCGTCCAGGACGATTCGACAGGCACATTCTGATTGACTTACCAACGCTACAGGAACGAGAGGAAATCTTTCAGAGGCACCTAAAGAACATCGTGTTGGAAGAACTTCCTCCCTATTATGTTAAAAGGTAAACTTCGGTTATAGCTTTAATTTCAAGGAAAATAACCAAGTACGTTGGAAATAATTGTTGCTCGTAACTATGCTATTTTCCCGAAATTCGATTAAAGTCACATCATATGTGTTTTCCCGAATGCATGTTGGTAGCCAGCCAAGCGAGTGAATCACTCGCAGAAGGTGAATTCAAATTTTAATCGTTTTTTGCTTGTCACATTAGAAAGATAGTGCAGTAGGAAAGATGTTACCTGGAGCCGTACTACAGAAAACGATCGAGTGAACGAAATACATATTATATCAATTAAATTGTTGAAAATCGACGTTGACGAATTTTAGTGCGTATATTCGAACACGGGAGGGACAAATGAGAGGGATTTATGGGGCAAAAATACGCGATCCGTTCAACGAACGATCGTTTTCGTTTTCTGTAGTAGGGAGTTCCACACATCACGCATCCCATGCGCATGCGCACCTTTCTTACTGTACCATTTTTTATACAAGATGATTGTTTTAATCACTATCCAAATTTTTCTGGGCATCAGGTAAAACTTCTGCAAAAAAATATATTGACCTGCTGAAACTCGAAGGCATTGTAAAACTCCAAATCCCACGAAGTCTTAGTCGATTCTCCTAAATCGATAATTCGATACTTCCATTACAGGCTGTCGTACCTGACTCCCGGCTTCAGCGGCGCGGACATCGCCAACGTGTGCAACGAGGCCGCTCTTCACGCGGCGCGCTTCAAGCAGAGCATCGTGCGCGCAGCCAACCTTGAGTACGCCATAGAACGCGTTGTCGGTAAGGACGCAAAGCCTTTTTTTAGCGGGGAATGCTTAGAGCTGCGTTAGGTTATCGGTCCCGACATGCGACAAATGTAAACAGCGCCATTCATAATCATAGGCGAGCGAGATCCGACCTACAGCTCTGCCGACAAAATGATCGAACATGTGCGTCGTCTGTGAAATATCATCATCATCATCATCATCAGCCCATATCAGTCCACTGCTGGACATAGGCCTTTCCCAATGCTCGCCACTTCGATCGGTCCCGGGCCTCTCGCATCCAGCACTTGCCAGCCGTCCTGCGCAAATCGTCACTCCACCTGGCCTGAGGGCGTCCTACACTACGTTTGCCGAGACGCGGTCTCCACTCTAGAACTCGTTTACCCCAACGGTTATCGGTTCTGCGGCTAATATGGCCAGCCCACTGCCACTTCAGCTTACTGATCCGGTGAGCTATGTCGGTAACTCTGGTTCTCTGCCGGATCACCTCATTTCGGATCCGATCTCGCAGAGAGACGCCGAGCATAGCCCTCTCCATAGCTCGCTGAGCGACCTTCACCTTGTGGACTAGCCGTACCGTGAGTGTCCACGTTTCAGCTCCGTATGTCATAACCGGTAGGACGCACTGATCGAAGACTTTCGTCTTTAGGCACTGTGGGATCGACGATGTGAAGACTCGACGAAGTTTCCCAAACGCTGCCCAGCCTAGCTGAATTCTCCTATTCACCTCATCCTCAAAGTTGTTTCCACCCAACTGCAGGGTCTGCCCGAGGTATACATATTTTTGAACAACTTCGAGGACGGCGCCGTGCACTGCAATCGGTTCCGGTAGAACATGTTCATTGAACATGACCTTGGTTTTATCCAAGTTCATCCGTAGGCCGATGCGCACAGAGGAGTCAGCCAGTTCATTCAGCATCTGTTGTAGGTCCTGCAGCGATTCTGCCATTATGACGATGTCGTCTGCAAATCGCAAATGAGAGATGTATTCGCCATTTACGTTGATGCCACGTCCTTTCCAGTTCAGCGTGTTGAACATATCCTCCATTGCATTAGTGAACAACTTTGGGGAAATGACATCCCCTTGTCTCACTCCTCGATGCAACGGTATAGGCCTTGTTTGCTGATTCTGTGCTTGGACGGACATGGTGGCGGCTTCATAGAGACATCTCATCACTTGGATGTATCGCCAATCTACTTGGCATCGCTGCAGGGACTCCAGGACAGACCAGGTTTCAACCGAGTCAAAGGCTTTCTCATAGTCCACGAATGCTAGACACAGGGGCTGATTATACTCTTCGGTCTTCTGTATAATCTGCCGCACTGTGTGGATGTGGTCTATGGTGCCGTATCCGCTCCGAAACCCAGCCTGTTCCGGTGGTTGGAATTCGTCGAGTCTTCGCGCAAGACGGTTCGTGACCACTCTTGAGAACAGCTTATAGACGTAGCTTAGAAGGGAAATGGGTCTATAGTTCTTCAATAGGGTTTTGTCTCCCTTTTTGAAGAACAGGACAACCACACTCCTACTCCACGCCTCCGGAGTTCTCCCTTCCAGAAGGACAGCGTTAAAAAGCTTTTGGAGCTCTCTCAATACGGCTCTACCTCCAGCCCTCATCAGCTCTGTTGTAACGCCGTCCTCTCCAGGGGCTTTTCCATTTTTAAACTGCCCAGAGCGATCTCGATTTCGTCAGTACTGACTTCTGGCAAGTCTTCGGTGAAGTGGCGTGTTAATGTGGCTCTAGTATCCTCATTTCCGGGATCAGGTCGAGATGCATGCGAAGCGTATAACCGGGCGTAGAAGTCTTCTACTTCCGAAAGAACCGCCGGCTTGGATGCAACGACTTCTCCACTTGCTGTGGTCAGCTTAGTCAGGTGGCTTCTTCCAAGAGATTGTACAAACACCTTAGACCCCCGATTTTGCTCAATAGCTCTTTCGATCAAAAGAGAATTGAAGCGTCGGAGGTCGCGTCGTACGAGTTTATTGATCTCTCGGTTTAGAGTCCGTTTTCCTGACGAAGTGACGGGTGGGTCTTCACGTCGTTGCCTCATTAGCCCTAAGGTTTCTTCGGAAAGTTTCGACTTCTTACCCATACGCCGCATGTTGCAAAATCTCGATCCTTCTTCCCTGAGGACTCGAACCACATCTTCGAGTTTCTGGTTAACGTCAGTTGTGGTTTCCACGGCAGCGAATCGGCTTTCCAGGTTTAACTGAAACTTTTCAGATCCTGCCAGGCTTTGGAGTAGAGTAGGCCGGAGTCTTGACTTCATCAAGCGGACGCGTTCGGCTCTAAAGTCGATATTCAGAGAGCCTTGGACAAGTCTGTGAAAGCTACCGGTGTTAAACCTGTTGATCACGGAAACGTCTTTGAATATATGCCGGCTGTCCGCTATGATATAGTCAATCTCGTTTTATTTATTTATTTAAACTTTATTGCACAATAAAAAGAGTGTACAAAAGGCGGACTTAATGCCGCATAGGCATTCTCTACCAGTCAACCATTGGGCTAAGCAGAAATAAATGTAGGTAGTGTGCTGCAGAGTTCGATAAAAATTACAAATTAAAAATAAACAAAAAATACTTAAATAAATACATACATATTATAAAGTAAATATAATACAATATAGCTCATATTAATATAATATACACATATACATATAAAATAATATACATATATATAAATAATACTATGGACGACAACAGAGTAGTGAGACGACTTCGTTAATGTTGGATACGAAAATGTTTCTGGACTCTAAACTTAAAAGCTGCTTTACTCGTTCCTTGTCATAGCGTCGGGGCTTTGCCACGTCCACTTTCTTTGGGACTTCTTCTTGAAGAAAGAATTCATCAAGAAGAGCCCCTCGCGCTCGAGAAAGTTGACGAGCATCTGCCCCCTATGATTTCTGACTCCAAACCTACTACCGATTCGTTGCAAGTCTGTACTCCCACTTTAGCGTTGAAGTCCCCCATCACGACATTGTAGTGGGCCTTGGTAGTGAAGTGGACGGCCCTTGATATGTCATCGAACATTTCCTCCACTTCATGATCCGAGTGTGCCGAAGTCGGTGCGTACACTTGCACCACCTTAAGGCTATACCTCTCGGTGAGCTTGATGATAAGGTACGCTACCCTGTTCGACACACTGAACATTTCCACCACGTTGTCGGAGAGGAACTTATTGACCAGAAACCCAACGCCACCTTGGGAAATTTGGTCTCCCTCGCGGAAGTACATAAGGTGGCCTGACTCTAGGGTTACGGTGTCCTCCCCCTCTCTTCGGACTTCACATAACCCTAGTATGTGCCACCTAATTTTCCCGAGTTCCACCTCCAACTGTGCCAGATGCGAGTCAAGCCTCAATGTGCGGCCGTTGTACGTCGCCAGGGTCAGTTTGGTGTGGTGGCCTGCCGTAGCCCGGTGATTCTTGGCACCCCCCGCCCCGCCGTTACCGTGGTCGCCACCGTGACCAGGAATAGCGGGGCCGCCGGGAACTGGGGGCCGTGGCTTAAGTCTGTTTCCCATTAGGAGGAATTGCCCATAATCGCCACGCTGGGCAGGCGGGTTGGCGATCGCAGGGCGTAGCTTCTCGCTCCGGTGACGCTGCTGCCCGTCATCGGTCTGTAGTACTTAGCTACGCCTTCAATGTGTAGTGGTTAAACCGCCACCAGTCGGTCGCCAGCGCCCCGTTCGCTATTCGGCAGGACGCACCACGGGCAGGTGAGGTTGGCTTGGAGCGAAAAGGTGACAGGTCGCTCCCTTACGTCCCCGTGAAATATCTGCGACAGATTTTTGCGCGTCGTGTGCGCGTTACTGCATATAATTGCATAGGTTAGACTAAAAAGTGCGTCACGGATAGTCTGTCGTCTGCCCCTATACGTTAACGTGTTCCATTTCACTAAAGGTGGTACGGAAAAGCGCAGCCATGCGATGTCACCCGGCGAGAAGAAGATAGTAGCGTACCACGAGTCGGGCCACGCGCTGGTCGGCTGGCTGCTGGAGCACACGGACGCGCTGCTGAAGGTCACCATCGTGCCGCGCACCAACATGGCGCTGGGCTTCGCGCAGTACACCAGCTCCGACCAGAAGCTGTACTCGCAGGAGGAGGTGAGTCTGACTAGAACTACTCGCAGGAGGTGAGTCTGACTAGAAGTACTCGCAGGAGGCGAGTCTGACTAGAAGTACTCGCAGGAGGTGAGTCTGACTAGAAGTACTCGCAGGAGGCGAGTCTGACTAGAAGTACTCGCAGGAGGTGAGTCTGACTAGAAGTACTCGCAGGAGGCGAGTCTGACTAGAAGTACTCGCAGGAGGTGAGTCTGACTAGAAGTACTCGCAGGAGGTGGGTCCGACCAGAAGTACTCGCAGGAGGTGGGTCTGACGCAGTAGATAAGTCCAAGCCAGGCCATGATAGGCCGCTCCCTTACATACACACGGGACAACACAGTGTATCGATATATTTGGACAGGCTGAGATAAACTTACCTAGATATATTTTATTTTGTAAATAAATACATTTTTACACTGGAAACACCCAAACCAATACAAACAGATGTTCATGCACACAAACAAATGTTTGTACTGTGCGTCGAACCCACAACCCTTGTTTCAAAAGGTACAGGTAACTATCAAATGAGCCATCGGGTTAGTCAGCCATGTTTTTATGGTAATAATGTTTTATTTATTTATTTTATTTTATTTATTTATTCTTCCAGCTGTACGACCGCATGTGCATGGCGCTGGGCGGGCGCGCGGCGGAGGCCATCACCTTCAACTCGATCACCAGCGGCGCGCAGAACGACCTCGAGAAGGTCACCAAGATTGCCTACGCGCAGGTACCATTCACCTTACCCAATAGTATACGTTCTGAGGACAGATACTAGTGCTGCGATCGATGTCGATAGGCTATCGACAGTTCGCACCTCCGGTGGAAAAAAAGGCATAATTCAAAAATGTATTTTTTTTATAGTCGCTCGACATAATGATTTCTCTACGCCTGATGGAAAGCGAAAGAGTCGCTGTAACAAGTCGCTGTGACAACTGGCAAGTAACTGGTTAGTTACCTGTCAGTTGCCACTGCCATGCCGGCCCAACCCTAACCCCCCACGAGCTCCGGAAACCCTACTCACCGGCAGGAACACGACCCGGAGGTCATTAGGCTGCGACATTCTATAGGGTGGAGGTCCTTCCCCAGAAAGGCAGCTCAATTCGAGCAAAGATTCGCTATGCCCTACCTCTCTCAAAATGATCAACAATACTACCGCAAGTATTGCTTTCATGCGATATGGTCTAAGACCCCGCTATACAACGACCTTCACCAAGATGCTTATTTAATGAAAAATAAAAGCGATTATGGTTATATCCTCCAGATGTTTTCCCTATGTGGCGAACAACTGGAGAGGTCTATGTCCACTGCTGGACTGCAATTAGGCTATTATGGCAACAAATTGTAATTAGTCCGTCTTTTAGCATATACAAAAATAAAAGACACGTATTTTTTTATTTGTAAATTAGACTAAAAATTCCAAAGTTATAGCCCGTTAAAATTACGCATGACGTCACTCGGTGAGGCATTTTTACGGGAGCGAGTGACGTCAAAGACTCCCACCCCTAACTTTTGATGCCTTGTATTCTTACTGTTGTTTATTTGAATGAAAAAAGGAAAAGTACGTGTCTTTTATTTTTGAATAGGCTAAAAGACGGACTAATTACAATTTTTTGCCATAATAGCCTATAGGCTGATGATGATGATAAATATGTCCATAAATATAATGCATATGGGTTGCCGATCGAATTTTAGTCCAGAGTATGATATGCATTTGAATGCCAGCGCAACTACAAATTGCAAAGCGAAATAGTTCAATTCAATTCAATTTCAATTTCTTTATTTGCTTACTAAGTGTAGGTACAGTGCAGGTGTTATGACAATGTATGAACTTATGACTTAGTCACCTTTTGGGTATTGCAAATAGGTGCGAGGACAGCAATTCTTAAACTAATTAAACTTAATTAATATAATTAAACATAACTCTCTATATGACATATAAATATAGAGCAGGTGAATACAAACATAATCAAACTTTTAGGTACTTGTTTATAAGGTCTACAAATTCTTGTTTTAATTTTCTTTTATATTTAAAAATTCGTTTATAGAGTAATAACATTTTGTAATTAAATAGTCCTTAAGAGCCCTTGAAAATAGTTTAAAATTAGGTTCATTCTTTATATTTGCTGGTAATTTATTGAATATTTTAACTGCCATATAGTAAGGGCTGGTATTTAACATTTTTATTCTTGATTGCGGTAGGTACAGTCTATCCTTATGTCTAGTATTTATGTTGTGTGTATCTTTTACTTTAGTGAAGTTATTGATGTTTTTAAATGTAAATATGCATATATCAAAAATATATAAAGATGGTAAAGTTAGAAGATTTAGTTTTGTAAAGTATGGTTTGCAAGATTGTGTATTATCTATTTGAGCTATTATCCTTACACATTTTTTTTGTAATATGAAAAGATCATTAGCGTTGGAACTATTACCCCATAGCATAATCCCGTACCTAAGATGGGAATAGGCATATGCATAATAAGCTGCCAGGGCAGCTTCTTTGGTTGTGCTGTGTACTAATTCGAATAGCGCGTAAGTGAATTTGGATAATTTTGACTTTATGTATTGTATGTGTTGTGTCCAGTTTAAGTGTGTATCTATTATTGTGCCTAAGAGTTTAAATGTGTCAACTGAGTCTATATTTTGGTTCTCAAACTTTAAATTTATGTTTAGGGGGGCTTTATTGTATGATCTGAACTGTATTATTTTGGTTTTAGAATAATTAATTTTAAGATTATGTTGTTGAAGCCAAGTGGATACTATTTGCAATGTTTTATTAAGAATGGTATTAGCTTTGTTACTATTGTCACATTTTATTAGGATAGAGATGTCATCTGCGAATAGTATAGGTAGAGTTATATCGTTTTTAACTATTTTAGGTAGGTCGTTTAGGTAAATTAAGAATAGAACACAACCAAGAACACTTCCTTGGGGTATTGAACATAATAAAGTTTTTTCTTTAGATACTATTGTTTTCATTTCTCTTTTTGTGTTATCATAATAATCTAATTGTATTTTTTGCTTTCTGTTGTGTAAATATGATTTGAACCAGCTGTATGCTGGGCCCCTTATTCCAGAACCGTACAGTTTTGATAACAAGATATTATAGTCAACACTTTCATACGCTTTTGTCAAGTCTAGTAATAAGCCTATTCCGTAAGTTTTATCATCTATATGTTTCAGCGCTGTTTGTATGTATTGGTAAACTGCTAATGTTGTCGATTTTGTTTTTCTGAAACCGTTTTGATGCTCATCAAGTAAATTTGGCATTGCGATTTTATTTATTATCATTACACATTTGTTTTGTCATGTAATATTATAAGAAAGTATAGTTATTTTGAAAAATAAATATCGTTAATGTCTTGTCTGGCGCATATATTATTGCTATTTAACTGAGCGAAAAGGCTGATGTTTATATTAGGTGTTTCTTGTCTCCTCAAAGCTGTAGCGAGTTCCGAAGAGAAGATACTTTGTCAACATTACCGTAAACATTTGTATGAAACTTGGTACAGCGCCCCTATCGTGCGTAAGAGGTACTACGTTTACGTACGTTAACGTAGTGAAAATCATCGCCCTTTACGGTTACGTTACGCATACTTTTTAGAAAGAGTTCGTGCTAGGCACACAGGTGTTAACGCAAACCATGTTTTGTGAAATGCGTTTTTAAGTTTCAATAAAGTTTGGGGCTGGGTATCGCTGTGTGGCCCAGCGTGGCATGCCTTGGGTTATTTATATTTTTTATTTTCATCACATCACTTACCCGTTGTCCCCAGGTGCGAGTTTACGGAATGTCCCCGTCAGTGGGTCTGGTGTCGTTCCCGGATTTGAAGGAGAGAGGCCGGGCGCCCTTCAGCAAGACGCTGAAGAATCTGATCGACTTAGAGGCTAGGAAGATGATCGCGAACGCCTACTACCGCACCGAGGACATATTGAGGACGAACAGTGATAAGTTGAAAGCGGTACGTGGAGAGTAAAGAGCCTTGTAATCATCATCATCATCATCAGCCTATTGCAGTCCACTGCTGGACATAGGCCTCTCCAGTTGTTCACCACTTAGAGCAAACTTGGAGGATATACCCATAATCGCCACGCTGGGCAGGCGGGTTGGCGATCGCAGGTCGCAGCTTATCGCTCCGTTGACGCTGCTGCCCGTCATCGGCCTGTGGTACTTAGCTACGCCTTCTATCGTGATGGTTTTACCGCCATCAGTCGGGTTGCCAGAGCCTCGTTTGTTGTTCGGCAGGATGCACCACGGGCAGGTGAGGATGGCTTGGAGCGAAAAGGTGATAGGTCGCTCCCTTACATTGCCTTGTAATAGGTGCCGGTAAAGAGCCGAGCTAGTAGTTAGGCACCACAGGTCGATGAGGGGCAGCAGCGTCATTGGAGCAAGAAGATACACCTGCGGACAACATCACATACATTGCTCCGATCCCAAAGTAAGTAGCTTAAGCACTTGTGTTATGGGTATCAGAACAACGAAGGTACCACAAATAATAAATACTTAAATACAAATATAAACACCCAGACACGGAACAAACACAAGTGTTCAACACACGAATGTTTGTCCCGGGTGGGAATCGAACCCACGCCCCTTGGTTCAGAAGGCAGGGGTCACTACCAATTGAGCCACCGAGTCGATTATGGGTTAATCCTCCAGGTGTTTGCCTAAAGTGGCGAACAACTGGAGAGCTCTATGTCCAGCAGTGGACTGCGATAGGCTGATGATATGATAATGAAGGACCCGGGCGTCGCCGGAGGGCATACAACGCATCGTATGCCCTCTGAGCCTCTCCTTCGTGCCCCGAGTGGATGCGTAACGGTGTGGTGGGTGCAGCCACACCGTTGCACGACGTCTTCCCGGGGAGCACTCTATTGCTCCCCGGAGCCGGGGGCAAGGGTATTTGTCCTCATTACATTTGTCTGTCATCAGGGGCACTAACTTGCTGGGTTTAATGGGTATGGGGTATGCTTTCTCCGTATGCTCACTCCGCTTTAATGGACACACAGCCTAAAATTTGGCCATCCATGTTCCAATCACTGTATAATTTTAAAGTAGCTAAATACCACAGACCGGCGACGGGCAGCAGCGTCTTTGGAGCGAGAAGCTATGCCCTGTGAACACTAACTCGCCTGCCCAGCGTGGTCATTTTGGGTTAAGATTCTTAAAGGTTTGACCAAAGTGGCGTACAACTGGAGAGGCCTATGTTATAGTAGTAACACAGATATATTCAACGACTCCTTTTGGAGAATCAGGCGAGCATTTTGTTCGACCAGATTACCGGACTATCAAACCTAGTACCTACTTATAAAAAATGAATCTGTAGAACCTAAGTTTATTTTTTTCTTTTGTCATGTGGTGTCAACCTGTAATTGGTTTTTATATTTAGCTAAAATATTGTCTTAGAATGTTATAATTAATTTAGCAACATTATGAAAACTGTTGGTTGACCATTCTAAATAAATAAATGTCCAGCAGTGGACTGCAATTTCATAATTCATTTATTCAGTTTTTCTTACAAGCTAACAGATAAACATCCAACACGCTTACAAGATTAAGAATAAAAAAAAAATTACATCTCAAATACATTAATAATTATTAGTCAAAAAAATAAAAATGAGGCTGATGATGGTGATAATCGTAAACTGAATTAATTTTAAATGTTGTCAACTGTTCTAGCTCGCCGAAGAACTGTTGAAAAAGGAGACGCTCAACTATCAGCAAGTGGAGGCGATATTAGGCCCTCCTCCGTACCCTCGCAAGAAGTTCATTGACCCCGTGGAGTTCGAGAACAGCCTGAGGAACCTCGAGAAGGCGGCCACAGCGCCCGAGGGCGAGGTCGGCGCACCCTCCGCGAAGCCCGACCCTAGCGTGTAGATACCCTTTTGTATGTAAGTAGTGCAATGAAATAAATCGTATTTAATTGTTTTAGAATGAGGTCTTTTTTTTTTAATTTCCTTTATGTCGGTGCTTTTGTGAAAACGGTATTTTTACCGGTTTGTAATTTTTCCAGTGTACTAAACCATGAGTTAGAGGGAATTTAAAAATTGAGTCTTAAGAGCTTGAACGCACTAGCGACTGGCCGCGATGCGTCGAGCCAATTATCCTTTTCCATTCCAATCATCAATCCTTTTAGAAAATGTACATGTAACAGTCAGCTAATGTGTTCACGCTCTAAGACTCAGGAAATGAAAAACTTTATAGGATAGGTATATTCCCTTGACCCCTTCTTTTATTTTGAGTTTTGATATGCATAGACGGCAAATGCGAAATTAATAAAATTTTAAATGTGCAAAGCAAAGCATACCCACTTACCCGCCTAATAAAGCTTGTGTGTTGTTCAATGTCCAATTTCCTACAATTACTGGTGTGTGATAATTACTGGTGAACCAAATAAATAAAATGCCGCGCTCACAATCCTAGCGTTTATTTTGTAGTTAGTGAACTAGGTAGGTATGTAATTCTAGGGGGATGTAAGGGAGCGGCCTATCATCTTTTCGCTCCAAGCCAACCTCACCTGCCCGTGGTGCATCCTGCCGAATAACAAACGAGGCGCTGGCAACCGACTGGTGGCGGTATAACCATCACAATTGAAGGCGTAGCTAAATACTAAAGACCGGTGACGGGCAGCAGTGTCACCGGAGCAAGAAGCTACGCCCTGCGATCGCCAACCCGCCTGCCCAGCGTGGCGATTATGGGTATATCCTCCAGATGTTTGCTCTAAGTGGCGAACAACTGGAGAGGCCTATGTCCAGCAGTGGACTGTAATAGGCTGATGATGATGTAATTCTTTGCCGGGCCAAAAGTTCCCCGAGTATATCTACCGAGTATATAATCTTCAAATGCTCAACGCGAATGAAACGGTTTTCTGTGAGTGATGAGCGCGCTCTATCGTAGACTATATCTCTTACCATCACGTGAATTGCATTCTTTATTGCACATACTGACAGTGTTTAAGAACCCAACCAAATATTTTAGATTCTAAACGATAAAACGGATAGGTTACATAATAAATTAAAATAATACAATAAAACATGTTTATAAGGGAAATGACTTTATTCACAATCAAGGGTAAGACACAGTTAACATCGACCTCCGACAATTTAGTAGACAGATATACAATAAGTTACACATAAATGTTCAATATTACACCTATAACTACTCGCTGCCGTCCCCAGAAAGGACAGGTCGCAACACTCCTATATATACTTGAACATGTTTTATCAAACAAATCGCAGTCTTCAAAAGGTAATAAGTATAGAGTTACTCCCACATTATACATAGGTTTTACTAATCAAAATATAAATTCGAAGATAATACGCCTGCATTTATTGATGGTCAATTTCCGAAAGCTCGTAGAAATGTATTATGTATAAGGGATAAAACTGTTGTCAAAATGTATAATACAACGACTGTACAATGCCTTTTAAGCGTTCATTTTATATCAGTCGTAAGTAACTTTTAACCTTTGACGGAAAACGGGATGTGATTAAAATAATTTATTTAACTACATATATGAGATTATTTAACTGTGAAAATTACATCTGTATTTATAATTTCTACGTATAGTTTGCAGTATGGCTGGCATCTGGGGGCACGGCCGTGCCCCCGCCAAGATGTTATTATAATGCTAAACGGATGAATCGAAAGTTGATTGATGTTGGTAATAATGGGAACGGGGTTGCTGTTTGTCTTTTTAATTTTTGTTTGATTACTATATCAATAAATATGTTAGGGTCCGATTCGCTCTACTGAATCTCGTCATACTAAAGATTTGTACAGAGGATTTTCTTATATGACAGTATGTGGGATCTAAGAACATAGATTAATAGGTATACAATAAGATGAAGGGTATTAAACCCGGTTGTGACGACTTTGCAGTTCGGTTGGGTCTCCTAATTAGAATTTGCAATTTGTTAATCAATATAATTTTTAAACCCAATTTTATTGGGCACTAATTTAGCTTAAATAATAATAATACAATAAAAATTACAAAGTACGTTAAATTACGAAATATTATAAAGGATGTAAAAAAGAAATACGTTAAAGAAAATTAAATTTATCACTAAATACAACGTAAGTACGACAATATTGCACTTATTTGCGGATCGTATAGGATTCGTATGCTGATATAATTTTTATAACTTAACTTTTATAAATTAAAGCATTTTTTTTAACCGGGCTTTAATGAAACTAGGTGCTATGCTTATGTTGTTCAGAACGACTGAGAAAAATAGTTTACAAGCCCGATTGGCAAATAGAATTCGAAGCAGCCAATATTGTTTGATGTAAGTCTGAGATCACACGAGTGTAGGTAAGATTCATAAAATATTGTTGACTTTTACAAAGGCAACGCGCGTGTGATAGCCCCTGATATCTCAGGCGTCCAATGGCTGCTGTAACCAGGCGGGCCGTAGGCTTGTATGCCACCTCAGTACTATACAAAAAAGACTTATTGGACTTTGTATATCGTTAGCATTTTTTGGCAAATTTTATCAATTTTAAAATAGTTATCACGAGTTTTCATTAACCACAAAATCCAGCCATAATGTAAGAATAATACCAAAAATTATGCAGAGTTCCTGCGAGACATATTCCAGTCGCAACATTATTGTAAAGTTATTATGCCTCTTTAGCTCTGTATAAACTTAATAAGTGTTCAATTATTTGTGCGATATGTTGTCGTGCTCTTAGCCTCTGCTAAAAATAATTGATATTTTAAAAATAGATAACAAACTTATAATAATTATAAAAAGTTCAAAACATGTGTACTTTGCAAATAAAGACTACAAATCTAGGACGATCACCAATTCCGTATTATGAATAATTTAATTTTTTTATTCACGTACATAGTACATAAGTGTGTATATAGGTTAATTATGATGGTATCTGTATGTATTTTTTTTATATATTTTGTTGAAGAAACTAGGCGCAAAGTATTACAACTCTTAGGATATTTCTTAATTATATAAAAAACAATTGTACATCATTGTCTTTATGTAAAAAGACATACTCTGTGACTTATTACATTTCCTGTGTTTGAATATGCATAAACTTACTCACATGGCGTATGCGCTTTACGAGTAAGTTTATGTGGACAAAGTTACGACTATTACACAGTTACGACCGCGATATCTCCACGTCTCAACCAGTGGCGTTACTACAGGGTAGCAAGTCGGCAAATCTACTCCTAGTCCCCACCCGCAGCAAGAGAATATAGGCATTAATTTATTACACATTTAGTAAAAATCCCATGAATTTGCGACGGTCTCGAATGGTTTTGTTACGCCACTGGTCTCGCCTTACAAAATTGTTTATTACACCTCTACCTGAGAAGGTCTGAAGGAGTAAATTACATACAAAAGTGTGGGTTTCCATCTATATTGTGAAATAAGTAATATCTAAGTATAATTATGCGTTGGGGCTATGAAAGGCAGAGGGAATGAAGGTCGGCCTGTGCGCACCGCGCTCGCATGTTTATAACCACTCCGGAACGCACAACGTGTTGAGACTTGAGACAGCCTGTGCGCTCGCAACTTTACATAACAGTCGGTATTGTTTCAATCTGTCTATGTTCATAAAAAGGAGGATCTTCGCAATGTATGTATGCACATTATTGCACATAACGATTGGATGATTCTTGGCTTTATGTTTTTGTAATATGGTAGGTATGTGTAATTTGAAAATCGCACAATAAATAATTAAAAGTGCCACAAACCAGTGCAAACACTATGCACTCATTTATTCTCATACTCTCGTTCGATCGAGTAGAAATTTGATCAATAATAAGAAAGCAAACCAATTTTGAATACGTCTAATGGCGTACACAAAGCGCTTATTAAAATTAAATTATAGTACTTTAGAGCGAAAATACTACGAGTAGTATCAAAATTAATTAATCAATCACACAGCTCTGATCTCCTTTGATTCGCGCCACATTTCTTTATCCCGGGCACTCTAATCAAAAATTATTAATATATATGAGCTGAAAACTTTAGTTCATACTGATACGTATAAATAAAGCCGAGAGCGCACTGCACACGCAGTCCCAAATTGTACTAAGATGCAGTCACAATTTGATTCCTGTATTAACGTCCAAGTATGTTTACATCATAGTAAATAAGCGTATAACTTTCCCCTCTGCGGCTACGATGCGCGCACCCCGTAACACTTCTTATAATTAACACCAATAATATTCATCCTTTAAAAAAATATAATCAAGTCTATCCCTCCAATCAACGTTACAACGGGACTGGGTACATACTGCTTCAACTATTTACATAAACAGCGTCAGGAATATGTTCTAGTGTTATGCTCATCAAAAGTAAACAGCATACATTACAATGTAACCATTCATCGACATTATTATCTATATAAAGACCATCTCCGATACTATTACTAATGTTGTATAATTTAAACAATAATCATAATACATATACAGGTATTCCCTGAACAAACTGCTTTCACAGTTCGTTCCGTTGGCCTAAACTATTCACATTTATGTAACTCGTATTCTACGGGTATATTATGACATTGTACTTATTTTGAGAAACATTAACGACAAAATAGTCTTTGACACAAACAACTCATTCTCTCCATTAAAAATGAACTAGTACTTAGTAGTACTTCTATTTAGTCAAACTTTTACAGCAGTTTCAAACATTAAAAAAACATTACCCTCCTTTCTTTGGGCAGTCGGGTAAAAAGCATCAGTTGGGTTTTTTCTGATGATAAAGCATGTGCATCTGCACACAATGATATAATTAATTATTTGGTATGTTCTATTCAGGGCCTTCTACTCGAAACTACAGTTGTTAGAACTCATACTATACATTCCATGATTGAAAGTTTGTGGGTATTAGAATCAATGAGGGTACGACATACATACCTATCCCAGAGACACAGAACACAGATGTTTATTGCATTATTAGTAGATACAATATAATTGTGACTGCTTTTACTACTTACGCATTGAAATATTTTCGAATATTGTTATCAAAATATACGCGAAACTCGGCAAATTTCGCCTCGGTTATTATAACAATTCAGTATTTAGTTGTATGTGTCAAAGACTTAATTACTTTTAGTATCTGTTTTAAAGATCTTATATCTGCAATGTAGAAGGCTAATACTAATAAAATAATACATGTTTATTATTTGTTGAGGTGGGCGTCGGCGTTTAGAACGATTCCCATCTCACAAACTAAACGATTTAGTTCATCTAATCTTGTTTATCATAGACCAGATGTTCATCAACAAATTATCTTGACCTATCACTCTGATGTTGGTTGGTTATAAACTTTTCTTTATTCGATATCTGCACATTCCTTCTACTACATCATATACGTGAAAATAGCGCTTAAAAAAATTTGACAAATATCAGACAAAAATTACACAAAATTATTAAAATATACCTTTTTACATAACGCACTCTTAATAAAATAATGACCTAACTCAAAAATGAGGAATAATGAGTTAAATACGATTCTATACCATAGAACCATAGACCGTTTTTTGACATTAACTCATTTTTCCAAAATTTTTACTTAGTTCGTAATTTTATTCAAAGTGCGAAGTATTAAGGGCGCAACTGAGAGAAGTGTCATTGAGCACAGATTTTTGACAAGGACTTAATTAAATTAACCTTAACAATACTCGTACAGTTTTGCATTGAAATTACCTATTTAAAATCATACAACACGACGGATTATTTTACTTAAAATATAATTACATCATTGTAAGCGTTTTGCGACCGTAAAATTTCTACACTCATTTATCCTAATAATACCCTAGTCATGTGTTTATTTATTGTTGTGGCGACAAATCTTCGGTTACTGTACTACCACTTGTGTAGTAGGCTATGGCAGTCAAACTAAATAGAATTAGATCATAGACAACACTATTTACTAAACTTAATCTAACAATAATTATGCAAATAAAACAACGTCTTGTACAACTATTACAATACAAAGAAGAGGGGACTATACTATAGACATTATTGACAATTAGTGTTTGGTTTCAAATAGTATATCTATCTATAATGACAAATTAGTACCGAGTACTAATGATATCAATGCAATTAGAAAGTGTGTAATTTCTACGCCACATGTGTCATTGAAATTCATAGCACGACACAGTTTTGGTGGTATTTGTGCTAATTGAAAATTTCATATACATAAGACATTACAGAACAGATAGAATATGATGATTGTGTGTTTTATTATATCAGGTACATATATTACTGTTTTCATTTCAAGCACATTCATATTTACGGCATTAGTGAATTGTATTAATTGTATAACCTCTTCTTTGCACCGCACCACACTAAATTATAGACAGAAATATTTTCTGAATATTCGCGAAATAAATTAACAACTCAACAATACTTATTATAAATATTTGTTAAAAGGAAACAATTTGCGCTCGATATAAGTTGTAATAATCTACTTTGATCGTGTAGACTTGGTATGTTTATTAATTGAATACCACTCTATGTGTTTTATTAAATTCACCACCCGAGTACATTAAAATATGTCACATCAAACGAACTATTGTTTCTTTGTGAGTAAAGTTTATAGAAAAAGTTTAACGGACCACTCTTATAATAAAAGAGTAACAAAAAGCATGCCATATTCTCGGTATTATGCTGCACTCGGCGGTTAGATGAATCAAATCAACTATCATGAATTTGGGCTCCAAAAGAGACGATGTATATCTCATCATCGGTTAATACTGAATTTCTTTATTAACATACGATTACAACATAAACTTTAAACAATGTACCACTTTACACCGTTCGCTCAAAAAGAGCGTCTACTTACACTTCACCACTCGATAAGTACTTAAAAACTATGACTATTTTACTACAAAATGTTACTGATTATGAGACTCTATTCCTTTATTGTGAATATTTTCCATTAATGACGCACATTGCATCTTAATACTCCTTATTAAATAAAGATACATATATTAAATTTTGGTACAATATTAGTTTGTGACAGTATTCACGATAAAAGATAATAGTATTTTAATTAATGAGACAATATCCTAATAGAACCGCGTCTCTATAAATTATAATCACTATAAAAAATATAACAAAATCTTGTTTTCAGTAGTATATTCACAGAAATAATTTGTACTGCCATGTTAAATAAACGTTGTAATTATTGAAGCGCAAAATAGTAATAAAGCATCATTGTACAATGTATTAGAATTGTGAACTAGAGGTACAATACGTTTGGGTATAAATAGTGTAATGTTGTTACAAAAGGTACACTACTTAAGAAGAAAGATCATTAATTCTATGTATTATTGAGCTTTATTCAATGCAATGGCCAGTGATAGAATTAGATATCAATATCACGAGCAATACTTTCCACGTCAGATGTCTATTATATTTTATAGACTACTACATTGATAATATCGATGACAAAATTTTGGAAAACATACGACCAAATGTTTAGCTCGGCAATGATTTATCAAGTTCACTGTCTGTGATATCCCTGGCCGTAATAGTTCCACTAGACAGGAGTAAAGACAATAAACCTGTTAACTATAATGTAGACGAGATTACGATCATAAAGTGTATTTAGTGACACACCTATTACTTTACACCAAACTATTTCTACACTGTTATATGGGATTATCTTGTTATTCACTTAAAAGCCAGGATAAGACGTAGTAGCCTGTTATCACCATTTCACAGTATTCAATATGAATATTGGCGTACATGTGGATTAACTCTCAATCATTAAAGTTCGACTGATATGCCTGCCTTTTGACCGTACTTTTCCTCCAGTTGAACATCACACGTCTTAATGTCCGATATTACAATAATATATACCAACCGTTACACTCGTTTACCTCGACGACACTGTCATATTTTCGTATGACACAAGCATTTCCATTAGAATACAAAGAATCACAATCTATTTGAGCATTTATATCCCAAAGTTTATAAGCTTTTTGTGAAATTTTATTTTAATTCCAGTAGATTTTTCTGCGAATGTTGTAATTCACTTTAAAGCCAGCACCAGAGGTATTAAATACGTCTTTCGTATTCCTCTCTTTTCTTACAATCTTTCAAAGTTTTGTTTTAACCGTACATTTTATTTGACCGGCACCACACTTTTCGACCTCGACACAATATTGTATGCCACATTGTTTCACTTACTAACCTTCACTTTATGTTCTACTTTCCTTTGACACATTCTTTCCCTTTGGAATACGAAGACGTTTGATCCAATTGAGCATTGATATCTCAGTGTAGACCTGAGAGAGTTTATTTAGGTTCAGGTGGTTGTGCCGTCTCCGCCGGGTTAAATACCTGAAACGCGAATTATTCAAATTACTGAATGTATGTCAAAAATGTATATTGCCTACTGAAGCCTATATCAGCCTAGACTTCTTTTTCATTAACCGCCACAGGGGTAAATGTTACTATCAAACAATAGCGTTTTCATTATGTTAAGTTAATATATAATAAGCTTCTACGACACCGATCTCATCCCGTGGGTGTCGTAGAAGACGACTAAGAGAATATAAGGAAACGGACAGCAGCTTTTACTTACAAATAAAACCTACTGCGGTCACCAACCTGCCAGTCAAGCGTGATGACTTAGGCAAATCCCCCGAAATGACAACTGTCACTGGGGGAGTTTTGATTTGATGACGAGGAAGTTTATCGACAGTTAAAGACATCATAGAAGGGATGTTGACAATTGAACAGTTTTCTGATTGCTAGGGACGGTATCTAACATCGACTACTTCTAACTAGTGTGTACTTACTCAAAATGTTTGTATTTTGATAGAACTAATATTAAAAAGTAAAGAACTAGAAGCATTGCAAATAAAAATAATGTATCCTTTAAAAGGACTCCCGACTATGTTTGTGCCTGATATTTATGGTGTGTTAAAATTAAAGTCTGTTCCAAAACCGAACTTAATTAGTTTTAATTAAAAATAGTTTTCTATTAATTTTTAATAAATATTTATTTATTATTGATAATAAATGTGTTGGAACAGACTGTAAACTATGTAATGATGAATGATAAATTAGATATAAGCAGACCTAACGATGGAACAGAATTTGTTTTGTTACTCGTTCGTACGTAAGAATGTTTTTAATACTACTTATTAAGTTTAGTTTGTTTTCACTATTAGTACGTCGAACAATGTAATAATATGTGTAAGAATAATACATCTTGTATGTCTAAACATTTATACATCCATGCAGATGTTTGCTCTAATTATAATTTAATTTTCCTGCCGGATTGTGATTGTGGGGCTCCAAATCAAACTATGATACAAATCGTGGAGGAATGTCCCCTCCGTCAATTTCCTGGCGGAATGCGAGAGCTCCACGAACTCACTCCGGCAGCGTCAGATTCGCTTCGTCAATTGGAAATTAACTTGTGAGGATTCGAGCAGAAATATTTAAGTCATACGATATGATGATGATGATAATTTCCTCACACTGTATAAGTGAGGAAATAATATGGCCCACATTAGGTCTGATTATAACTAATAAAGATAGTAAAAGAAAAAAGCATTTGCCGACTTAGCACCTGTAAGCACCTCAACGGGCAACGAGCTGCGCCTGGGCAGCTGGTGCATCGTGCACTCCTGCACGCTGTACGTGGCTTTGGCCAGCCACTGCTGGCACGTCACTATGGGGTTGGGCTTCCTGCGGCCGCCGTTGACGCTGTGGTGGGCAGCGCCTAAGCTGAGGCCGCGGAACTCTGAGGGGGCGACGGGCGCGGGCGCGGACCCTCGGCGGCGAGACCACGTCTCCTTGCTGGACAGCGTGCGTCGCAGGAACTGAGGCAACACCGCTGTCATCTCGCGCACCTTCTTCTCTCGGGGAGCTGCAGATGAATCAGCGTTAGACGTGTCAGTTAAACCTGTTTTACCCAAGCCAACCTCACCTGCCCGTGGTGCATCCTGCCGAATAATGAACGAGGCGTTGGCAACAGACGGCGGTATAATCATCACAATTGAAGGCGCAGCTAAATACCACAGGCCGTTGACGGGCAGCAGCATCACCGAACCCAAAATCTACGCACTGCGGTCGCCAACCCGCCCACCCAGCGTGGCGATTATGGGTCCTATACTCCAGATGTTTGACCTATGTGGCGACCAACTGTAGATGCCTATGTCCAGCAGTAAACTGCAATAGGCTGATTATGACGATGTAGCGCCTAGTTTGCGTGTGCTTCCCAGCTCACCTCCTTAAGCAAATGTACTAGACCTATCAATCTGCCGAAGAACTCCGGGAGTGTATACCGAGCGGTTTTACGCAACTATTACAAGATGGTTTAGTTACTCTTGCCAGCTCCACATTTCCAGGACATTCAACAGACTTATCAATCTGCCGAAGACCTCCGGGACCTGGTTAGCTATTGTGTCAATGGCTTACATTCACTCGACCAAGGCAGTACCGGTGTTAGAGTAGGGCCCGGTGAGGCGGCCGCCCAGGGCGCCCGATACATCTGGGCGCCGCGACTGATTGGAAAAGGGCGCCCTCGCATCATGTTTCCTTACTGGTGAAGACCTAGCTTCTTTAGTAACCTTCCTTAAAGCAAAGAAGGGGCGTGGCAGTTCGTCCAGGGCGCTGGTAGTCAGTGGCATCGGGCATTGGACGGTACCGGGACAACACTACCGCACAGATTGGCATAGGCGTCTACTTAGAACCCCTAATTGGGGCAGATTGTCCTCATAGCGTCCTACGGGTGCGTAAAAGCATTCACGACAACAAAAAAAGAGGCGCCGGTTCCAAAACTGGTACAGGACTAAAGAAATTGTTAGAACTTACTGTAAGCGATAGCATCTGCCGGCATGGATTTCCTGCGGCGCAGCAGCTGGTCGGAGGCGAAGGCGCTCAGCTGCACCGACGTGATGTTGTCTCGCAGCTGGCTGCCCAGCGCGAGCGACTCGCGTCGCACCGCACCCAGCGGCTTCACGAACGGATCCAAGTTCTCTTTCTCCAAATTCCTAGGCGGCTCCGCTACATCCACACTGCTATCCTGCGAGACGTCGTCACTTTCAGTCTTGGCTTCATTCCTCTTAAATATATTACTAAACCGGCCCTCCTTTTTAGTCGTATCAAACCGCAGGCCAGTTTCGGACCTGAATCGCGACGGGAGTATGGGCTCCTCGTTGCTCGTGAGCAGGGGCCGCGAGTAGAGCGCGTGGGATCGCGCCGCCGTCTCCAGCGGTGGGAAGGTCTGCTGACGGACGAGCTTCCACGTGCCGCCGTCCTTCAGAACGGTGTTGAGCCTCGTGGCTTGAACGGGCGTGGTTATCGAAGCTATAGACGAGTTGGGGAGCAGTTTCTCCGTGCTGAGAACCTTCTCGACTGGTGTGGCAGAGTGTTCGCAGTGCCCCCGAACGCTGAGTTGGGAATGTAGCGACCGCTCGCTGCCATCGGCGCTGCCGTTGCTATGGCTATGGTCCGCGGCGGAAGATCTCCGTTTGTCCCGGTTCTTGAACTTGGTGTCTTGGAACACGTTCAGAGGTACGGAGAAGCGGCGCAGGTGTTCCTTGATCCCGGACTGCTTGGCGGGGTTCAGCGAGCTCCTGCGCAACGGCAGCAGCAGTTCGGAGCTGTCGGACACGTTGGTGCCGGAGCAGGTCTCCAGGTCGTCGTCGACCATGTCCGCGTCGGATATCTCGGTGCCCGTCTCCTCAGCTTGCTCCTGCGCCACCAAAGTCTCCCACTTGTTCTGGTTGTAAAGGAGGTTCTTGAGCATTTGCGACGACAGGTCGTTCTGCAGGAATCTATGCCATTCCGTGATCAGCGGCGTGACTACGAACTTGTAGAAACCTATGGATTTTAAATAGAAATAACATTAGAAATGTTCTGGAACAACATTTTTTTTTAAATACTTCACATAATCCTTTACACGCATTCTTGTTTGAGATTGCCTAGTCCTCTTCGAGACATCTTCATTAGATTTCCATACGATACTTAGTTTTTGATTAAGTTTCATTTGCCAAATAACATAACTGAAAGACCTTACCAATTTGAATCTTCGGTATGGACGTGGTGTGCCTATCGCACAGGGCGGTTACTGGCAAGTTGAGCTTCCTCTCATAGTCGCCCTGGCGGAAGAACTCCTCGCAGACCTTGAGGCTCCACTTCCTGCTGATCTCCCAGGGGCGGCAGGGGTTCGATATGTCCGCGCACTTCAGGGCTATCTGCAGCACCAGGTGTCGATGCTCCTTCTTCGTCATGTCTAAGGTGTTGGTGTCAAGGTGGCCCTGGAAAGATTAAATGATGCATGATTTTTTTTTAAATTGCTGTTGATCCAAATCATACCCTGGACCAAAATTTGATCGGCAACCAATATGCATTATATTTATTGTCACATTTAAATTAAATATATATAATTCAAAGGTGACTGACTGACATAGTGATCCATCAACGCACAGCCCAAACCACTGGACCGATCGGGCTGAAATTTGGCATGCAGGTAGATGTTATGACGTAGGCATCCGCTAAGAAAGGATTTTGACCAAGTCCATCCCTAAGGGGATAAAATAGGGGATGTAACTCGATTTCACGCGGGCGGAGTCGCGAGCACAGCTAATACATTATAAAGAAAAAAATACCTAGCACTGATAGGTAGACCACCATTTCATTACCGATAGCCCGTCGGCATCCGAGTCAAGTGACCACGCCTCCCTTTACGGTGGGCCGGACTTTATTGTGAATACCGTTCTAATTGTGTCCCCTTTATTGCAGAGGACCGATCGGCAATATGACGGCAGTTGGTATTTTTGTCAACACAAATCACTCGGAGCAAAACAGACTAGAAATAACTGATTGTTTGGTGCAGAAACGTATAACGCACAAACTTGAGCTCCGGCGCCATGGAGTTCAATACTAAGATTCTTATGTTTATGTTCTACAAACTATTAAAAGTGTCTCCGATACACACGGTTCTGACTTTGTAAGCGTGTGTATAGGTTATATTAATTGATAGAAAATATGAGAGATCCTTCCTAAAACACCAACAATGTATGAAATGTTTAGCTGAAATAAATGATTTATCCGAAGCGAAGCGAGGAGCGGGCTGCTAATAGTCGATAATATTAGTTGCTGCATTATTGTTGTATCACAAAACAGTAACGTGAATAGTCTTTAGTAACCATATCATAAATACCCATAATAGACGCGTAGTGCCATCTGAGCCAAGGGTCGTGGGTTCGATTGCCGCACAGTACAAACATTTGTATTGGTCTGGGTGTTTTCTATGTATAATATGTATTTATTTACAAAAAAAATGTATTTAAGTAAGTTTATCAACTGATAAACTTACTTATTTATCAGTTGATAAACTTACTTATATACATTTTTCTTACTAGACAACTGTCTAGTACCCATAGTACATGCTTCGGCTAAGTTTGGGGCTAGATGGCGCTGTGTGGACCAGCGTAGCATGTCTTGGGTTATTTATATTTATTTGTAAACAAGTACTAATTAATACCTATCCCTACTTAAATCTGATACATCTCTGAAGCCAATTGGCCATACGGAACCGCAACGGAAATTTATACTCAAATAAATCAACAAACGAAATCCCTTAAATGTGACATTAATGAGTTTTACGAGGTGATAAAATTAAAGCTATAGATACATACGGTGTATCACAGCCACAACGAAAGATGCGCCGAGGATAGCACAGAAATAGCGCGTAACTACGTTTCCACCTTTATTTAATAGCGTTTCTCGAATTTTGAGACGCGGTGTGAATCATACAACATCATTGGCGTCGAGAAAGAGTCACGAATAAAAAATACAAACACGCAGACAGAGAGCTACATTTTTTGTTAGAAACTTTCCGGGAAATATGCAATAGCATTTTCAACCTTCGTCTCGAGGGAATGACCTAGACTTATGATGAATGCTGAATTTGGGTACTCATAACAAAAGTGGAGATGGGCTCCCGACCATGTCCATGTTGTCCCCACCTGGTACGAGGGAAGGATGGAAGTTGGAGGACATCCATAACACAGTGGTGGGCAAGCCAGGGTAAGCGAAGCAGACGTCCGCCCTCCAGATGGCCGGAGGATATAAGAGAGTGGCGGGGAAACCTTAGGTGAGAGCAGCGCAGGACTGTGGTGAATGGCAATAAAGAGAGGAGGCCTATGTCCCGATAATAAAGACTGATGAACAAATCCTCTCCATGATATTAAATCACTTCCAACATTTTTTCATGAAGTTGTATTTTATTTAGAAACCTCTTTATTTCTCAGTAAATACAATTTCGTATCATTCACATGAAAAGATTTAATTATACGGACCGTTTCAGGAAACTGTACAAGTTTCTTGTGCAAAGGTATGTATTTACAAAATTAATTAATTATGCGACCCAAAACATTGTGCGTAAGCTAAAACCTCGTTACAATTAAAACATGATATAGTTTAAAATAAATAATAATTCCTGATGTTAAGCAGTTACCGCAGCCTATGGACGCCTGCAACACCAGTGGTATCAAACGCGCGTTGTTGACAATACCTCTTCACAACCTATTTGAAGGAAGACATACTGTAGTCTGTTATCTGGCAAACCGACTGGTGGCGGTAAAACCATCACGATAGAAGGCGTAGCGAAATACCACATACCGATGACGGGCAGCAGCGTCGCCGGAGCAAGAAGCTACGCCCTGCGATCAACCCGCCTGCCCAGCGTGGCGATTATGAATATATCCTCCGGAAGTTTGCCCTAGGTGGTGAACAATTGGATAGGCCTATGTCCAGCAGTGGACTGCAATAGGCTGATGATGATGATGATACTGTAGTGTCGAGGGAGAGTCACGGCGGGAATCTCATTCCATAACCCAATGGAGCATTTCAATTATAAATTAAAAAGTCTTAAAAAAGGGGAACATTTGTTTATCGCTACTGTCTTGCCGTGCAACATAACATGTAGCATGCAATGATTAACGTTTTCGTGTCCTCTCATAATACGCATTTGTCTAAACAGACGTTGACATAACACGATGCTTCGTAGTTAGCCAAATGCTTCCCAGTTTTTCTCAAATTCAAATTAATTTTTACACATGAAAAGTTCTTGAGAATATATTTTATCAAATCGTTTGTTTTATTTGTGAAATATCTCACTGACAATGGCAATTAAATATTGTTTTCCAACTCATCCTTAGAAAAAAGTAAGGTTTTTTGAAGCAAGAGGTGTAGGCCTAGTCCGAAGTCTATTACCGAAGTTTCAGGCCATCGCGAAGGTGTTCAGATAACTCGAGGATGAATACATGTCAAACATGTGCATGATCACAGCCAAAGAATCATAGAAAAGATTTACGGCTAACGAAGGATAGCGTTTGTCAAAACGTGTTAAAATGACCTCGAAACTTTGGTAATAAGCTTAGCATAAATAAATAAGGAGTAGGCCCTCTGATTACAGAGAAATCAACAGGCGTAACCTGTGCTAGCCGACATGACGGGCCGTAGAGCGGGCGCGGCGACACAACTAAATATAATATTGACGAAAATAAAGTTCAGTATGTATTATTAGCCTCTGCACCGGATCAGTACATATAAAATTAGAGCAACGCAAAATAGACGTTTCATTGAACTGACGATTTCATACGCATTATGTAACTGACCCATATTAATACAAATATTTGCTGGAAATGTGGAGGTTCCGATAAACAGGAATCAAAATTAATAACAAACAGAGGCTGAATCGAAATGGACCGAACTAGATATGGATTTGTATTTGTGGAATCGCATACGAATGAAATTAATGTTTGCACTTTAACAACGTAAAAGGGGCATTCGCAATATGATGTCGGCATGTCGGGTTTGATTGGAACACTTTATCTGAGACCTGTTGCTTTGGAGCCGAGGGAGGTAGTCGATAGCTATCGCGGATTACTACTCCTGGTCTTGAGGGTCCCTCTTTCTGAGGGCCTCGCGTACGGGCCTCGATCTTTGGATCTCTGCCCGGGCGTCTTCTCCGGGGTTATATATCCCGGGTGCCGTTTCTTCCTTAATCAGGAAACCCTCTCGCGCAACCTGGCGCGTCTGCGGCTTACAAGGAATGCGGCGCGGGAGGGGGGAGGATGATGTCGTGATGTCGGGTGGGGCATATATATATATATATATTTTTTTTTTTTTTCTCGGATTAGGAAGGTATTAATGAGTGATGTTCAATAAGTTTTTCGTCGGACTTTTCTCTACAAAGACTTATATCTTTCGTCATAATTAATTACTAGCTGTGATCGCGATCTCGTCCGCGTGGAATAGTTATTTTTTCCCCGTTTTTTTTACATTTTCTATTATTTCTTCGCTCCTAATAGTTGCAGCGTGATGTTATATAGCCTAAAGCCTTCCTCGATAAATGGTCTAGTCAACACAAAAATAATTTTTCAATTCGGACCAGTAGTTCCTGAGATTAGCGCGTTCAAACAAACAAACTCTTCAGCTTTATAATATTAGTTAAGATGTTCAGATATAGTCGCCGCTGTCGTCAAACTTAACGTGAGCTCCCCCTGTGTTTTCATATTATTTTCAAAGTGATACCCACGATAATGCATTCTATATTCCACGTAGAATTAAGCAGCAGTGCTTTTTCATAATGTAGCGACCACCTGCCGGGCTATGAAGTTTTAGGTGGTTTCGAGCACTCCTATAGAACTTAACAGCGAAAGTTCGCCAGGCATCTTATTTATAAAACAGAAGCGCGGGTACTGAGTGCCTCACGGCAAGGGCGCGTTAATTAAAAGTTACGACGCTTTGGCGACTTGTGAACTTGACATTTTTAACGAATCTCATACGTGAGTGTCCATTGAGGCCGCCTCAGAGCTGCGAACCTTCGTTAAGCTTTATTATTTGCTAATTTAATATGTGATAGTCTGCTATAGAACGGTACATTTATTCAGATATTCCTATCTTTCCTTCGGTAAAGACGGTAGTGGCCCCGATGTCGTGGGTTCGATCCCCACCCGGGGCAAACATTCTTGTGATGATATTTGGTCCGTGTCTGGGTGTTTATATTTGTGGCACTTTGATTGTTTTCACACTCATAACACAGGTGCTTAAGCTACTTTGGAAAAAATTATGTCACGTTGTCTAATATTTATTAAGTAAAGTCATCTACTATTCGACAACCAGCTGTTCCCAATCTGTGCGTAAAGTAAAATAATAACCAGGATAAAGCGTTTAACAGTAATCTCCTCCGGATTACCCCAGTGTTGATGTTTTAAATTCTTACGGCTGCATTAAGTCCACAGTGTCCCCTTTCGGAGCGGAGATAAACGAAGATTATGACGAGAATTCGTGTCACTTCAACAGATTCACAGGGCACTCAAAACGTTAAGGAGTATAAGCGACATTCACTAATCGTAAATAAACAACAAGCGGGAAATGTTAAGAGAGGTAGGGCATAGCGAATCTTCGCTCGAATTGAGCTGCCCGTCCGGGGAAGGACCTCCACCCTATAGAATACCGCAGCCAAATGACCTCCGGGTCGTGTTTCTGCTGGTGAGTAGGGTCTCCGGAGCTCGTGGGGGGTTAGGGTTGGGCCGGCATGGCAGTGGCAACTGACAGGTAACTAACCAGTTACTTGCCAGTTGTTACAGCGACTTGGGCTTCTCTTTCGCTTTCCATCAGGCGTAGGGAAGCCATTATGTCGAGCTACTATAAAAAAAAATATAGTGAAAGATTTAATGGTACTGGTACTGACTGATGCTTCCAGGTTCGGTCGTTGTCTAATACTCATAATACCGTAGACCAGCTGATTGGAGGTGTATTCATACTGTTATTGATTGTAGAGGAAAATAATTAAAATAAATTGAAATATATATTTGTACTTTCCCGCGGATCTGTCGCTAAGTAAGAAAGGTTCTAAGTGAATACTTAAAATCTTGTCGTAGGCAGATTCAAAACTCAAATCAAATAAATATCAGACAACATTGCATCGACCCCAAATTAAAAAGCTTGAGCACTTGTGTACCAAACATGCTGTACCACAAATGTAGGTACACTGAAATACAAACACCTAAACACGAAAAAAATCATAATTATGTTCATCACACAAAGATTTGTCTCGGCTGGGAAGCTAAAACACGACCCTATACGCTGAAAAATGTTGAAAAGGACCTATGAATAATTTAAAGGTCGAAATCGTATCGGTAAAAAAGCTTTTCATCTATACAGCGCATGAATTTAAAAGAATGTTTTTTTTTTATTTGCAAAATTTGGTATTTTCTCGTTACTTCTAGACAGCGCACAAGCCTGCGCTAGTTCAGTTCAGAAGCTGAGAGAGTCTTCAGTCCTTTAGCCACGTCGATACCGCCGTCTCGCCTTACAAGTGACTATGCGGCGGACTATTCGATCTTTCAGACAAACCACTGGACGTCTAAAGAAGTCCTGTACAAGTGTGCACTTGCTAGATACCAAATTTTACAATAATTTACTGTTCGAAGATGTCCTCGAATATTTCTGTGTAAAAATGATACAAGCAGTATTTAACTTGAAAACTACGCCGAAAAAAGACTAAGAGATGCGTTTTAATTTGTACGACAGTTACAAAATGTACATTGCGCATACACTTTAAATTCAGTTTTTCCAAAAATAAATGAAAGGATGCCTTAATAATAAATAAGAACAGAGTAAACTGTGAAGCTCTGAATAAATAATTTACAAAGAATGGAACAGCACACGCTAGAAGAAAGCTTTTTTTTTTAGAAATTATAGGTATACTAGTTTAGATTTTACTTTACAAATACTAACTCAGTTTACTGCATATAATGGAAAGAGAGGGACGGTATTGCGTAGATTTTTATAAGGAGAAAATTATGTGCAAATGGCATATTTGCGGGCGTAGATCTGTTGAGAAAACGAGTATGCATAGAATATTTTAAAGCAACTGAAAAAAACTGATTCGGTTACTTGTCCGTTGCCGCAGCGGCGTCGGCGTTTCTTTCGCTTTACCTCAAAGGATTCTATGTATATTAATTGTAAAAAATGCAGACATTTCAAACATAGCCCTACTTTTTCAGCATGCCTGCTACACACTAGAACAGTGTGAATGAACTCCTCACGAGCCAGCACTTGCGCCCACTTTACTTATGTGCCTACCTGCCTTACTCAAGAGAAAATAACTTAGCCGCTAGAATAAGTTTCGACACAAGGTTATTTGGGTGAAGGTCGAAGTTATCCTTCATGTAAATCAGAGTGGTTTTTAACAGCTACATGAAGTTTGTAATAACCACATGTGGATGTTCTTTTAAAGGTTATTATGCAATATGTCGTATTGAATAATAATTTAACTTATTTATTATATTATATAGCAAATAATAATAAAATTCACTCGGTCTGTAGAATCTCTGCAAACTTTTGCTATGATGGCTTAGTAAAAGTTACGTGCACTTATGAATTTACAGTCGTTTAAATCAAATAATATATTCCTCTCTCATCCACAAGCATTAGCTCAGTTAATAGAAAACATATTTTGATTCTATCTTGACGATTTGATATCTGTGGGATAAAAGAATATGCTACCTTTAAAAAGACTAAAGCAAAGGTAAGGACGACTTAACTCTTTTCTTTTTACAGTACAGTCATAGTCGAATAAGTCATGTCAATGATGATCTAGGCATGATCTAAGCACTTTGGCTTTTGGTCTTATATGATGGTGAATCCTTTAGAGATCAGATTCACATCCGAATTTAAAAAGCAATGATATTTATCAATAATACAATAGAATGCCACAATTAATAATTATTATTACAAGTAGGTACTATTTGTTTATCATTTTTTAGGGTATGTATACCTTTTTCACATTATAATTGACATTTCTAGTCGTACATTACATAACGCATATTATTTGGAATTTTGGACAAGTTGTATGCAATATAACTTTGTCGGTGTTCGCAGTTCAACAACGACATTAAAATTAGCGCGAATTAAACGCTCACGAATCGCGACATATTTCCTTTGACTCTCCAAAGCTAAAACTAGAAAATTGCATCTTTGAACTTTGACAATAAATCACATTTTAACTGCGACACAGACTAGTACTCGTGCTACGAGTATCTTTTCTTCACAGTTCGTTATAGTAGTTCTGGTCCTAATGTCGAATGAATGAAGTTGAATGAAGTAATTACGGTTTTTATAAATAAATTGTTCATTTTTATTATTTTTTGTGTATCCAGAATCATTGATTTGCTAAATGTAGTACAATTGGTCTTAGTATACTGACATGTGTCCAAACACAAGATTACCAAATTATAACTGGTATGCAAATGTACATATAGAAATAGTACTTAAACTAAATTAAATATTGAGTTCTAATTCTTTTATTTCACCGAGTAAACACAATGTAAAATTAACCATTATTTTAGCTGTATTTAAAATTATGTAGAACGTTTACTTGAGAACTTTAGAAAACAGATAAATCATGTTAACAATGATAGGCATTTTTGTCTTTGCCCAGTATTTGCAAATTAGCTGCGACACACTACAGCAGTGAAAATGAGCAGATCACGAGTCGGTTCGCGACCGCGCCGGCCACTTTCCTTTTTAACACACCATTCGCACTTGCGTAACAACACAACACACGTTCGGAAAACGCACATTAGTTAAAAGCCTCTTTCATATAGACATGTTTTTGCATAGATAATTGAAAGGTATATGTCTAGCTAGAGCATGCGTTAACTTTCTATGTTACTTCAAGTTATGGAAAACACTGCCTCGTTGGTCTCTCTTTTGCAGGGACTCGGGTAGCGCCGAAGCAAACTGCCTGATCTCTGCCTGCGCTGGGCAGCCGTAGATTATAAGCAATCGGCACTCCCGGTCCGGAGAGGGCAAATACCCTGGCTTTAGGGAGCAATAGAGTGGTACTAAAAGCCCCTTAAGGACCAAGAGTCTTTGAGTCGGGCCCAAATATTAGTATACAAAGTGTTGGTAAACAAAGATGCATTTTTTTTCTCTACAGACGTGTTCTGGCCATTCAAAATCACCTATTGTAGTGAATTTTATGCACTGGCAAGCAGTTTTTTTGTCGTGTCAATACCTGTCAAATTATTATTTCAACTTATTGTGTAATCAATTAATCTAATTCCATGAAATGAGTGTGCGCCAAATAAACGTGTTATCTTTCTTTTTCTAAGATCGAAAAGTTATTGATTCCCGGCCGTATTCGGCCAACGGCGTTTGAGATGCTGAATAAAATCTTTTTAACCTATACAATTGGGCAAAGCGGAGCGATTAGGGCGGCCTACTTCGCAACACCTGATGGTATACTTTTATCAAAATATAAACAGACGCGACTTACAGGATTTGCCATAGACTGATAAGTCATCTCTAGGAGATTTGATAACGGTTCCGTTAGGAAATCTGAACCAACTCTTAAAACAGATACTTTCAATCACAATATATAGAAATAGCAGATAGAAATCTTCTTTCCGGGTACACTTGGCTATTAACTGACAAAAGTGAGATTATGTCCGACATAAAAAAATGAAAATTTTGACAACTGTAGTTAATATTTGCTAATGTACGGCCTTGCGTGGCGCGTACTCGGCAATTAGCGGGTACGCACATTTCGACACCTTTTCTTTGCCGCTAAACTTACGACATTATTGAAAACTCAATGCATATAAATATGTATCATAATAGTATAGCGAGAAAGTTTTATTTTTAACCGATTTCCAAAAAAAGGAGGTTCTCAATTCGACTGAATATTCTTTTTTTTTGTATGTTTGTTACAACCAATCTCCGAGATTTGTGAAACGATTTGGAAAATTCTATTTTTATTCGAAAGTAATTCAGCTTACACTTCATTATAGTTATATATTCTTACACTCCAATCCAACCTCATCTGCCCGTGGTGCATGGTACCACCGGCAGGTGGGGGTCGCTTGGAGTAGGTATAAGATGGGTCGCTCGGGTCGCTCCCATACATTAAGAGCAACAATTTAATCTCAGTCAAACATTGGGGCAGTACATTCACGACGAGCCAAGAAGACTCGGCACGGAGCAAGTAACTCTTTTTAGGACGAACGGTCGTCATTACTGCTGCACAGTCGGGCGAACGACCGTGAAACTACGAACTTTGAATCTAACCGGACTTTTAACAGATTTTTGTTGGATCTCGGTTGTAGACGTGTTATAGCAAAATTAAAGTTGATTTTTGTAAGGTGGCATCTCTCCCACGTAATAAGGTAATAAGGTCTGTGCCTCCCCCTACGCCTATAGTTTGTCCATATAGGATAATAATCTAAAGGTTGACCTAAACGTTAACTGGTAGAGAATGCTCCTAGCATTAAGTTCGCCTTTTGTACCATTTTGTGCAATAAAGTTTAAATAAATAAATAATAGTATAGTTGTCAAGTACCCGTAGTACACAAGTTTCGGCTTAGTTTGGGCGTAGATGGCTCTCTGCTCTGAGGCCAAGCGTGGCATGTCCTTGATTATTTTCTATCATCATCATCATCAGCCCGTGTCAGTCCACTGCTGGACATAGGCCTCTCCTAATGTTCGAGGTCGATTTTGGGCTTCTCTTCTTCTATATATAAAAAATAAAAATCTTTAAAATAGTTCAGTTCAAAATTTTATTAAAATCTAAGCGATTTAACCTTTAACTCATGTTCGGGATCCCGTAATTTTCAGTGAGTTCCATTTTCAGATTATCCGATGACACCTCACTAAAGGGATTATTTATGCCCGTCGATAAAGTATGAGATTGCTTTAGAGTTGTTGTAATTGGCTCTCTGTACTGTACCTATTTCTTTTAGCTATTTTATACACACATCATATATGATGGGGTCAAATACAGGCAGACAATAGGACAAAGCTCAGCTGATGCTGTCGCGGGAGCGCGTCCCCGGCAGCGCTGGTTTTCAGCATTCTCCTGCCCTCTGAGGTGTTAGTGGAGGGCTGAGTGTGTATGGCTGAGTCGTGACAATAACTTAGTTAAGCCAAGCTATAACAACTATTTTGTAGGCACTATATGTCATGAGTACAAAAGAAAAAAGGTCCAGACAAATCAGATCGACCATACATAGACGTGTGCCATACTGTCTCTATATACTTCTCTGTGTCATTTTCGTAGATTCTTATTTTCATGACAAGTACTTAAGTCACTTACTTCGGAATCAGGCCAATGTATGCGACGTCGTCTAATATTTATTCAGTTCTGCGTGGGCTTGCACACCATTATGTATACTATGTACGTAGGTACTACATGTTGTACTAGAAAAAGTATGTGAAAATTTGTATAACTCTTGACCCGCAAAAATTAGAATAGAATATAATTTATTGGCAACACACAGGTACAAGAACATTAGAGATAGGTACAATACAGGTAGACTTCACTTTTAACATTCAACTTTCTCATACTCTCTTAACAAAAATAACACACAGAGCCACAATTAAACTAAAAAAAAAAAAAATTCACATAAATAGAAGAACAATTAGAAACATATTGCATTAAAAAGAAGGATAAAATAAGAAAAGATAAATAAAGTTCAACTACAAATAAATAAAACAATTATATACATAAGGTATGTACTTTGGTATGTTCTAGTAAAATAGAACGAGGTCGCTTTGTCGCCTTCAGGCGATAGTCCTGTATCCTGACTATCACCTGAAGGCGAAAGAGAGCATTGGTTACTTTCAACCCGCCATTACTTTTGTACCCGGTCTAGGAGGATAGCGGTATCCTCCTATTGGATTCATCATTCTCTTAGCGTTGTCCCGGTTTGTGCATCTAGGCCCAAGGTCCGCTTTGACCATGATCCTAGATTTAGCGAGTCTGGTTATTACATTGAAGCGACTGCCATCTGACCTTCGTCACCCTCAGAAAGGGGAACCTGACGAATTCGGATCATGGTTACACATTCAGAATTAAACTGGATATGCAGGTTTCCTCACGATGTTTTCCTTCACCGCTAAGCTAGTGGTATAATTCCGCACATAGATTTTTGCAAATCCAGAGGTGCGTGTGCCCCGCGCGGATTCGAACCGACGACCTCACGTGTGTGAAGCGACGATCTTACCACTATGCTACCACGGCTCTTATGGATTAGAAAAATATTTATACAACTATCAAGCTACGCTCTCATCTTTTCAACGCTAAGTGAATAATTATAATTAAATGAACAATATGAATTTCAAAGAAAAATTCTATTACTTAAGATCTTCTCTTTTTGATTAACGCAGAAATGTTCTGTTCATTAAAAATTCCAAAGGTACTTATTACTTCGTTTATACCGGTATTTTGATGAAAACATACGATTTTTGTTACAATATCATAAATTCCTTTTTGATTGCAATTAATGTACTATAATGGCGGATTGACTACAAGTGCCTTGTCTTCTTATAATAGTAGAGTCCAATTACAATTATTTAAACTAATATCTTTGTGGATAACTAGCTATGCCGGCGGCGCCGCACGCGTCTATAGCGGGTTTTAAAAATAACGGATTTCCATAAAATGGTACCTACATTTTAAGTTAGATTTTTAGCAATACATTTGTGAAAACCGCATTTAATCCCATGAAGTATTTTTCGCGTGATGCGCGATCAAACATACAGATAATAATTTCCCCCATTTTCCCAATACTTCCCATCACTGCTCAGCTCCTATTGATTTTAGCGTAATGAAAGGTTCGTCAAAATCCGTCCCGTAGTTTTCATTTCCGTCCAGTCCACAAATTTTATGTTATGTATCTAAACTATCTATTCTAATCTATTATTAGTTTGCAAACACATCCACTGCTACACTTAGGGCTCCCCAATGACAATAGTCATTTGGGAGGTCTAGCCCTAGCCATTACGTTTGGCAGGCGGGGTTAATGACCGGAGGTTTTATTTGTACCCAGGTAAATGCTGCTGCCCGTTTCCTGATATTCCCTTAGTCGTCTTCTACGACACCCAGGGGATGAGATGGGGTCCTATTCTAAATACGGAACCACACAGACCAATTATCATCATCATCATCAGCCCGTGTCAGTCCACTGCTGGACATAGACCTCTCCTAATGTTCGCCACCATGACCAATTATACACGAGTTTATCATCATTCTACTTCAATTGTGGTAGGTAACCTTTCAGGGTTTATAATAATCTTACTGGGATGTAAGGGAGCGACTTATCATCTTTTCGCTTCAAGCCAACCTCACCTGCCCGTAGTGCATCTTGCCGAAAAACAAATGAGGCGCTGGCAACCGACTGCTGGCGGTATAACCATCACAATTGAAGGCGTAGCTAAATACCACAGACCGATGACGGGACGCAGCGTCACCGAAGCGAAAAGGTACGCCCTGCGATCTCCAACCCGCCTGCCCAGCGTGGCGATTATGGGTATATCATCCAGATGTTTGCCCTAAGTGGCGAACAACTGGAGAGCCCTATGTCCAGCTGTGGACTGCAATATACTGAAGATGATGATAAATGATCTTACTTAGAACATCTTGTAATACATACATTAAAGATTTAATAAGCGATTATTGAGGACCTCCACAATCAATTCCACAAGTCTCTTACTATTACAAATATACACCGTACGGCAAATGAATACAATTTTGTACAGCTTTAAAGAAACAATTCAGACAATGGCTTCCCTACAATTGAAATAGGCGGAAGCTTTGTGAATTTTGTGCTGAGAACGGTGTTCGCCCTGTTAGGAATCAATTTGTTAGAGTGCAAAATGTAAAGGTACTACATGCAGCTTAGAATGAAAGTAGTTTCCAGATGAGTTCGGATAAAGAAACAGCTCTGTTATAGTCGGGACAAAGCAAAGTGATACAGAATCAAAACGATTGTAAATCACGAAACGTAAGTATATTTTTTATTTAAATATACATTATACTTAAGAGAGGTAGGGCAAACATAATTTTCGGATTGAGCCCCCCGCTTGGGGAAGGACCTCCAGTCCTCCACCCAATAGAATACCACCGCCATGCCAGCCGAACCCTAACCCCCACGAGCTCCGGAAACCTTACTCATCATTTATCATTAGTCATTTGGCTGCGGTATTCTAAAGGTATCCCCCTTAAGAATACGGGGAAGGACCTACGTCCTTCCTCGTTTTCATCACGCCGTCACGTCATGTCACTTTCTTCACGCCGTCACAATTTCTCGGAAAACGAGCAGCCCGGCAAAGACTTCCATAGTTTAGTCGTTCAATATATAATTTCACATTACATACATTGAAACGTCGGGTCTTACAAATGTGAAACGAGCTCTCAGCTCTACAAAATCAGCTCGGCAAGTACTGCAATCCTCTTACCGCATGTACGAGTGAGAACTAAGCTCAATACAATAAGTTACGGGAGCGGGGTCGTGCGCCAACAGGTAAGCAATAAGCATCCGCAGAGGCAGGACTTAACGGGAAATAGCGAGTAGTTAGTGGGAACTAATTAGTGGAGAATTCTCGGAACTGTATTTTATCATTTTCGAGTTTGAGCTACGACGCGGGAAAACGGTTCTATGGACATGTACCATTTTACAGAGCAGGGTATCGCATGTCGCGCTCTTAATAAAATAACGGCCTAACTCAACATTTGGCACAATAACGGAAGAATTGGCGCGCTTTAATGTCGGAGGCCAAGATCCACTTCGGATCGCTGAGCCAGCGAAGTAAGTCGACAGTTCAAAATTTTAGTAAAACGAAGTCGGTTAATTAGTTTATGTGAAAAACGGTCCGATAGACTACTAAAGAACCGAAGAGTATATATATATATATACAGAATAGATTGCTATTATGCGAAAAAACGGTCCTACAGATTACTACTTAAAACACGTTAGCTGGAAGTCGTCAATGCCGAGATATACCATCTCACACCAAAGAATGCAGAAGAACGGGCAAAGTCGAGGAGACTGTGTAGGAGAGCGGACCCGGGTACTAGGCCGGAAAAACGCTAGGGCGAAGAAGAACAACTTATTTATTATTCAATCGTCTGGATTTTCTTAAGGTTTGTCTACGCTTGGCGAGCAGAGCACGAGCGGAACACAATAGGCTTGTTTGGATAAAAAATGTAATTAGTCCGTCTTTTAGCTTATTCAAAAATAAAAGACGTATTTTTTTTTTGTAAATTAAACTGAAAATTACAAAGTTATACCCCGTTGAAATTACGCGTGACATCACTCGGTTAGCCATTTTTACGGGACGGAGTGGCGTCAAAGACTCCTAACTACTACTAACTTTTGATGCCATGTATGTTTGCTATTTTTTATTTGAATGAAAAATGGAAAATTACGTGACCATACATGACCATGACAATAGGACTAAATATAATGTACAAATTATGTTGACCCGCAAAATATCCCTATTCGCCTAATATGGACCGACTTACAAATTTCGAACGAGCGCGCTGCGAGCATTTCGTTCGTGTTCGGCTGCGTTCCGCCTGTTGTCCCTTATTTGACGAACACAAAGGGATTTCTTCGCGCTCGAGGACAGTGATCGTTGTAGGTTCGTTGTACGTCCACGTTTTATGCCGCGAACGACGAAGCCGAGAACGGCTCCGCTTGTGCTTTGCTCGTGCTCGGTTCGTCTAGCGTAGAAGTATCTTTAAATTAAACGATTAGTATTTAATCGTATCAGTAACGAGCATTCATACGCCTATGGTAACGAGTGATTGGTTTAGGTTGTGTCAAAAAGAAGCCAAAATGTCAAAAAGAAACTCAATGAATGGACAAAACATATTTCCTCCAGCTTATAAGCTCTTCTCATTCCAACCGAGATAGAATTTACGGTTCCAAGTATCTTGTACCTTAATTTCGGTTTAAATAGCTGCTGCAATCTAAAAAGTAATCTTCTTAGGGCAGGGCCCATTGTTCGAGTCGCATTGCCGAGGGATCCGCGGAGAGAAATGTAGGTACAAAGATCGTTGTCAACATTAAAATTTGGACGTCAAGCTTTATTCTATGGACGGACTGATACAGAGATTGCAGGATCGATTCCCCAATAGTACAAACATTTGTGTGCTTGAACATATTGATCATGTATGTAGTCTGGATTTGTTATACATGTAAAATTTTATTTATTTATTTAATATTTATTGCACAATTAAGCTGTGTACAAAAGGTGGACTTAATGGCATTCTCTACCAGTCAACCGCTAAGCGAAGCAGATAATAGGTATTTATTTTTATAAAAGTATCTAAGTGATCCGTTGTCTAGTTCCCAATACCCATAGTACAAGCTTCGGTTTAGTTTGGGACTAGAAGGCGCTGTGTGGCCCCGCGTAGAGTGTCTTGGGTTATTGTTTTATACTTGTAATAAAGAAATGTATTTCTTTAATTATTAGATAGTTCTAACTCTTTTGTTTCATCATTGTCTTACATATTTATAGGTGATACTGCACTAATAGCTACCTAATGCCTAGCGACAACTTTATTTGGTAGTAACGTTGCATGAGTATTTGTTTACACTTTTATACTAGTACTAGCTGTGCCCGCGACTTCGTCCGCGTGGAATAGTTTCTTTCTTGGGTAGTGATTTTAATGACCCCCAGTGCCTGGCAGCGGCGCGGCGCAGATCTCGGCGCGCTTTATATACCCGCGCAAACGTACAGCAGGCTCGACGTGATTAGTTAAATCGGCGTAACTTTTTTATTTATGGACCGATTAACATGAAACAAACACTAAATGTTAAGGGAAGCTTCCAGCAATATATTAGTGAAAACCGCATCTTAATCGGATACGCGGTTTCTGAGATTAGCGTGCACAAACATACAGACAAACAGACAAACCGACAAACAGACAAAAATTCCAAAAATCATTGTTTTGGGTACTATTGCATTAATAAAGGCCTCCCATAATATTTTTTCACATATATCTTCCATGTACAGACAGCGACTCGTTACATTTTTATTATATGTATAGAAGAAGAAGAAGAAGATAGATGTATAGATATGCGTCAGACAGAACACCCAAATGCGAGACAAATTAGCAAACCCGGAACCTTCGGATCGCAAGCGCTTCAGACTTAACGTTACCATTGCGCTACCGAGGTCGTGTATTATAAAGAGGACAGATTTGTTTGTTGAATAGGCTCCGAAACTACTGGACTTCTCTGTCGCTTTCAATCAGGCGAGGGAATCCAGTATGTTTTGCTACTTTAAAACAACATTATCTTTTCTTTGAAAGACACATTCTTCATAAATAATACGGCTTTATTTCAATTTTATAGGGTTTTAGCTGGAAAACGAAACTATTTTGTTAGGAAAAAAGTCGCTACGCAGTTCTAGATGCATTCGATGACTAAATTGTAATTGATCAGTTATACAAGTTTAGAAATACAACACGTTCAAAGAGTACCGTTTTTGCTGGCGAACCGCGATACACGATGCCTTCCGGGGAAAACGCTTTAGGATATATCCGCTGTTCGGGGGAAATCGGGGGAAACGGCGGTGTATATGGGGCTCGCGCCTTAAGAAATGGAATAGCCCCCAACCCTCACTCAAGATGGCGGAAGGCAGGGAATACTCTCTTAAAACCACGGCCCCATCAAGTGCCACGTGGTGGCGTCAGGAGTCCTAGAGCTACCTTTTGAGAGAGGTAGGGCATAGCGAATCTTCGCTCGAATTGAGCCGCCCGTCCGGGGAAGGACCTCTACCCTATAAAATACCGCAGCCAAATGACCTCTGGGTCGTGTTTCTGCCGGTGAGTAGGGTTTCCGGAGCTCATGGAGGGGTTAAAGTTGGGCCGGCATGGCGGTGGCAACTGACAGGTAACTGACCAGTTACTTGCCAGTTGTCACAGCGGCTTGGGCTTCTCTTTCGCTTCCCATCAGGCGTAGGGAAGCCATTATGTCAAGCCACTATAAAAAAAAAAGAGCCGTTCCTCAGACTCCCCTGCGACGATGAGTGACACACGACTCCTGACGTGACGCGCTATGTCTCCTTAGAAATCTCCCACGACTTAACTGTTACATCATTTTAAACATCCCCCCGCCAACAACTCGAAATGGAACAAACTGCGACAGACAATTTACTCCTTTTAAAGTGAAACAAGTGATGCAAATAACGTCATAATTGCACCGTTCAAACGACGAGGTACCCGCCCATTGGGATCGCTGTCAAAGGGAACCGAGTGTAAAATATTCACAGCAATTTACAACAAATAGCGCCTACTAGTAAGCGGCTCAACTTCGCAAAATAAATGGAAAATAAGCGTTTTTTGCGCTGAGTGAAAGCGCTATCGACTTTTAGAGCCGGTAAAAGCAAAAAAGTCTACTTCAATTTTAACAGGAGACTGAAGAAAGGTTCTACAAACTAATGATTTGGAATTTATGCATTTTCGCTAAGCGTTGTACCTATAGGATGCCCTCAGGCCAGGTGGCGTGACGACTTTCAGAAAACCTTAGATTGCATGACGTGGACATAGTTAAAAGTATTAATGGAAACACTATGTTGACGAGCAACTACACGAGTTTCTTGCCGGTTTCTTCTCGGTAGAATGCTGCTTTCCGAACCGGTGGTAGTTTGTAGTTTTCACGATTTGTAAGTGTTTTTTTTTTAAACCTATATGAAAAAAAAGATTATTTTGACTTTGACTTGCTCAAGATGGCTGGCAAGTGCTGGGTGCGAGAAGGTTAATCAAAGTGGTGTATTTAATAAGTACTTTTTACGTATGTACGAGTATTTAATACTTGTTTCAAGCTTTTATTCTACTTGCAATAAACATACGTGTATTATGATTGTTTGGGATTCTTGCCACTCAATTTTGATATAGCTATCACTATGGGAGTTTTATACTTATAACTTATTTATATAATAATAGAATATCGGTTTCGAGAACACGTTCACACGTCTTTGAATGCGAAACCGTCGATACGATACATCTTTTGTACGGGTAATTCTATTGACGCGTTGTCACAGCGATGGACATACGAATTGTTACATCAGACGAAAACTTATCCTGTTCAGAAAAAAAGATATAAAAATGTATTGGCACATATCACTACACTGAATTTTGGACAGACTCGAGATAAAATAGATCGTTCATATTTCACGGACTTCGTCGTCTGCCCACCTTGACAAAGTCTTTCACCAAAATATAGTAAGAAAGCTTTCAATAACGTAAATAAAAAATATAGTATAGAAACGAGTCCTTATGTCGAGTCGAGACGAATCAACACAATGTGTTGGTATTGGTATTAGGTCTATGGCAACTGAAAGCACGCTAAACCGTTGGTCCTACGCCTATTTACTACAATCGCGTCACTATCTAACACTAAGTGGCGAACTGCTGGAGAAGCCTATGTTCAGCAGTGGACTGTACCTAACATACGTCGAGTCCCATTAGGCATATTCGCACCCCTGGATGAAAAGGTCACTTTAACTCAAAATATACCTAAAATGAGTTAATGGCGTTTTCGAAATTCCGACAAAAATACCTACCCGGGGTTAAAACTCCCGTAACCGTAACTTCGACAGTTGCTGAAAAATTACGCGAAACGTTGCTTTTGTCAAATAATCTTACTCAGGATCATCGAGCATCATACTCCGCCATTATGAGTTGTCTCCCAGTTATCGCGAGAGAAAGACATTTGCACAGTGGTATATTATATTATAACACATAAATATCATGTTTGTATAATTAGTTTTCCAGAAAATAACCTCTAGTAAATCATCGAAATCAGTTTTTCGTCATTTCTGAAAAACATGGCATTTTGAGTTGCCGGAGTTTTCACCTAGAGGTGCGAATTATAGTCAAATATGCAAAATCTAACCTTCCATAGAATGCAACTACCATCCCATGGGAATGCGAGTGTGATGAAAGAGAGAGTGCACCCATCTTTGCGCACACAATATTCCTTGAAGGGGTGCAAGATACCGACCTATCTATCTTATCGCTCCAAGCCAACCTCGCCTGCCCGTGGTGAATCCTGATAAATAACAAACGAGGCTCTGGCCACCTATTGGTGCCGCTATAATCATCAGGATTGAAGGCGCAGCTTAATAATACAGGCCGATAAAGGGCAGCAGCGTCACCGGAGCGAGGAGCTACGCCCTGCGATGGCCAATCCGCCTGCCCGGTGTGGGGATTATGGGTACAACCTCCAGCTGTTTGCCCAAAGTGGCGAACACCTGGAGACGCCTATGTCCAGCAGTGGACTGTACCTAACTAGTTCAATACTTTTTTTTCCCGCTATCTCCCATTCCCGTGAGAATTTCGGGAATTCCTTTGTTACTGCACCTTTACGGTACCTAAGCTACGTCCGTCCCAAATTTCAAGTGCCTACGTTTAGCCCTTTAGGCTGTGCGTTGATATGTCAGTCAGTCAGTGAGTTTCCCCTTTTATATATTTAGATAATGCAAAATCGAACCTACGATAGAAGATCGAACGTTCATAAGTTATTAGCAAATAACTGTTAGTACTATATCATGCCCCAATTAGCCCGTGTAATAAGTGCTATTCCTATCCCGGTTCATCCCACACGTCGCAAGTTTGTTGCGAACTAGTTCAGGAATTACGTCTAGATCTTAGCCTGGCTCAATATTGATCTGTATTAGCGCATCTTGAGCCGGTGATGTTGAATAATTTGAAGCTATTGAATGGGAATCCGATGTTGAGGGGACGACCGCAGGGGAGTAAGTCACGGGAAAGCTTCTACGACTTTCTACGTTATGCGCAACTAGTAACTGGTTGAACAGGTATATTTATTCTCATCTAGTTAAAAATCATACCCTGGAACAAAATTTACAGGCAAGCCTTATTATTATGAATTAATTATATTTATTGACATATTTAATTACATATATTACATTTTTATGAAGAAACTCTATATGAAATCTCTATAATGAACATTCATATAAACTCTACACTCCCGTTTCCACATTTTAAGGGGGGAATTTCTTAAAATCCCTTATCCAATTGCTTTATGCAAAATTTGTTCTAGACATTGAAGCTTCTAAGATTTCGTGTTGAGTGATCTTTTTCTTTTATGAAATTACGAAAAGAGGAGTGACAAAGGAGAAATCCATAAAAACACTAAGTATAACCCTTTTCAAAATAGACTTCGCAACGAAGTCTGGTCGCCATTAATAATGAAAGCCGTTACCTGACCTAGTCTACTTAACGTACTATCGAAATATTCAGATTGCAGTAAAAAAAACGTACGTAAGTTCAAATGCTTTATTATATATTATACTCACGTAAGTACTATTAGTCGCGGAATGTCCAAAATTTCTTCAAAAAAAAACTTATTATAAGCCCGCTCAAATGTAACTTAATTTAAAATGAAAATGCGACCGTAGGTACGCGAATATTTTCGTTTGCAATAGATGCATGGTTCTCTCAAATCACTAACAAATCAGCCAAATTACAGATGTCCAATTTCCAAATTGACTCTTTGACTGTTTGAATTGAAACCAGAAAGTTCTACGCGAACTCAATACGCTTGCTCCAATGTAAATCGTCAATGTGAAAGCGAGCTACATCAAACATTAACGTCAGCCAAGAACCCGCGTCGGGGAACGTAAAAGCCACACAAATAATATCTTGATAGAACGACGATCAAGATTTATTATCGAAGAATGGCAGCGGGTCACATTTTCAAGCGTTCGACATTCGAACGCTCGCACACACTTCGCACACATCGCCCAAACGAGCGCTAAGGTAGGCCTAAGGGCCGCAATACGGTTTTTATCCGCAAGCGGTAAACCGCGATACCGCAAAACCGCTCGAGATGCACACACCACCGCTTAAAACCGCGAATATAAGTTCTATGTGCTACAAATTTGTGCGTATTCACCCGTCACCGGTCTGTGGTGTTTACCTACGCCTTCAATTATGATGGTTCACCACCAGTCGATTGCCAGCGCCTCGTCTGTTATTCGGCAGGATGCACCACGGGCAGGTGAGGTTGGCTGGGATCGAAAAGATGATGATAGTTACCCTTACATTCCCACTCGATACTTGCTTACTCGATACATTACAGTGGTAAAAACGATAGATAAGTCACCGTGTCTGTTCCACTGCAGCGATTTTATCAAGTCACTTACAGCTGCAGCAGAGAACAAAGCCAAGTTGCACAATAGCAGCTGATAGCCGCGGTCTACCGGCGCGAGACAACGGAAGCCTTACTTATATTTAATATAAGACAATTTTATATTTGTATCATATCGATCACACCGATAAATTGTAGAAAAATGAAGAAAGAGTCCCACTAATAGCGGTCGTACACGGACCGCTTCAAGCAGTCGAGAACCGACTGCTTCAAGCCGCGACCGCGCTGTGATCCCAACTCATCGGCATAAACACGACCCGGAGGTCATTTAGCTGCGGTATTCTATAGGGTGGAGCCACTTCCCGCCGAATTGAAATTCGAGCGAACATTCGCTATGCCCTACCTGTCTTGTCTGGACGTCAAAACTTGTATTCTCCTATCCTATCTAACAAGGTCCTCTGTTGAGACTATCCTCGTGTCAGTCACAATACCCTTGGCCTTGAATTTAGATAAACACCCGATGACCGAGTACAAAGTAAAGGAACAAAATCGATTCTTTAAACAATTCTCGCAGTGATTGTTTTGAGCGAATCTCGCCGAGATCATGTTTTAAAATATCAAAGAGAAAAAACAGCAGCCAACCACTTTTTACCAATAAATCCTTAGGACAACAACTAAAAACGAAAAGATTGACTTGCAATCTGAAAACTAATCGTCTATCGTCCGTTGTTCAAACCCTGTAGGTTGCTACAACATTATCTACTAAAAAGTAGTCAACAAAAAAATATTTATTTGCATTTGTATCGTATTTACTTTGAAATAATTTTGGGCATTCGCGAATCTGAATTTTTTTTTCGATACATACATAAGTTTGGTTACACTTTATTTAATAGAGTAAATATAAAAAAAATACATATTTGTATATTTATTTTCTCAGATTGGGAAATATTGCATACTCATTAATGAGACTAAGTAGTATCTAATATATCCATTTGTTAATAATACAAAAGCACATGGACAGTTTACTTCGCTAAACAACAAGAAAGTTATCCTCTTAGAATAAGTACTCGATTACGACATCGGATAAACACCCTCTAAATATCTGGGCATCCAATTATGAACAGATATAAGTTACACACTGTACAAGCTTCTTCGGTACATTGTTAAGGGCTAAAGTTCTTAAGAGAGTGTCAAACGTTCAAACAATTTCAAATCTTCCTGCTTTGAGTTAAAGACCAAGTGAATTGGCTAACTAAGAGGAAAATGAAACTCTGTTGAAGAGGCCACATATTTGAAAACTTCAGCGGCGGTGAAAGGCAGGTGAACAATAAGAATTCTTGTTTCGTTGCCCGACTTTGCATAAAGACACACACTACTTTTTCTGGGCCGAATCTTTTGTAAAGTAGAATATGGGACAGCAAGTTTTATGAGGGATAAATATTATTATTTTAGCTTTTGTATAACGTGAATTATGTTATAGATATGTCGCAGCCAACAGGTTGAAATAGCCGTTCAATCAACCAGCTAGCCCTTTGGTGATAGAAGAGAATATCTTTATTTGGTACACACAAAATATACATAATATCTGAAGTTTTTACAAATCATGTATTTCTGTCGCCGCTACAACAACAAACAATAGTTAAACACAAAATAAATCAATCATTTTAGCGGGGTTCCCATACAAAAAACGCGATTTTTTTGCTTGATCCATATTGGCAACAGGTAAGCGCTTGAAATGTAGTTTTTTTTATAGTGGCTCGACATAATGGCTTCCCTACGCCTGATGGAAAGCGAAAGAGAAGCCCAAGTCGCTGTGACAACGGTCAAGTAACTGGTCAGTTACCTGTCAGTTGCCACCGCCATGCCGGCCCAACCCTAACCCCCCACGAGCTCCGGAAACCCTACTCACCGGCAGAAACACGACCCAGAGGTCATTTCACTGCGGTATTCTATTTAAGTTAAACAAAAAGGTACATTACCCGCTGTGTGCCAGGATCGTCGCAAATGGAAGGACGTGGTCTCTGCCCACCCCTCTGGGAGAAAGGCGTGACGGTATGTATGTATGTATGTCTTCTTCTTCGTCCATCCCTATTCCCGTTATCTGGGGTCGGGTCTCCTCACTCTACGGCGCCAGGTTGATCTGTCCTGGGTTGTCGGTTTTGGCAATTGGGCTTTCTTAAGGTCTCTTTCGATATTTGACCACCAGGTCGACGGCGGGCGTCCTCTACCTCTCTTCTGTTCCGGCAAGCTTAGTGCGATTTTCACTATATGTATGTATGTATGTATTACCTTGAATTGGCTGAGGTATTCCTGCTGGCGGGTGATGTCGGTGGCGAGGATCAGCGAGCTGATCTGGTGCTCCAGCTTGGCCTGGATGTCGCGCACCTGCTCCAGGATCCCGCTCTCGATCAGGCAGCTCACCGCCGACCGCCAGTGGTGGTTCTCCAGAACAGACGTGTTCTGCACACAGAAAAGAAATTTTTGATTAACGTCTTTTTCGGGATATTAACGATACCTTAAAACCAGAAAATCAGCATTTTTACCCAAAAAAAATATAACCGACTTCAATATGGTGACTGGCTCGGTGGCTCAATTGATAGTGACCCCTGCCTTCTGAACCAAGGGTCGTGGGTTCGATTCCCACCCGGGACAAACATTCGTGTGATGAATACTTGTGTTTGTTCCGTGTCTGGGTGTTTATATTTGTATTTAAGTATTTATTTGTTGTACCTTCGTTGTTCTGATACCCTTAACACAAGTGCATAAGCTATTTACTTTGGGATCAGAGGAATGTATGTGATGTTGTCTGATATTTATTATTATTATAATTGGACTTACTAGGAAGGACACCCTTACGACCAAAAGGAACATTAAAATCGGTTCATAATTCTCGGAAATATGTGCTAATAAACATACAAAAAATCAGTCGAATTGAGAACCTCCTTCTTTTTTTGAAGTCGGTTAAAAATTGCATAGTGAATGAACACTTTTCGCTAAACAACTACTGTTCGCGCCACTACTAGCCGCTTACAGCCACCAATCATCTGCCGCCAACTTCTTCGCGGCCAATCAAAACGCAGTGGTCAGGTGACAGCTGTCAACAACCAAGCCAGAAGATCTACAAGCACGCTACCGGCAAGGTGCCGTCTATTTTTAGTGCACAAAAAACCTTTAATAGTCGACGTGAAATGCCAATAAAGGACCACTATCAGCATCAAACAGCTGCCTTTGTTTTGCGCCGACAACTACAAATAACATTAAAATCTTTATTATTGCCTACTTCAAAACTTGGAATCGGTGAAAACCTGATAAATGTGTGCGCTAGTATAATCTATAAAACCGGCAGCAAGAGGAGATCAGGAGCGGAGGGCAAAGCCAATGTATACTGTATAGCAATTGAAATCCCAGGCTTAACGGGAGCGGCTTCGCCCCGCCCGGGGGTAACGCACCCGAAATGAACACGAAACTTGAATGGAAAATTATCAGTTGGGAAAACGAGATTCGTGAAGTTCACAGGAAAATATTTACTGTACCAACATTCGGTTCTACTGTGAATTATATCGGCGTGGGCAGTTACGCTTTTGTTTAACGGACGAAATGGCGAGTCTGCCTCCCAGGCGTGGACAGCCATTTCGACAAACAATCAAATGAGATTACATAGTTCATTCAATATTATGGTCATATTTTAATGAAATTGAGATAACTTTGTCATTTATTAGTGACGCCTGGTGGTAAGGAGTCGACACCGCCCATGGACACCCGCAACTCAAATCGAGTTCTGGGGTCGCTGCCGGCCTTTTAAATAGGAGTACGCTCGTTTCTTGAAGGCGCCCAAGTCGTAGCCGTTCGAAAAGCCTGTCGCAGAGAGTTGCTTCCACAAAACCGATGCGCGAGGCAAGAAGTTCCTCATAAAGCGTACAGTGGAGGATCGCCAACCATCGAGATTATTTCATAACATTGGTTATATATTACGGTCTCAGATGCACAAATGGCCTGGTTTACACAATTTGGTTTTGTGATTGTCTTAGGTACGGGTACTGGTTCTGGGAGATGCCATCTCTTGGTACTCATATTACACGGATAAACCTTAGTCTCAGACCAGTAATCATCAAAATACTGTGCAGACTACCAGCATTTGCATACGGTTAATCACACAAGATCTTCCTTCTTATTTTTGAGTCCCATTGTCCTCAATCGCACACACTATCATAACTAAGGCTCCTGCCTTAATTATGATAGTGTGTGCGATGTTCCATTAACTAATCGTACGAATCACTCGCTTTTGGCTATCACCGCTTTTGCGCAGACAAGGCTGCGTTCTTGCGGCGATTTGCACGGGCTAATACGAAAGAAAGCTTTTAACAACAGTAGTTAAATATCCTAACAAAAAATAATCATTCTGTCTGTTGATTGGCGGCGGAAGGCTGGCGTGACTTTCGTTGCGTCAAAGCTCTGCGCTATTCTTGCAGGTTAAGTTCTCGTTTTGCACTTTCAAGCTTTTGTGATTCATTCAGCTAACGTTGTTACCTACTAAATACATCAGCGAGTGCAGAGCTATCGTTTGGAGGCTTGCCTCATCAGGACACCATGGTGACGCCACGTGTCGATGCTTAGAACTACTGCTACTACTTTTTTAGGGCAAAAACAGGACCCTTACAGATTCGTCATGTCTGTCTGTCTGTACGTTCGTATGTCACAGCCAGTTTACTCCGAAACTATAAAAGCTACATTATTGACATTTGGTGCGTAGATGTATTCTGTTAATCGCATTAAGATTTTAAAAAAAATTAGAAAAAAATCTAATTATTTTTGGGGTTCCCCATACATAGAACTGAAACTCGAATTTTTTTTTCATCAAACCAATATATCCCAATATCTATGGATGTGCATTTTAAAATGATGTTGAAGTATCTAACATCATTTTTTTCTAAACTCAATAGTTTGCGCGAGAGACGCTTCCAAAGTGGTAAAATGTGTGTGCCCGTAACTTCTGGAATATGGGCATGATAAAACTGAAAAAAATATATGATGTGTATTACTATGCAAACTACTAACGAAAATTGGTTTGAATGAGATCTAGACAGTAGTTTTGTTTTTAAACGTCAATAATCAAATTCCCGAATTTTTTCATTCAATCAACTTCAATATAATAAAAAATAAAGAAAAACATTTATTACTGGCAAGTAACTGGTCAGTTACCTGTCTGTTGCCACTGCCATGCCGGCCCAACCCTGACCCCAACGAGCTCCGGAAACTCACCAGCAGAGACACGACCCGGAGGTCATTTGGCTGCGGTATTCTATACGCTGGAGATCCTTCTACGCACGGGCAGCTCATTCGAGCGAAAATTCGCTATGCCCTACCTCTTCTACTCGTTTTATAAGTGCAAAAGAGATGAAACGACTGTCACGGTGCCAAAGTGTAATGGCGCACCATGGTGTTCTAATGAGCCTTTACGGTCATATGGGGTGGGGGTGACGTGCTGTCGGGTGCACCGTCCGTTCTCACGCGCCACTCGACCTGTGAGCCCACGCGTTGTCATGTACATTGCAACGCCGCGAGGCTACTTCTATATGCACATATATATAGGGTATGTGCTACTGAACGTACAATTCGATTAACTAAGCACATTGATCCTTTATTCTGCCGCCACCAGTTTGTCTTGTTTGCTATTCGGCAGGATGCACCACGGGCAGGTGAGGGTGGCTTGGAGCGAAAAAGATGATGGGTCGCTCCCTTACATCCCCTTCCTTATACGAACTAGTAATTCATGAAGGATTGGTTGACTGGTAGAGAATGTCTATGTGGCATTAAGTCCGCCTTTTGTACACTACTTTACTGTGCAACAAAGATTAAATAAATAAGACTATATACAGAACTAGCAGACACTTCAATGTCACACAACGGTCAATCACGACTCGAGGATAAAATCCATGAAATAGACTGATATAAAAATTAAAGTTTAGAAGGTTTAAATGGACACAAGGGCGCATCGTGCCAAAGGGAATATTTGATACCGTGTAATCTTGTTGTCTGCTTGCCAAGTCCGCGTCTGCCACGCGTCAGTTTGCGAGCTCAAGTAAGTTTTAACCGACTTCAGGAAATACAGTTCTCATTTCCGATTTATAATTTACTGGCGACCCCTACCTCCCTTCAGAAATAAACATATAAACTTTACTCTTGAATCAGTCTCGTTATTTAAAAAAACCGCATCGAAACCCGTCGCGTCAAACGTTAAGTATGCTGCCTATTCTTTACCGATCACAACTCTCGGGTAGCCAAGAATACACGTGGAAATCGATACTTGCATTTTACACCAATTTAATTAATCAACTGCTGAACGTTGACCTCTCGTAATTCGCACCACATTTCTCATCCAGCAAATCATACCCTGGACTAAAATTTGATCAGCATTCCATAATTATGCATTATATTTATTGACGTATTTAATTACATCTTCTATACTTATATTATTATTATAAGTATAGAAGATGTAATTAAATACGTACAGATTTATATCTGTAGAGGTCAATTCTGAACATGAAATATATCTTCAAAATAACTATCAGAGGGTGATAAGTGATCGATACTGATGCCAAAAATACAATCAGTAAAATTGTTGTCTATCTGTCCGTCCGTCTGTCTGTAGGTTCGTTATAGAAACAGAAACTACTCCATGGATTTCAATGAAACACTTGGTACAATTATTCTTCATACTCCTGGGCAGGTTATAGTATACTTTTCATCATGCTACAATCAATAGGAGCACAGCAGTGAAGGGAAGCGTTGAGCAAACGGGAGATATTTTTGTCTGTATGTTTGAACGAAACGCGAAAACTACAGCATGGAATTAAATGCGATTGTCACCAATGTATTGCTACAGGTCTAACTTAAAATTTAGTCACCATATTATGGAAGTCCATTTTTGAAACCCGATATCCACGCGTGCGACGCCGCTGGCACAGCTAGTATTTCATCCAATAAACGTCTCGGTGAAGATCGTTGTATAGCGGGATCTTATCCCTCTCATATTTAGATCGTGTCGCAGATAGTGCATTCACATTCAATGAATACACACCTAATTGAAGAGTCGGCAATGATCGGTGCATACGATATAACGGTTGCTATCATTTGGCTCCTTGAAACGAAACTTTAAACGGCTCTACAGCCTTCGGAAGAAAATTTACAAAGACGTTTGACAAGTAAATGTCTTTGATTGCAGGTGAATCACGGCCAAAGCGTAACTTTTGCAATGACGTGGATGCTCGTAGTTCTACTAATTGCAGAAAATTACATAGGGTGCATTACTTCGAGGCCGAATCGAGGACACGAGCTTGCAACCCGTACTATAATTCACATGAATGCCACCTTGCACGCTTTAGATATAAATAATTTAATGAAAGGACAAATTCGCTTGACAGGTCTATAGTTATTATTTTTCTAGTACTAGAATATGTAAAGTCGCAGCCCACTAAGAGGTTCACATGATATCAAAGGAATAACATTTCGGGCAAAAGATATAAGATATAAATATCAGAAAACATCACATACATTGCTCCGATCCCAAAGTAAGTAGCTTAAGCAGTTGTGTTATGGGTATCAAAACAACGAAGGTACCACGAATAAATACTTAAATAGAAATATAGACACCCATACACGGAACAAACACAAGTGTAACAATTGGCGATTGAAAAAGAGTAACTACCGAGTTTCTTGCCGTTTCTTCTCGTTAAAGATCTGCTTTCCGAACACGGCGGTAGCTTCTTTACATTACTTTTATGAGCCGACCCGAGATAATGGTTAGTTTTGCAATAACGAGAATTTTATAAAATCTCCGGAAGATGCTATGTTTTATACAGGCCGCCCTAGAGACCACAGCCGATGCCATATTATATTACTAGTAAAAGCAGCCATCTAAACTTATTTCGAGAAAACCTTTGATGAATTTGTTGAAGTTCTTATTGGAAATTAGTTTAGAGAGAGACTCGACGAGATTTGCAACTGACAGCGAAGAAATTAAAGATAAAATATTGGTGATTAAATCGACTTATATCAAAACAGTTGAGGCCATGATTGCAAAGACTTTAAAAAGTTTAACTCGTATATGAAATCCTTTAAAACAAACAATTTTCTTTATTTTACAGAGAATGTAATCCAAGATATAATAATGTTCCAGTTCTGCACTGCAACCTTTCAGATGTTTGCGCTTAATTGGAAAATAGCAACTACATGAGTTCCTTGCATTCCTAAGTGCAGTAGTTTTACTGAGTTGTAAGTATTTTTATCATAAAGAGATTATGCTACAGCAATTCATTTATATGACTTTGTCGCATCGACAGTAACACGACATGCAACTTTTAGCATCATCGGAATACCTGTTAAATGTTTGTAATTATAAAACGTTGTCTATACTTATAATAAATCTGTAGAGAAGTCAATTCTGTACATGAAATATATTTTCAAAATAACTATCAGAGGGTGATTAGTGATCGATACTGAAGCCAAACATGCAATCATACTTCTGGGTAGATTATAGTATACTTTTTATCACGCTACAATCAATAGGAGCAGAGCAGTGATGGTAAGTGTGGGGAAAACAGGAGGAATATTTTTATCTATATGTTTGATCGCGCATCGCTTCAAACTTTTAGGCACCATTTTATGGAGGTCCGTTATTTTTTAATCCCGATATCCACTCGAGCGACGCCGCTGGCACTGCTAGTTTTGTAAATAAATACATTATTATACATAGCAAACATCCAGACCAATACAAGCAGACATGATCATGCGCACAAATGTCCGGGGATCAAACCCACGGCCACTGTGTCAGAGGCGGCGTTCATTACCACTGAACGACACTGATTGTCAAAACTGATGCTACCAGAAGGCGGATCGTATCAAACAGGGACCGAACAGTACAAAAATCCGTCCAGATTTATCATAAAATATTTAAGCATATTCACATTTGCTACGGAAATAACCCTGCAATTTAAAAGTAATAAGCTTTTTAATTACTCAGAGCTTTACATATAGAAAGAATATTCTGGAGCGTTTCCCAAAGTTATTAAGTCCAATTTCGCGTTTCGCATTCCACGATATTTGTCATAGCCAGTTTTTCATGTGAATCGTCGATCATTTTTTAATATGTTTCGGAATGGAATTGATTTGTAGAAGAAAGCTTTTATGAAAGTTTCGCGGTAATAATTTCCATTCGGGTCGGTTCTCACTATTTGTATATTCTATTTGGGCGTTATACAAGACAAGGGAAATATGCGTTTATGCATCCCGTCACGCGGGTATGTAGGGCTCACGTCGAGCTCGGAAAAACAGGGAAGAGGGCAATCTGCCTTGCGATGGCAATAAGACAGGGGGAATACCTACTAAAATACCCTGATCGCTTCGTCCAGCGCCTTCAGGGAAGTGGCCATTTGGCCCGACAGGACCCGCCCTAGGTTAATCAAACTTATTGGCCCACGACACGTACCTCTGTATAATTTCCCAAACGATCGCGAACCCCCTAACTCCAAATAAAAAAGTGCTGGACATAGGCCTCTCCAGTTGTTTGCCACTTAGGGCAAACATCTGGAGGATATACCCATAATCGCCACGCTGGGCAGGCGGGTTGGCGATCGCGGGGCGTAGCTCCTCGCTCAGGTGACACTGCTGCCCGTCATCGGCCTGTGGTATTTGGCTGAGCCTTTAATCGTGATGGTTAAGCCCGATCAAAGTGGCGACCATTGGGAGAGGCCTATGAATAAAACCAACCAGCCACCATTACGTAAATCTTTCCACAAAACTGCTACCGTCTATAGGCGAACCCCACTTTGACAAAACCCTGCCCTAGGGGAAGTGACGGGAGCGGCCTGAAGGGCCCACCCAATTGGTGTCACCCTGTTGGTGGTCAAATATCCACAGATTGCGCCTCCTCCTGCGATGAATATTAGCTGGAGCTGAGGGATCAGTTACCACTTACCCGGTACAAAGCCGCCAAGTGGTTCGAAGTAGCTATCAGGAACGGCTGGTTGACGCCGGGATGGTCCATGTCGTGGGCGATAGCGGCCAGCAGGGACGCCATGATCTCCAGCGGCTCCAGGTGATCTCGAATCTATGACAAACAAAAATAAAATTCAATATATTTATCGATATGACAGTGGGCTGGCCACATCCGCCGCAGAAACGATAACCGTTAGGGTAAACGAGTTCTGGAGTGGAGTCCACTACAGTGTACAGTGTAGTGTAGCACACTTCGCTTGCTGAGACGGCCCTCAGGCCAGGTGGAGTGACGGTTTGCGCTGGACGGCTGGCAAGTGTAGAGTGGAAGAGGATGCGGGAAGCCCTGGATCGATGAAAGTGGCGAACATTGGGAGAGCCCTATGTCCAGCAGTGGACTGATGTGAGCTGATGATGATGATGATGGATATGAATGTATTCTCTCCTTCGGGAAAGAGAGGAAAATAAAGAAGATTTCCTTAAATCATAAATCGCAACATGCAATTGAAAAGCGTTTGGGTTTGTCCTATCATGCCTGTCGACCTAACATTTGGACGACGACTCCTTACCGAAGCAAAAGTTGTGTGCCAGGATCGTAGCAAATGGAAGGGCGTGGTCTCTGCCTACCCCTATGGAAGAAAGGCGTGACGTTATGTATGTATGAAAACTACGAGCGGACTTTGGACCGCATCCATGAGTTCGACCCACTACCTCATGGAATGGGATGAAAAAGAGAAAAGAAATATATATAAAACACTACCGAGTTAGTTGGCGCTGAATCCGAGTTGCCAGATAAACTGCAACGTGTAATTAATTAAATTAAATAGCACGGACAGTTAAATGGCCGACCGTCGGCATCGTGTTTCCCATGAAAAATGTACAGAATATTTCATTTCACCGTGACTACAAATTGATACGATTAATACGGATTTTATACAATATGCATCGACTTTTGGATTTTTCGATAATACTGGCTAGTAGAGAAGCGAAAGAGAAACCCAAGTCGCTGAGGCAACAACCAAATCAATTAATTAACAGACGCCACCATAATGACGCCCATGTCTTTTAAGATGCGACGGTTAAATCAATTTGTTTATTTAAAACTGGAAATATAACTAATAATCATAATACAGAGACGAAACAGTTCCTTAGGATTCCAGTCTGATGGTTTGTTTCAACTTCGTTGTTTTTTTTTCATCTACGTCAGAACGTCCTCAATACATTTTTTATCACCTAGCATTTTAGTCAAACCTCTTTCAAATCCTGTCTTGTAAATCGTATGCTTAATGCAAGGTTTTCCTTTGTTTAGTGTCATATACTTAGGTTTCGTCCAAAGTGTATGTGTTATCAGTTAACTAATTACGTATAGTTTAAGAAGGTACTTTAAGTAGGGACTAAATAAATGGTTAATTTAAAATAAATGGTTAATTAACTTATGATGGGTGACCAAAATTTGACACCGATTTCCTCCGTGCTTCGGAAGGCACGTTAAGCTGTTGGTCCCGGGTGCTATCTTTACCAACTCAGATAGCAGTCGTCACATCATATCAGAGATGATGATAACTCTGACGCCTAAACTGGGAATGGGTATAGCTTAACCTAAGTGTTGCGGAGGTCTGATGGCAGTCGCTCTGTGTAAAAGCTTAGCCCTCGCCAAATCTCTCAGTTTGGGAAGCCGACCCTGCGACAATCGGGAAAAAGGCTAGGATGATGGTTAATTAACTTAGCATCACATGGACCTCACAACATTTTACCGTAGATGTACTGAGTTGCGAGATTTGGCTTGCACAAGTTTTGTTTTTAATGGGTTTGACTTGACCGTAAATAGAAATTAAAACGTGAGTTTTGAAGGAAGCCTTACAAAAACTCTTTTTTTTTGTTTTCTTTTTTATAGTAGCTCGACATAATGGCTTCCCTTCGCCTGATGGTAAGCGAAAGAGAAGCCCTAGTCGCTGTGACAACTGGCAAGTAACTGGTTAGTTACCTGTCAGTTGCCACTGCCATGCCGGCCAAACCCTAACCCCCCACGAGCTCCGGAAACCCTACTTACCAGCAGAAACACGACCCGGAGGTCATTTGACTGTATTCTATAGGGTGTTCTTAAAAATAATGCCAGAATAATGCACAATGCCAGAAACCACGCAACCTTACTATATACTATCTACTTATACACTTTTTATGTATAAAACCTTATTATAAACTTGTGTTTAAAATCCTTCCGCTTCGACGGCATTAATTACTGTATTTTGTTCTCGGACAAGTTTCAGACACCGCTATTGAGCTGGGGGTTAACGGGGCCTGTTAAGACAAACCTTCACGGTAGTTTCTCGATTACACGCGTTATTGGGTTAACGCTAACTGGGTTGGTTGAGTTAGGAGTCTCGGCGTGTTTAGAATAGGCTGCGTCCTAGTCTATGGCAAAATATATAAAAATAAATAAATAAATAACCCAAGACATGCCACGCCGGGCCTTACAACGCCATCTAGCCCCAAACTAAGCCGAAGCTTGTACTATGGGTACTAGACAACAGCTGATAAACTTACTTAGATACATATTTTTTTTGTAAATAAATGCATTATTATACATAGAAAACACCCAGACCAATACAAACAGACATGTTCATGCACACAAATGTTTGTAATGTGTGGGGATCGAACCCACGACCCTTGGCTCAGAAGGCAGAGGACTACCAATTGAGCCACCGAGCCAGCCAAATTATAATTGAAATCCGGGGAGGGGATAGGAGAAGAAGTTTTATGTCTTTAGGAGTAAGAGCCCAAGTGGAGAGAAAAAGGAAGTGATCATGACAAGTCCGCCTTGGCTATCATCAGCCAGTTAAGACAAAAATCTTTATTTCATCTTTAACAAGGGTTCGCCATAAAGTCTGCCTCCAGCACCTGTCACTTATGTTCACTTAAAAAAATCCTAAATGAAACAGTCGCGAAATTCCAAGCATTGCAAGAAATGTAGAAGATCTACAATATGTATTTAGTGCTTTGTTGATCACACAAACTATGACGAACCACATAAAAATAAATTGCACAGCACCGAAGTATTCATAAATCAGCGGAGTTTGACTATTAAATAAAATATTCGGAGATCAACAATTTTATTAGGTGCTTTTAATAGCATGAAAGTAGTAGTCGTAATAGCCTGTTTTGCGCTCAGTCGCGGTAATTAGCCCGTTCTAACTAACTAGCATTAAAGTATTATCAGCATCATCATCAGCCTATCACAGTCCACTGCTGAACATAGGCCTCTACAGGCGTCGCCACTTTGGGCAAACACCTTATACTCGTAATCGCCACGCTGGGCAGGCGGGTTGGCGATCGCAGGGCGTAGCTTCTCGCTGCGGTGACGCTGCTGCCCGTCATCGGCCTGTAGTATTTAGCTGCGCCTTCAATGGTGATGGTTATACCACCAGTCGATCGCCAGAACCTCGTTTGTTATTTAGCAGAATGCACGACGGGCAGGTGAGGGTGGCTTGGAGCGAAAAGATTACAGGTCGCTCCTTTACATCCCTTATAAAATCCTATAGAAAGTGTTATACATGTTAATAATCTGACAGTTTAAGCAAATCATCAGCTGACACTAAAACAATAAGCATAATTTAATGGCTAATTTAATAATGAACAATAGTCAATCATGTAACTTGTATTATCTGAATCACATAATATCGGTCGTGTAATCAATACATATGGATTCCGTATCATTGATGTAATTAGTCTCAGGTTTACACTCGCAACGCTTGTGATACTATACCTATTATATAGTCACTGTTACTAATTAATTATTCAATTACTAGTCTTTGCGTTGTACAATCCTCTTTTGGCTTTCAAGTCCTTAGGCGTGCAAGCAGCTAGACTCTGGAACGGTCTACCCGAGAGCATCCGTAGTGCTCCAAGCAGGGCATCGTTCAAGGGTTCAAAAATATTATCACCTCCAACATTCAGCGCAATAGTTCCTGTAGTTACACCCAGACCAATACAAACAGACATGTTCACGAACACAAAAGTTTGTACTGTGCGGGAATCGAACCCACGACCCTGGCTCATATGGCAGAGGTAACTAACAAATGAGCCATGTGTCAGAAAACCGATAAAACCTATCGCGTACATAAATAACTAAACAAGAAAGAAACAGATTTGCATTTAAAAAAAGATCTCCGCTAACTAACTTATTACCGTTATAGACTCAACAAGTAGGTATCTAATCTACTATTTGTCGACATAACGCCGCCTCCCTCAGGCGCCGCCGAAGGCCGATCGCTTAATAAGCTCGGCTCAGCTCAGCTCGCTCGCCCACCTTTGTTATTAAGCGGTTTTATTTTCATTTCAAACGCAGAACCCTCATAGATAGGTTATAAGTCCCCGAGAAATGCTTTGTGGGTGTTGTGTAGTCGTCTAGACTGCAATAGGTTATAAGCAAGGTTATGGTAATGGTAGGTCGTTTAAAATTAATAATACGTTTTTTTTAGTACTACAAAGTGGATTTCTTTGTACCAAGTGGCTTCGGCCATGGGCAAGGAAACACTTAAAACCAGTTGTCAGTTGCCAAAACATGGACATGCCATGGATATTTGGGTAAATGTCAAAATTAAAATGTATGTATCTAATTACTGTTTGTTGTGTTGTGATGTACAAGAGTACTAGAGTATTCTTATTCTATAAATAGGCCCCGCCCATTTTGAATTTTTTTATCTAAAACATTGTATAACTTAAAAATTGCCCGTTGTCACAGCGACTTGGGCTTCTCTTTCGCTTTCCATCAGGTGTAGGGAAGCCATTATGTCGAGCCACTATAAAAAAAAAAAAAAATATTTGTGAACGTTGTAATACAAAAATTGTAAAAACACTGGCCATGAAAGAGTTACTATCGAGTTTCTTGTCGGGTCTTTTCGATAATGAAGATATTTTTCATTTCTTTTCATAGTTAATAAATACGAATAAAAAAGTTTTATGTAAAATCCAACTTTTTTATTATATAGGTACGTATAGTTAGACGCTAGAAATTATAATTTCTAGCGTTTTAATTGGCTAGTGGCCTGTCAGTGACCTGTCAGTCACTATTTTCTTAACGCGAATGAACTATAAACCTTGTTAAATTCTAACGAAATATAAATACACACGACTTGCCTGCGCTCAAATGGGCGATCCAATCACGAAATGAGCGAAAATGTATTAAGCCTAACAAACCCGGACACCGTATTTTGTCCGGACATGCAACCTAAAAGCTTAAATACATCCGGATTTATCTGGGCAGCTGTCAATGCTAGGTCCATCACGCGTCACACAATAAGAATAAGCTAAAAGACGGACTAATTACAATTTTTAGCCGTAATAGCCTATACAAAGTAACAGCAGCCTATCTTTTCGCTCCAAGCTAACCTCGCCAAACCGTGGTGCATCCTGCCGAATAACCAGCCAGAGCCTCGTTTGTTGTTGGGCAGGACGCACAACGAGCAGGTGAGGGTGGCTTGGAACGAAAAGATGAACGATAGATTGCTCCAATACATCCCGAAAAATATGTTAACAAATTCATATTATTATAAAATAACCATCTCTACGAAACCCTAAAAACGTCGTGTCTATTGTATTATCGGCTTTAGTAAACACATGATACTAATTAGTAACATAAGACTGCCTCCACTCGAGTGGAAACGTACCAGAGAAAGAACAATTACAATTAATTGCTCACTTACCTTTAACAAAATAACATGAGAATACACTTATGCGCGGTGCCACCTTTATCAAATTACTTAGAACAGATAAAACAATAACGAATATCACATGATAAACTAACACGAGTGTTGTTACATAAAATACTATATTATGCCCCTTATAGGGAATATGCATGGAAAATAGTTTCGTGTACTTACTAATTTATCGTAAAAGAAAGATAAAAATATACTACGTACAGTGAAAACAAAATTAAAATTGGCTGAAAAATGGGCGAGATATAGTCGTTGAAAGTTACTACATCCGTCTCTCTCACACGAAATATTTTTTTCTAAGGAGTTTGTATGGCGATCTCTCTGTCTAAGCGATAACTTCAACGCTTTGTAACTCGCTTAATAGAGAAGATAGTTTAAAAATTCTTAGATATTTATATATCTGGAAGATAGATCTCAATAAATCCATAAAAAAAGTCATGCATATACCCTATTGCCGGAATTACAATAAGACCAACCCGTCTTATCCCGTAAGTGTCGTCGACTAAGTGAATATCAGGAAACGGGCAGCGTAACCCAGGTAAAATTTGTACCCACGTACAAATAAAACCTACTGCGATCACCAACCCGCCAAGCGTAGTGACTAAGGCGAGTCTGCCTAAATTACAATTATCATTGTGGGAGGCCTATGTCCAGCAGTGGACGATTGTAGGCCTATTATGATGCGAAATTAAAAAATAACCCAAGACATGCCACGCTGGGCCACACAGCGCCATCTAGCCCCAAACTAAGCCGAAGCTTGTACTATGGGTACTAGACAACTGATAAACTTACTTAAATACTTTTTTTTTTGTAAATAAATACAAATTATACATAGAAAACACCCAGACCAATACAAACAGACATGTTCATGAACACAAATATTTGCACTGTGCGGGAATCGAACCCACGACCCTTGGCTCCGAAAGCAGAGGTCACTACCAAATGAGCCATCGAGTCAGTCAATGCGACAATTGCGAACTAAACATTTGATCTCAAGGAAACTTTTGACGGCCTCGGTATTGCATTTGCATCTTTTCTAACGAATTTCCGTCATATTACCAGTAACCCTGTATAAAAATCTAATCTACAAAGGAAAATTGAACGGCATAAATATAAAAAAAGCTGTTAAGCCAATATGAAAATTAGCAACTGTACTCGTTTGGTGAAAAAAAATAGAAAGGGATTTTAAAACAACAAAGAGGATGCTGCATCAGAATAGATTTTTGTATGGAATCCGTTGCTATTGTAAAATATAAAATCCATCAAACGAAATTCCATCAACATTTTTGCCTTTTTGTTTCCCATTGAAAAATATTCGCTATTCGTAAACAATAAAATGTATTATATTTTCCGAGCCTGCTGCTCTTTTTCTGACGAATATCATAGGACAACAGGGACCGGTACTGTAGACTGTAGGCCAAAGAAATGGTGAAGAAGGTATCAGATTGTCTGTCCGTGAGGCTCCCAGATTATAGGACCGCCCCATTGCATCTCGTGGGTGTCGTAGAAGACTAAGGGAAGAATCAGTATCTATGTTCGGCAGTAAGACTATTAAGAGAATATCAGGAAATGGACAGCAGCGTTCACCTGGATACAAATAAACCTTTCCGCGGTCACCAACCCGCATGTCGAGCCTGGTGACTAAATCAAATCACGTGTGTGTGTGTGTGTGTGCGCGCGCACGTGCGCGCGTGAGTGTGTGTGTGTGTGTGTGTGTGTTAAGTAAGTGTTTTGTTACCTTAGATAGACCAGACAAAGATTCTGCCAAACTAACGGTTAGGTTGAGTGATTTATCAACATGATCCGGATTTGTAGCACTACGTTTTTTTATCCTACTACCTACTAATATGCGAAAGTTTGGATGGATGTTTGCTGCTCTTTCACGCAAAAATTACAGAGCGGATTGTAATGAAACTTCACAGTAATATAGCTTATACATTGGTTTAACACATAGGCTATGTTTTATACGGCAGCAGCTAGTTCAATAATAAATTATGTAGCCGACACTCGATAATAACAAAAAAAACTGCACTTTAAAACCTAATATGAAGACATCTAAAAATCATCTTTACTTAGAAAGATGGAAGCATGTTCATTGGCAACGGCATATGGAGATGGCTACTGACAGATAACTGACCAGTTACTTTCCCGATGTCACAGCGACTTTGGCTTCTCTTTCGCTTTCCATCAGACGTAGAGAAGCGATTATGTCGAGCTACTATAAAAAATAAAAACCATTCTATATGTGCATGCCGTTTCATCGTTTTTGTCCGTCACTTTGCGTGCGTATGTCAGCCCGCTGCTAATGAACAGGCCACCACCAAAATCAATTACCGCAATTTCAATTTCCAATAAACTCAAAATAGCACTAGAGTAACATCCGACCGCATTTTCGATTTACGTGCGGCTAATCTCCGCAGACGAGACGCGAGAGTATAGTGCGGGTCAATAATACATTTACTGGCCCGATGGCTCTTTTGTTAGTTCTGCCTTCTAAGCCAAGGGTCGTAGGTTCGATCCACTCACAGTAGAAACGTTTGTGTGCATGAACATGTCTGTTTGTATTGGTCTGAGTGTTTAAAAAAAACTCGGAGACATGTGGAAACAACAACAACAAAAATCGAATGAGGGTTTTCTGAAATAAGAAATCCACCAGATGGCACCACATAAAAGACAGGTCCAACTGTTTGGTTCCTTTGGTCCAAACATGATTGGTTCGTTTTGACATGGCACCGACATTTACTTAGCAACTGACCAATCACATGATAGCTGGACCACAGGTCGACCGAATGTCATCTTTCGCATATTTAATATTGAAACACCCTCATTGAGAACCTCCTTATTTTTTGTAGTTGGTTTAAAACGACTTTCTGAGAAACTCGAACATCAGATTAAGACATGGTAAGTACGAGTCTAATGCAAAAAATTAGGAGCGAATCTCCTCGTTTGGTGAAGATTGGTTTTAAAAATGTTGCTTTGTAGCCACTCCGATCGTATAATTCAATAAATAATCTGAATATTGAATTGAAATTTTAACGTTGCTGTCTGTGGTAGTCCTAGAGACCCTCATCTATCTAGCTTTGAATATTGCCGAACCTTGAAATAGCTAACCCAACATTCTAAAACTAAGCAAATCGAATATATCGAATAGTTTTGTAATCATATAGGTTCGGGTAAGCGGATGTCAGCCGCAGCTCCAGACGTAACGATTTAACTATTACTAACTACGTTACAGCTGCTAATGAGATTTGAGCAAGTTTAACGAAATCCACAATTTAACACTGGTAATGCTACGGTATAAATAAACTGATGGATCCAGTTGATATTAAATTTTACATCATAACATACTAGCTGTGCTCGCGACTTCGTCCGCGTGGAAAAGAGTTTCATCCCCTATTTTATCACCTTGGGGGTAAAATTGATCAAAATCCTTTCTTAGCAGATGCCTACGTCATAACATCTACCTGCATGCCAAATTTCAGCCCGATCCGTCCAGTGGTTTGGGCTGTGCGTTGTTAGATCATTACATCAGTCAGTCAAGTAGTCACCTATGTGGCTGTGTGTTCCTAAGAAGGTACGTAATGTAATGTTACATATTATACACTTATTTTACTTAAGTTCTCAGATTCTCATCATCATCATCATCATCATGTTATGATAAATTCGAATTCATCGTGTTATCACATAAAGCGCGTGTGATATAATAAGAGACAAAGACATACCTAATGACAAAAAGATATGAAGCACTTAATGAGAAATCGACATTCACGATGATAAAGCATCGGGCAGCAGCTAGTAACATGAATTGTATACGTACAGTACGTATGGAATAAGAAATTAAAGTAATTAATCGGCACTCTACTGGATCGTTTCCCTCAAACGTTTGCTCCGAGGTCCCGGTAAATACATTGCAAGTTGCAACGCGCCACGTGCCCCGATCCCACATGCGCTACCGGTACGAACAGACCGAGAGCGATATTAAATATTTGTCTAGGTATTTACCATTCTACCACTAACGTCTCAGTTTAAAGGCCAGAGTGTACTGCGATTTATGTCTACATATTGCACACATGTCCGTGATTTCTGGAGAATAGGAACATCTCATCTCATAGCGTGGGTGTCGTAGAAGACGAGTAAGGGAAAGGGCAGCGTTTACCTGGCTACAAAAGGGTCTGAGGTGACCATAATGAGGAGGGGTGAGGCATAATCGGCCTGATATAACCAAATTATTTCCATCAAAATATTTTAATCCCTCGCTATATTCATATCTTTATCGAAACAGATTTTTAATAAGACCATTCTCTCTATGAATGAAGTCTTAGGCCAAATCTGGTATAGTTCTATAACAGATTTGAATGTCTAGACCACCAGCATCACTATTTGAGACGTTAGGAGGGCAACACAGCGAGAGGCCGAGACGTCACTGGCCAGGAGGGCTTTCAGTGACGTAATCAGAGTGACGTGGAAACTCCTGTGTTCGTTAAGTTAGGGTTGTGTCGAAATACGAGCACAATAGATGACGTTGGAAACCAAAATGTTTTCTAAGAAAATGGGCTACGCGCCATTATTGAAAATCTTTCGAGCTTTTTATTATTATTTCACAGTTTATATGGGCTGTACGTCTAATGAGTTTATTGAGAATCACTAAGATTAGTACGGCATGAATGAATTATGATTTTCTTTGCGATTGTGTAAAAAAAACCTTTTTCCCAAAAAAAATCAGTTACATCCCTGCGGTTGTTTTTAGATCAATAGATAGACAATAGATTAGAAAGAAAGACATATATATTTTAACAAGATTTGTAGCATTCGCCTAAAACACAGTCCAACTTCTTTAGAATCGTCTTTTTTTATGATTTAGATTTTTTTTTCACAAAATTATGGGACGTCCTCGGATAGATTAAGCTTTGATTTGCGATGGAAGCATCTGGATGGACTATATGACGCTGTACAGCCCAACGTAAATAAATAAATAATAAATATTAGACAACATCACATACATTGCTCTGATCCCAAAGTAAGTAGCTTAAGCACTTGTGTTATGGGTATCAGAACAACGAAGGTACCACAAATAAATACTTAAATACAAATATATATACACCCAGACACGGAACAAACACAAGTGTTCATCACACGAATGTTTGTCCCGGGTGGGAATCGAACCCACGACCCTTGGTTCAGAAGGCAGGGGTCACTACCAATTGAGCCACCGAGCCTGTCGACGTAGCATCTTGCGTTATGTAATCTTATAAATTTAGGGGTCGTTTTAAGTGTTGTGTTGCAACCCTGCGCGGGTGTTGTCATCCCCAAACACGTACAAATAAGCACAATCGCATTGGGAGCCGCGGGCCGGTGTCAAAGGGCCGCCCGTGACCTTTGTGCCCCCTTACCCGCGAATAACGAAATATCTTTTACAAGTGACCTCTTAAAATATTTTTTCTACTTCCGGGTTGTGTATTTATTTGCGAGAAAGTCGTTATATTCTATAGGTTTTTTTTATAGAAGCTCGACATAAAGAAGCGAAAGAGAAGCCCAAGTCGCTGTGACAACGGGCAAGTAACTGGTCAGTTACTTGTCAGTTGCCACTGCCATGCCGGCCCAACCCTAACCCCCCACGAGCTCCGGAGACCCTACTCACCAGCAGAAATACGACCCGGAGGACATTTGGCTGCGGTATTCTATAGGGTGGAAGTCCTTCCCCGGACGAGCAGCTCAATATGAGCGAAGATTCGCTATGCCCTACCTTTTAAAAAAAAGCTTGGAGCGAAAAGATTATAAGTCGCTCCCTTACCTCCCACAAGAGCAGTACATGCTTCCAAATGCTTCTAGACTAACCTGTTTCTGCTGCAGGAAGCAGTGCATCGCCTGCGTGACGTCGGCGGCGTGTATCGACGTGTGGTACGGGTTGGTGCTGTGGTAGCCCTCCTCGATCAGGCTGAACAGCTTCCACGCCTTCGCCGCGTCCAGCTTGAAGTGAGACAGCAGGCCGTACATGTGGAACAGGTGCACGCAGAGCACTGGGAGGCACCGCCCTGAAGACAAAGGATACCCTTAGTATACAGAATGCAATGTACAGTAGTTATTATACTTAACTAGCTGTGCCGGCGGCGTCGGACGAGTTGATATCGGGTTTCAAAAATAACAGACTTCCATAAAATGGCACCTAAATTTTATCACCCCCTGATTGTTATTTTGAAAATATATTTAACTAACAGTGCTCGCGACTTCATCCGCGTGGAATAGTTATTTTTTCCCCGTTTTTTTTTACATTTTCCATTATTTCTTCGCTCCTAATAGTTGCAACGTGATGTTATATAGCCTAAAGCCTTCCTCGACAAATGGTCTATTCAACACAAAAAGATTTTTTCAATTCGGACCAGTAGTTCCTGAGATTAGCGCGTTCAAACAAACAAACAAACAAACAACCAAACAAACAAACAAACAAACTCTTCAGCTTTATAATATTAGTTAAGATGTACAGAATTGACTTCTCTACAGATTTATTATAAGTATAGATTAAAAAAAATAAGGTACATGTACTTAAAACGGTTGATATCTGAACTAGGATAGTTCCTGTGTCTCAGATTATCAACCCTCCACACCAATAACGTTATTTTGTATTTATGCGAGAGGTGGCAGACGAGCAAGTGTGATGCCAGATGGTAAGCAGTCGCCACCGCCCATGGACACCCGCAGCTCTAACTGAGTTTAGGGTCGCTGTCGGCCTTTTAAATGTGAATACGCTCGTTTCTTGAAGGTTTCCAAGTCGTAGCTGTTCGGAAGGACTGTCGCAGGAAGTTGGTGATCTTAAAGTATAGATTTCATATTTGTTCTACGGGTTCCTATCAAGCAGAGAGACTGGCGTGTGGGATTTTTTTTCACACAACATCACATACATTGCTCCGATCCCAAAATAAGTAGCTTAAGCACTTGTGTATTGTTGGGGACGAAATCTTGGTTGCTTTAAATATTTCCGCGGCAACGTCGACGCGAGCGAGTGTTCACATTCAGCCTTCCTACTTCTTTATTGAATGACTATGATATTGAATGATAATGATACCAATGTATGTAATATTAAAGCACACTTTTTTGTTAAGCGAGAATGCTGAATGCAAACACTCGCTCGCGTTCGCGTTACCGTCTTTGAATTCCGCGCGAAAAACCGACAATAGAGGGAGCGCGGGGCAAAGTCAGCGGCAGTGGCAGCATCAACGCGAATCACCTGTTTACATTCTTGAGCTTCCTACTTCCCTGCTCACTTTCCGTCCGAAAAAGGCTGAATGTAAATGATGCATCATATGTGAACACTAGGCAGGCGGGTTGGATACCGAAGTAGGTTTCTTTTGTACCCCATTATACCACACATTTCAAAACACGCAACTGTTACATATAGTAAGTAAATAAGCTTAATTTCCAATTTCCATTACATTTTCCATCAACCATTAGGCGCTATTAATCCAGTTTTATCCGGTTTTCTCATTAATGCTAAATGACAATTTCTCATTTAGCAAATGCTGAGCTGAGCCTGCATGTGATTTTCAATTTGCGTTATCAATACCTACACCTAATTCTGGCTAATCTACCCAGATTAATGTCAACTTATTAAATTAATGGGAATATTCGTACGAGTAATACGATATTAGCCTAGATTTTAGATGCTGAATACAAATGTGATGAGGGAGCCGAAACTGTAATAAGCTTATTTAATTAAAGTATTTTGTACATTGTCTTCCATTTCATCATTATCAGCCTATCGCATTCCACTGCTGGATATAATCCTCTCCAGTTGTTCTCCACTTTGTTTCAACATATCAAAGACTGGTGGCGGTATAACCATGACGGTTGATGAAGAGCTACGCCCTGAGATCGCCAACTCACCCGCCCAGCGTGGCGATTATGGGGAAGCTTCTAGGTGTTTGCCCAAAGTGCCAACGACTGGAGAGGCCTATGTCCAGCAGTGGACTGCGATAGGATAGATGATGAAATGTCTTCTGCTATCCGAAGACAATTACAGCAGTTGCATTATAGGACTGCGATAGGCTGATGTTTTTGTTGTTAAGACCAGCCATACACAGTGTACACAAGTATTATTGATCAACGAGGTTTTTTATAAAAAATAAGAAATAAATCACAGACAACATCACATATATAGCTCCGATCCCAAAGTAAGTAGCTTAAGCACTTGTGTTATGGGTATCAGAACAACGAAGGTACCACAAATATATACTTAAATACAAATATAAACACCCAGACACGGAACAAACACAAGTGTTCATCACACGAATGTTTGTCCCGGGTGGGAATTGAACCCACTTCCCTTGGTTCAGAAGGCAGGGGTCACTACCAATTGAGCCACCGAGCCAGTCAAAAGGTCTAAAGGTTTAAAGGTCCTTTACCACGCAATTAAAAAGTTGTAGACAAAATTCAGCACAGCACCGCATTCGATAAGTAATTTGGGCTCGTTAAATCATCAGTGGTGGATCGAGCGATGCACAAACTCACACGGTACACGGAACTGAAGATAAGTTGTGGAAAGTGTTGCGTTAACTACTCGCATCGTTAACGTTTCAGTGGAGCGGGGAAAAGCGAACTTTGAAATTACTCGTACTTACCGCAAGGGCGGTTTCTGGTAAGCGTTTTGAAAGCGAGTTAGTTTTTCCTTGTGACAATCGCGCATACGTACATAAAAGTTTAGGGGTCCGTTAGCCGAATGGCAAGAAACGAAACCCTTATAGATTCGTCATGTCTGTCCGTCCGTATGTCACAGACACTTTTTTCCGTAACTGTAAGAGCTATTCTGTGGAAACTTGGTAATGTATGCGGTTTACGCATTAAGATTTTTATACAAAAATAGTTCTAAATTTTAGGGTTAGTTTCAGTTCTAAGTATGGGGGTACTTAGAACTGAAATTCGTCTACGGAACCCCTTAAAATGAATTACCGTAGTGTACGTAAGCACTTAACTTCCGACGGACTGCACAAAATTGAATCCTTCTTTATGTCAGAACAAGGTTTGTGTACAAGATAATTAAGTGGCGCTGCTGTTATTGTGTCGCCTGTCCGGTCCGCTCGGCATTAAAAACACTAGCAAAACCTTTAGGAATTAAGATTTACTCCATTTTATTCTAGAATGGAACTTGTAACGAGTGCAGCGTCAGTACATATTGTGTTGAATGCATAATGTCGAATCATCTCGGTGCGAATTAGAATTTCAATTCTAGTCCAACCTAAATTTGATCCGTTGCGGTCTACGCGCATTTAACATTCAAATTGCAGAAGAGTTGAAAGATGCACCAGCCAGTGCGTAGCGGGAATACATTACAATATTTACAAGGACCTGATGCGGCGAAAGTTTCCATTTGAAATCAACTGAAAACCGCCCGTGAAATACATACGCCCATGTATCTGTCGTGGCCAAATCGACGAATTGATCATTTCATGAAGTGGCCAACTAATGGTAACCAAATCATTAAACGATAAACGTTTAGCGATTTGGTCACCCACGTTTGACCATATCGTAAAAAAGGATCACAAGTCTAACCTAACCTAACCAATTGTGTGAAATCTGTGATAAAGAGCGTATATTTGGCTGCCACCCTTCCCCTCGCTTTAAAAATTACATGAATTTTATAAAAATCTCGTTGTTTCACCCAAATTTTTGATATGCTAAGAGATAAAATTATATGCTAATATTGCAACACTGGCGCTCTGTTCTACCAATAGTCAATGAAATAATTCCACGATATGATCGGTAGAGATTGACCGTTTCCTGAAATAGCAGTCTAGCTGGCCCTATCGTCGAACGATTTCTTATCATTGATCTGGCCTGGGCACATTATGATATGGCCAATAGACAGTGAACATTTCATGAAATGGGCAAATTCTACGATGTGGCCACTACATATCTACCTACTTTATTAACACGCCAGTTTTCGCGTTCAGTTTAGCCACACTAGGATTGTTCGACGTTCGATAGCTCCTGTCTGAATGCATTTTGGTCAGTAAAAGCGCCATGGCGGTGCGGTGTTGTGGTTAAAAGACCCATTAGTCGACTGCTGTGGCTTATACAGCTTGAAAATGTAAAATGAAACATTTTATACGACAGGGAATAAACGGGCTTGAAAGTCATATAATAGTAAGTGATCACTTCAGCTCATAGATACGCAACACCAGGGGAGTTAAAAGTGCGACAAAGCAATGCCTGAGAAATTCGTAGACTCGCTTTTTGAAGGTCCCTAAGTCGCATCCATGCGTAAAAGTCTATGCCTACAATGTAAGTCATAGTTTGCGCGAGAGACTCTTCCAAAGTGGTAAAATGTGTACCTAACCCCCCTATAGTCAGTGGTACGAAACCCTGCGTGCGCGAGTCCGACTCGCACTTGGCCGGTTCTTTTTTCGAGAGAATCCCTTCGCAGCGTCACCGTCTGCCACGAGGAGGCAGTCGATGGTGTGTTGAGCATTTTATCAGCTTAACTCCCCGGTATCTGCTAACCTTGTCCAATGCTTGCCGGCCACCGCAGCGGATGATACCAACCATCGTATGATTCCAACAGAGAAGAGAGGTAGGGCATAGCGAATCTTCGCTCGAATTGAGCCGCCCGTCCGGGGAAGGACCTCCACCCTATAGAATACCGCAGTCAAATGACCTCTGGGTCGTGTTTCTGCAGGTGAGTAGGGTTTCCGGAGCTCGTGGGGGGTTTGGGTTGGGCCGGCATGGCGGTGGCAACTGACAAGTAACTGACCAGTTACTTGCCCGTTGTCACAGCGACTTGGGCTTCTCTTTCGCTTTCCATTAGGCGTAGGGAAGCCATTATGTCGAGGCACTATAAAAAAAAGATGTCCATAATCCACGGCTGCCAATAGAATCTATTATTCCCTTTTTCGGTTGGTCATCCCTGACGCGCCGCGACAATAACTTCAAAATGGCCCTAATTCGTCGGTTTTGAATCATTTACCCGGTCTATTAAAATATTTTGACACGGGTCTCCAAGTGGCGGAAAAGCATTATTAAATTATTGCTCTTTTCCGATGGCCGGATGGGATTCAGAGCTAAAATTTAATTGACAGCGGAATATATCAAGACATTTGTTGTTAACCGTTGTTTCCTCGTAGTGAAATGTGGTCGTCAATAGGCTTGTTGCCTTAAAAAATGTAATTAGTCCGTCTTATAGCTTATTCAAAAATAATAGACACGTATTTCTTAATTTGTAAATTAGATTAAAAATTACAAAGTAACAGCCCGTTAAAATTACGCGTGACGTCACGAGGTGGGTCATTTTTACGGGACGAAGTGACGTCAAAGACTCCCACTCCTAACTTTTGTTATATTTTATTTCAATGAAAAAAGGAAATATACGTATTTAATACATTTTTACAAGCTTCGGCTTAGTTTGGGGCTAGATGGCGCTGATACTACACAACTGATAAACTTACTTACCCACATACTTTTTTTTGTAAATAAACACATATTATACACATTAAACACCCAGACCAATACAAACAGACATGTTTATGAACACAAATGTTTGTACTGTGCACGAATCGAACCCACGACCCTCGCCTCAGAAGGCAGGGTCACTACCAAATGAGCCACCGAGCCAGTCTGATATTCACTTACTCGTCTTCTACACCACGGACGAGACGGAGTCGTGCCATTCCTAATCAAGAAACCACACGGTCCAATACAACTTCGTCTGCACACAAACGCCAGTTATCTATCAAATCCCATAAGCTCCAATCAAACCGTGGACTGAAACGCAAATCCGATTGGCACCAAGGGGATGAGCGGCCGATTCATCGACAATTACATTCAGCGGTTTCTCTAAACGGAGTCTATTGCGCGATGTGCATTGTGCATCAGTCAAAGGAAATTGTTATCCCTCTATCGATGTACGGTCAGCCCCAGATATATCTCTCCTTAAATACAATGGACCACAAGTCAAAATAATAAGCTGTCTAAATGTTGTGTAATTTATTATTTTGTGTGTACCAAATAAACATATTCTATCCTATTCTAAAACAGGAAAATTGTTCAGTATTCTTATTGGGTAAGCGCGCTTGATCCTAGGCTTTAACATCGCTTAACATCAGACGAGCATGGGTCAAGCGCTACGCATTCCTTAAACAAAAAGGAGCGGCATTTCATTGATCAACGTTTGAACGTTTACGAGACTGGTCTATTCATGATTTTTGTAAGGTTACAAAAAAGCCTTAGTGAAAAGTAAAAAGGTAATATTGTAAACATCATGTTGAAAACAGCAACTACACGATTTTCTTGCCGGTTTCTCCTAGGGCAGCCGAGCTGCTTTCCGAATGACGTTTGACTTTGCTTTTCAAAAAGGTTACTTTGATTTAGAATTTAATGCAAAAAAAAAACAGTTCAGTGTAGCTTCAATGAATCAATCACCAGCCCTTCGCAGTCCACTGCTAGATATAGCAGCATGTCTTCCGATATTTTGACTACTCAGAATGCTAGGATGTATCTGAAACTGACTGTACATAGTACGAACACAATGGCTTTATCATCGTGTGTCCACAGTGTGCCGTTTGCATCGTTAGCTTTATATAGAACTAGCAGCCCGTCCCGGCTTCGCACGGGGTAGACAATTATATTGTTCAAATTTTACCAAAGATTCCTAATTTTTTTCAAAATGAAATGTAGCCTATGTTAAATTGGAAGAATGTAGCATTCTATTGGTGAAAGAAGTTTTAAATCGGCCCAGTACTTTTTGAGCCTATTCATTACAAACATACAAAAATAGGTACAAATCTTTCCTCTTTATAATATTAGTGTAGATGATGACACAAACAGGTGTGCTGCGGATTGCTTACAGTTTTGTCTTAGTCGTTAGCTTGACATCAGGTAGGAAGCGGTCATTTTGATGCACCAATATAAAAAAAAAATTAAACATCCTTGCGTGCGAGATGTGTCGCTGAACTTATCCCTTAATGCATACAAGGCTTATTAAGCTCATTGCTGGGATTTGTGTAAATAGTGGAGTGACGCGCGGTACGGAGAATATAACAAACATGAACATTGAAGGCGTTACTGAGACCAATCGCTTACAAATACGGATTTAGTGCAAGAGAGAGGTAGACTGGCGACTAATAAGGCGAATGCGTTGCGACTTTTTAAAATAAACACGTACACGATTGTACAAATTGTACCTAAACTAATCAGAGTGGTTACACACAGTTAGTAACTACTCCTAAATCTAAATATACATATATAATTCAAAGGTGACTGACTGACTGACTGACATAGTGATCTATCCATAAACAGCCCAGACAACTGGACGTATGTGGCTGAAATTTGGCATGCTATGATCTATAAGACAACTTGTGCAAAGTGGTGGGTCAAGTCAAGCTATACAAACAGACTTCGCCATAATGAACAAGTCTGTTTGTATTGGTCCGGGTGTTTGTATAATATGACGTCCCGGCTTCGCACGGGGTAGACAATTATATTGTTCAAATTTTACCAAGGATCCCTATTTTTTTCAAAATGAAATGTAGCCTATGTCAAATTGGAAGAATGTAGCATTTTTGGTGTAAGAATTTTTTAAATCGGCCCATTACTTTTTGAGCCTATTCATTACCAACATACAAAAATAGGTACGCGAGAGCGAAAAGTCACTAAGTAGGTCATGACGTGTTTTGAGTTATGGCGGTTTAAAGTTTTATAAAACAAAAAAATAGGTACAAATCTTTTCTCTTTATAATATTAGTGTAGATAAAGTAGGTATCTATAATGTATAAGAATGTGTATGTTAATCAGTTGTCTAGTGCCTACAATACAAGCTTCGGCTTAGTTTGAGACTAGATGGCGCTGTGTGGCCCAGCGCTCTCGGTTAATTAGAGATATTAATAAATAATAAATAAATAAATAAAAATTGTTTATTGCATAATTTCTTACAGTACATCAATAATCTAAGGCCGGGACCTGCCTAGTAAGCATTATACAATACTTGTATATTACTCGAAAACGTTGGTCGATACCTGTTGGATGTGAAATATACTGCAAAGTATGTAGGTAACCTATAGTTTTAAGCTCAGAATGAGTTCTCTCTTAAGTTTAGTTAACTTTGGTATCTCACCCTTGAAATAATTGCGATATAGTTATTTTTTATTATTTATTTAACACCGACAAATCGCACCAGAAGAAAGTCGCAAGGGTGCACCGCTACGTCAAGGTTGTAAAAATGGAAGGTATTTGTGTTGAATTTTTTAAGGTCTGACATAACTATAACATAAGACGTTAAGACGTTACTGCGCTATGGACATTGTAATAGTGTTGCGAATGCGTGTGATTGTCTACAGCTCGGACTCTAGGTACATTATGCCCATTGTGATGCAAAGCGAACTTGTAGAGTACGCTTTATGGAATTAACGATGTATTCAAAACAAATTTTCCAATTGAGGAGCCCGCGGGAGGAGCGTAAGGCTGCGCGTTCATTGTTCCGCGTCGCGCGAATCGTACACACGGCAGGCAACGCATTTCTTTTAGGGTTTGAACACAAAACAGCGATGCGAAGCGATGCGAATTCGCAACGCAGAACAACATGAATTGTTGCGATGCGATATTATGCAGCGTGTTTTAACGATTCTGGTAATATAGGAGGACAGCGCGATACAATTCAATTCGCAAGTTCTTGCGAAGCGTTTGGGATTTCTCGCAGATTACGATGTGACGTCGCATCGCAGTTTTATGTACGAGCCTTTAACACGCCTTTATTGAGTCAACCTATTCTAATGTAACTATGTAATGGAATCTAAGGTAACTGATTTAACTATTTTCCAAGGATCGTAGCGTCATGAAATCTGTATGTAGTTCTGATGACAATAATATGGGACTGTCGAACTGATCTCATGATGGAACCGGAAGATATGAACTCTTCTCTACCTATGCCACCAAGCAAGCTCTCAAGAACTACGGTAGACAGTTGAAATTAAAAAAAAATATATAGGGTACTTCTGTTGTCGCTAAAAATACTAAAAACAAAACAAAATAAAATAAATATTTAAATTGTCGCGCGTGCAAGTCGGTGCGTACCTTATGAATATCGTCTTATGAATGTACTAAACGTACCTACTATGTAAAATATGTCTGGGTTCATTAGGCAGGGCAAGAAACGGCATCTCAGTGGGCCTTCAGCGTGAGGGCTACAGGCGCAATGGGTTTGTTCTATTAGGCCTTTCGAACTAACTTTTGGCCCTCACGACCGCTTACCATCAGGTGGAGTGAGGTCATCCTGAAAGCTCGTACTATAAAAAAATAAAATAAGAGGAATTAAGAAATTATTTGCTTGTCGTAGCATATATTCACAAAAATGTATCAAATATAGAACGGCCATAACGTATTATTTCAAACAACACGGTTATCTGCGCAAAACCTTGTGAACCGACTTCCGAATAGACCGAGTTAGTCAAAGATGCACATGTATCGTTCAACTTAAATTAGATTGCGTGTTAAAGAAACGACTACGAAAATAAATTAAAAACGCATTTAAGCATTCTATTCTTGATACATTTCCGTGAACACCATCTTATTAGTATTATACATCATAAGCCTAGGTTCACTGAGCAGTACTAATTAAGCACTAATTAGATACTGTGATGCATGCAAGCAACCAAAATGGTTTCCACTTAAGACTCTAGGATGCTGATATTACATGGAACTAATTAGTAAAGACGAAATAATCGTATTTGTGTAGTATGTGGAAGCGTTGTCTCGTAATATGAATTTAAGGTTTCAATATAAATTAATATAAAATGTATGATCTTAAAACTTTACATATTACCTTTACATTTGTGTTATAAAAAGGAAAGATTTGTCTTTTTTTGTGTGCATGTTTGTCTACACGTCTACACTAATATTATAAAGAGGAATAGTTTGTTTTTGGTTGGTTTGTTTGCATTGAATACGGTCCGAAACTGCTTGGCTAAAAAATTCGCGATCCTTACTAAACGTCCGACTGAAGCAAAATTGAATGATTCTTAGTTTTATGTATTCGTTATTGTTACGAGAGGCTTTTTTTATGATAGAGGGGCCAAACGGGCCTGATAGTCACCTGATGGTAAGTGTAAGGGTAGTATAAAAATACCTATTTAATCGTCCACGTGTAACCTCAATATAAAGAAGATAATCTTAACTTTAATTTTATAAAGCTGAAGAGTTTGTTTGTTTGAACGCGCTAATCTCAGGAACTACTGGTCCGAATTGAAAAATTATTTTTGTGTTAAATAGACCATTTATCGAGGATGGTTTTAGGCTATATAACATCACGTTGCAACTATTAGGAGCGAAGAAATAATAGAAAATGTAAAAAAAAAAAACGGGGAAAAAATAACTATACCACGCGGACGAAGTCGCGAGCACAGCTAGTATATCAATAATTTCATTAAATAAATGATCAGTAGTTATCCAAACGCTGTTTGTTTAACTTATCTCCGGCCTGGGCGCCTTCGCGAGCACGGTAATCCTAAATACGGAGTGGAACTTTTTAACATGTATTGAGATTTATCAAAGTGAACAATGGATAGTTTAGTCAAAGATAACTTCAGCCCTTAGACACCGCAACACCAGGGGAGTCACAGGTGCGTTGCGGGCCCTTGAGAAATCTATATGCTCGCTTTTTGAAAATCTCTAAGTCATATTCACTCGAAAAAATTGCAGACGCTGATTGCAAAGACCAGTAGGCCTACTCTTGAAACCAATCTCGATTTCAATCCTAACAAATTAAGTAATATTTAATCATAAATGAACGTATATTTAAATTTTCCTGTATTTGGTAGTTTACATTTTGTTACATTATGACCACCCCAAGTCATAGTTCATTCATTTTCTGTTTAATATCTGTACTAGATCCAGCAGAAGATTTCGATCCCAATCCCATTTGGTTCAAGAGTACCTACCCTGTTCGTGTTATAAAAACAAATCTTAGTTAAAAAACATGATATCTAACACAAAAAGTATGCCTAGTCGGCATGTTTTTAAAATAAATGTCTGTACTTAAATTTAGGTTACTTTTTTATCTGTATTTAGTGTCTTAAGAGCGCGCATACAGAATTCGACGTATTTGCGGCGAAACTGGTATTTTCGGACGAGCTATTATCATATAAAACGATTTTTTTTAAATAAGAAACTTAGTTTTCTATATAAACAAAGTCTTTAAGCAGTGCGTAGGCTAGATAAAATACAATATTTACTAGTATATTTTTGTTTATCGAAGATCTCCCGTAAGCCGTTTCGCAAAAATGCTAGTCAGAGTCAATTTCGAAAGTCTTAATATCAATTGCATTACATACATATGTTTTAAATATATGTTTATACAATAGATTATATGGTCTATTAGTGCACTAGACAAAAAAACTTTCGAAAATGTGTTATTAAATTGCCTAAAATAAATTTTCTAAATAAGCTCAAATCACACTTTTCAACAGTGTTTTTCTAGTAGAAAACACTGTTTCTTTTAGTTGAAATTTTGTGTAAATATAAAAGGAGTCTTTCTTAAGTGCACTTAATTATTATTTTATTAATATTCCATGCCTGTTATTTTATACGATTTTTTTAAAAGTGACTATAAAGCCACGCGCGCGACGCTTGCCGATTCAGTCCAAATCGGGTCATCCCAGAGGGAGGACGTGCCGCTCGCTGCTCCGCTCACGCACACATACGCACAACCACTTTTATAGGCATATACCGCTCTGCGCGAGTGCAACTCCACGAGTTTGATACTTTGTAATATTATTTTTGTATGGAAAATTTATTAAGTTATAATAATGTACTAAATTAATGAAATGATTTAATGTTTAGTCATGAGTATCAAATACAAACATCAGGGTTATTAATTATACTTATTACTAGCTGTGCCAGCGGCGTCGCTCGCGTGGATATCGGGTTTCAAAAATAACGGACTTCCATATAATACCCATCTATACCTTGTGCCTAAGTTTTAAGTTAGACCTCTAGCAATACATTGGTGAAAACCGCATTCAATTCTATGCAGTAGTTTTCGCGTAATGCGCGTTCAAACATACAGGTTTAAATTCCTCGCGTTTTCCCAACACTTCCCGTCACTGCTCCGCTCCTATTGATTGTAGCGTGATGAAAAGTATCCTATAACCTGCCCAGGAGTATGAAGAATAATTGTACCAAGTTTCGTCAAAATCTGTTCAGTAGTTTTTTTTTCTATAAGGAACATACAGACAGACAGACAGACAGACAGACAGACAGACAGACAGACAGACAAAAATTTTACTGATTGCATTTTTGGTATCAGTATCGATCACTTATCACCCCCTGATAGTTATTTTGAAAAAATATTTTATGTACAGAATTGACCTCTCTACAGATTTATTATAAGTATAGATTATCTACAACCACATTTGCTAAATATTTCAAAAATGTAATTATGATATTTATTTATTAGTTCACTATTGAAGTTACAAGTTAAAATAAGGCTATTCCAATGATAATTATTATGCTCGTTAACAATGGCTCGTAAATAAAGGCATACAATGAAGCTGAAAGTACTAGAAATCCCATAGTCGAGTTATTATTAGTAAAATTATATGTGTAAAGATGGATGATAAAATGTTTGATAGTATGCACGAAATTGATTAGATAATCGATCTATTTAAATTTAGAAAATATCAAAAATCCAATTTTGGAATTGTCGCTTAATTATTTAGTGTGGAATAAGTGAATCTTTGTGTCACATAAATAACAAGTATATGAGATTAAAATTAAATCGATCAAAGTGGTCAACAATGGGAGAGTTTATAGTTCAAATTGTTCCAAAATGTAAAACCAAAATGCGATATGATAGTTGTGAAATGTATTACCATTACGGTTATTAGGGGTGATTTTAGCGAAAAGGCTGGTAAAATACGGATATGTTACGGTAACTTATTTACATACATTACGTTAAAATTACCGGTTACGTATGCTAAATGGTGCTATGGCGACGAGCAGGGTGAGCATATAACTTGCAGTATGCAAGTCGCAACTTTGCCAATGAGGGCTACCGTTTTTGTAATCACCAGAGGGCGCCACTGTATAGTGAGGTCTTCAGGCATAGCTGTTAAGGTTTGTTTTATGCATGTGATGACTGTTTGTTCATTATAAGAAGGAGGACATAAGCTTCCGAAAATCAAAACTGTTTGTTAACGGTTAATAAACAAACCAGTGAACTAGCTTTTCTTTCAGACCGCTAATTTTTACACCTCATTTTCTCGGCTCCGCTTTTAAAGCGCAGACAATCACTCAGCCGTGTCTCATATTTTCCAAAATTAATGCCAGCTATGCCAAAATTGCACAAAATTATTTAATTTTCCGAAATAAACTCGTTTAACCCACAGAACCTATATATATTGACATTTCGGATACCTCACGCTACACTAGCACCTCTGGTGGCGAATTCACACGCGATATGGACGCCCTCATTACGCCCTCATTATTGTAGCAGTTTGCCATAATAGGTATTGTTATTTCTTTTATTTGCTTCGTCGCCGTCATTGGAATTATGTTAAATTCGAAATATTAATAGGTAATTAATTAATTCAGTATAATTTCCAAAATGTAAATTTTGGGACAAAAGGTAGGAACCAAAATTGTTCGGAATTTGACTCTTTAGAACTTTGTTTCTTTTCATTCATGCCGTAAAAAGTACAACATAGGAGATAATGATACAGTTTTGAATATGTGGCGGTTTGCGGGTTTTATTTCCAAAATATCGATTTTGGGGGAAAAGGAAGGAACCAAAATTGTTTAAAAATTGATTTCCTACATGTTTAGTCTTCTTAATTTAGACCGTAAAGTAGAAAATAAACGAGATAATGACAACATTTTTTACTTGCTGTTGTTTTCAATTTTAATTTCCAAAATACCGATCCTAGAAGAAAAATAGTAAGAATCAAACTTGTAGAAAATCAAATTTCCTACAATTTTTGTTCTCGCGGTTTTACTGCAAAACCAAAAAGGAGCAAGTTATTCAAGAAAAACCGTCCGTTTATTATTGGAAAGAACTGGCGAACTTTAGGAGAGGCCTATGTCCAGCAGTGGGCTGATGAAGATGATTGGAAGGAAATAAAAATACAATTTTTGAATATTAACAAGAGGACTCACCTACCTATTCAGATAGCTCGCCTTTGTAACCTGTCCATCGCATCGCATCATTTATAAAAGTGCGTAAAAATAGTATTCTACGCAAGATTTGTGTCTTATACAAGAAACAGCGGTGGTCAGTCGTAATATATTTCTTCAGAATCATGTTCAGGACACCTATTATAGAGAATGCCGCAGTAGTCAAGACTCCTTCAATGTAACCGGGTCACGACGAATATTCATCCCGAGAATAAGTGATGGTTTGGTCAAGCTGGATAGGAACCAGATTTAAGTTGTTGTAGGCCATCTGGGGTTTCTGCTACGAAACACAAGCACAACTTTCAGCACAAGCATCAGTAGGTATACATGATCTTTGTGATCAGTGCATAGGAGACTTAGGACCTTAATTCAAATTGACCAATTGAAATTTACAAACTAATCTTTTTTTAATGATGGCAACCAGCCTCTTCGTGAGATCCATATTTGCCGAGTGAAAATGAACAAAGTAATTTTGACAAATTAAAATATAAAACGGGTTATATCGTGGCAACCATGGAGACTGCTCTTTCCTTAAATAATAATACAAACACCTAAACACAGAACAAACACAAATGTTCAGCACACGAATATTTGTCCTGGATGGGAATCAAACTCACGACCTTTGACTTATGATCAGAAGGCAAAGAAAAAACAGTAGGGATTATTGATTTTTATAAAGCAACATTAAAAACGTCAATCACTCACACAATACCTTTCAAAATATAATTTGGATAGGTGGTACAAACCTGGTACATTTAAAGATAGGAAGACAAAAATATTGTTATATTATTTTTCTTAAACCTTAATTAATAAACACTTAAGAATAATGTACTCTAAATTGTTTAAATAAATTTAATAAGTACGCACCTATACTACACTAATAAAATATTTAGCAATAAAAGAATGTTCAAATAATTTAGATGAATAATAAATTGTTAAATATCAAAATATGTTCGTCCGCCGGAGTTAGCGTCCGACACGCCGCTCACCCACACAGACACAAATGATGTCTATGTGTGTTTCGGAATCGGCTCCCGCGTGCGTTTCGAGTTGCTAAAAATTGTATGCGCGCTCTTAATAACTAAACCGTTCTCGGCAATTCCCTCCCTCAACCAATCGCATCAATTCCGAGCCATCGCCGCACACTGAGCCCAACAATATTAATTTTCCACAAACTACTTTGAAATATTATTGCAACTGCACCCTTTATTACCCGGATACGATTGAAAACGCAGTAACAATACAAGGGATCTAAATTTAGATTAAATTGACTCGCACGCGATATTTATTATGTACCTAGTACATTATGTAGTTGCGACCACGGCTGTCGCAATACATTCGATATGTCAAGCTGCATAATGTACTACATAAAAAAAACCGGTCAAGTGCGAGTCGGACTCGCGCACGTAGGTTTCCGTACCACTGATAGAATGAAAAAAATTAGGTAATTTGATTTATGACGTTTAAAAAAAATTACTGTCTAGATTTCATTCAAACCAATTTTCGTTAGTAGTTTGCATAGTAATTACACATCATGTATGTTTTTCAGTTTTATCATGCCCATATTTTAGGACATGACGAATCTATAAGGGTCCCGTTTTTTCCATTCGGCTACGGAACCCTAAAAATGAAGCTTTTTATTATTACAGTGGATGGCAGACGAGCAACAGACCCATCTTGTGTACACATGTTCGCCACTTTCATCGATTTTCTCTGCCCCTGTTGAAACTTTAACCTTAAAATCAAATAATATTTTAGGGGGCTCTCATACGACTACAATTGTCAGTATAAGTACTGTTACCTATTCGTATTCTATCTGTATATTGTTAAAGTGAATATCCGTAGGAGTCCAAACAACAATATTGCATCGGTTATCGTCTCCGGAGGGAACCAAGCCTAACGAGACAGCCGATGGACGCCGTTTCTCATCTTTCATCCAATATATAATTCGCCTTACAGTTTCAATTCTCCCGGTCCCTTCGGAAACGCGATCTGCTTAGCGGGTGGCGCTATTGCTATTCCTAGTGATAAAGTTTTAATTGGTCTTGGATAACTAGGATGCAATGCAAATATTGACTTGGATTTATTACCTGGATACGCTATCACCTACATACACAACACCTTAGTGTACGATTATTTTAGATCTTATGAATGTCTACAAAAGTAGACAAAAAGAATTTTACCTACAGTTAAATTGATTTTTCTTTTTTGTATTAGCACGTCAAAATGAATGCGTCCTGCCTGATAAACAGACTATGAAGTCCAAAAAAAAATTTAAGAATCGGCATCAAGCCTATTTAGTACAAAAAGGATCGATCACTGATGGCCTGTGTTTAAAATTTTGCAGTTTTTAAAAGTTGTTACGCTCAGGAAAGATGTCAGAGAATCCCATAATTTAGCCGTTCGCGGCGGGAAGGAATTCGCAAATCTTTTAGTGCGGATGGTAAGTAAGTCAACTACGTAAGGATGGTAAGCCAACCTACGTCTTGAATTTCGATGATGGTGGGCAGCCGACGGAATCAATTCATGGAATTCCCTTGCACATTCTCCGAAGTGTATCAATGCATATATACAGTGTCCCGTAAATAGCACGACATACCAACACTTCTTAACCGAAATTTTACGGTGAAAACCGTTATTATTTTTGTACTAAAGACAAAAATCCCGATATTAAACATAATTTCATTTACTACATTTATTTAGTTCAAACAAGTATTAAAATATTTTGTTTTACGCTTCTCAATCGAATCCAAGTCGATTTAAGTCCATATTTCATGAAATAGGTGTTGCTAAAGCCGTAAAGATGTCGTTAAGAGGATTCCCGTGTAGGATTACGCCACGTGTATTATTATAGGACTGCAGTATAGGATTGCACTGCAAGTTACCAGACGGCAGGGGCCTGTCCCTAGGGAGTCGCTAGGTTGTCTGAAGCACTAAAAGGTTCCGGTGACTATGGGGGCAGTTCCGTCGAAGGAAATGCTTCCCCACCTCGAGTTTGTGCAACGACCAGTGTGAGAATTTTTGACGGCTAAGGAGGCATAATGGTCAGAGCAGAGTCGCCTAAAGTGCGGAACATCCGAAGTTTCCCGGTTCGATTTTGGGTCGTGCCAATTTAGGAAAGAGCTTTTCTAAATTGTATTGCATCTTTGTGTTCTGAAGAGTACCAGTAGTTCTACCTAAAACTATGTGAAACTAAAGCTTTCCCTTATCTATACTAGAAGTACTAGTTTGACACAAATGGTTGATATTAACTGTCTGACACATTTTTTAATTAAAATAAATAAATAAATTCAGTTGTAATAGTCAAGACATCAATCGCCAGGACACAAACTACGTATATGTACCATTAAATAAAAGAATGCAGTTAAAATATTAGTAAATGTACCTCAAAATCTTAAGAGTTAGTAAGCCTGATTTTTACACCTTCAAGAGCAAAATATAATCAACTTATACTTCCATACGTAGGTCATACTACACGAATATAATTCCATGATTGAACACTACCCGGAGGTCATTTGGCTGCGGTATTCTATAGGGTGGAGGTCCTTCCTCGGAAGGGCAGCTCAATTCGAGCGAAGATTCGCTATGCCCCACCTCTCTTAACTTCGCAACTACAAAACTACTCGATGGATTTTCTTTCAGATAGAAGTTGGTAGGTTTTCATACTTTGATTAAGTTGCGTCTGCCTTGTTAGGAAACGATGTTTGCTTCCGTAAGCTATACCGGTAACTTGATAACAATTTGTGAAAGAAAGTACCTAGTAGCTTCCAATTCAACTTTTAAATATTTGTATGCAGGATAATATTTTTTTTGTAAATAAATACATATTATACATAGAAAACACCCAGACCAATACAAACAGACTGAAATGAAACTATGTCCTACTAATATTATAAACGCGAAAGTTTGTTTGGATAGATGGATGGATGTTTGTTCCACTTTCACGCAAAAACTACTGAACGGATTTTAATGAAACTTTACAGGAATATAGTTTGTACATCAGATTAACACATAGGCTATGTTTTATACGAATATTCACGCGGGCAGAGCCGCGAGCAGCAGCTAGTATAATATGTATCTAATATGCATAATATGTATTAATGACTGGCTCGGTATCTTAATTGGTAGTGACCTCTGCCTTCTGAGCCAAGGGTTCGATCCCCACACATTACAAACATTTGTGTGCATGTCTGTTTGTATTGGTCTGGGTGTTTTCTATGTATAATATGTATTTATTTACAAAAAAAATGTATCTAAGTAAGTTCATCAGTTGTCTAGTACCCATAGTACAAGCTTCGGCTTAGTTTGGGGCTAGATGACGCTGTGTGGCCCAGCGTGGCATGTCTTGGGTTATTTATTTATTTTTATTTAGAAAAAAAGTATCTAAGTAATTTTTTTAGTTGTCCAGTACCCATAGTACGAGCTTCTAAATAACGCTTCTAAAGTACGATAAATAATAAAATACATACTATAAAATAATGTATCGGACACCGTGTACATATGTGAACTTCGTCTGGCATTTATTTTCATATTTTTAAGCAATTGCCAGCATATTCCGATGGATATCGATATATAAAGTGTCTGAGCATCAAATACCCTTGATAGATAGAGCAGCTCTCTATGAAAAGAGAACGAAATAATGAGGCACCCACTTAACACCCAGTTACCGTACCAAAGGGTATTATTTAAAGCTGAACACCCCGGTCAATGGGCTTTGAGACATCTGCAGTCTTGACTTTAATCAGAAAAATCTTATCCAACATTGAAGATAGCTCAAGTGCCCTCCAAACAGGCTGGGAATCCAAATAAGAATCGAATAGTCACGCAACGGGAATGGCGGTGTCTCGAGAGGTATTCGCGTTGTTGCGCGACGCTAGTTAGCTTAAGACAAGTCCTCATCATCATCAGTCTATTGCAGTCCACTGTTGGACATAGGCCTCTTCAGTTGTTCGCCACTTAGGGCCAACATCTGTAGGATATACCCATAATCGCCACGCTGGGCAGGCGGGTTGGCGATCGCAGGGCGTAGCTTCTCACTCCGGTGACGCTGTTGCCCGTCATCGGTCTGTGGTATTTAGCTACGCCTCCAATTCCTCCGCCACCAGTCGGTTGCCAGCGCCTCGTTCGTCATTCGGCAGGATGCACCACGGGCAGGTGAGGTTGGCTTGGAGCAAAAAGATGATGGGTCGCTCCCTTACATCCCTAAAGACAAGTAATCATCATCAACAGCTTTAAGACGTCCACTGCTGGACATAGGCCTTCTCAATAACCATTCGTTATTTGTGGGATTTGCCTTAGCCACCACGCTTGGCCGGCAGCCACAGCTGGACATAGGCCTCTCCAGTTGTTTGCCACTTTCAGCAAACGAACACCTGGAGGTTTGCCCATAATCGCTACTCTGGGCAGGAGGGTTGGCGATCGCAGAGCGTATCTCCTCGCTCTGGTGATGCTACTGTCCGCCATCGGCCTGTAGTATTTAGCTACACCTTAAATGGCGGCCCGTTTCCTGGTATTAGTCGTCTACGAGAAGTCAAAAAAAGCCAAGTCAAACCACGTTTCTAGAGTTTAAGCGCACTTCTTTATTCGATTATCCCTAGGTGCATAACTCAATAGAACCTGGCATCAGGTTATTGGCGGCGGAATACCGGCGTGCTCCGGAAATGACGTTATGTCGTTGGTGCTGCGCCCGAACGCGTTGAACTTTCGACACATCTGACTGTAACAGGAAGGAACAGAGCCTTCAAACACTTAGTCATTTATAACATCAGTTAACTTGGCTATTCCGTTTCGAGATTGGCTGGTGGGTTGATATTCTATTCGGAGAGAATGTAATGTATAAGTGGTAACGAACTTATTTCCTTAAAATATCTCTTAGAACAACCGCAAACCATTAAAAAACCGCATCAAAATCCGTTGCGGTTAAAATTCTGTTATATACGACGTTGTTCTTTTATACTGAACTTAGAATGAGATATCAAAATACTCGTCGTCTATAGAATTTCCCTAAAATAATCCTAAGTCGACTGTAGGTATGGTCACTTTTGTTGACTGTAACTTGGCCGACACGCTCCCGCTCTAGATTTGGTCATTCGAGTGTTATCACTGTTAAACGCAATATGTGCTGTAGACGTAATATCACAGCACACGTCACTGGGCGTGACGTCACGGCCGCGGGCCGGCTCGGGATGCAACCGCAGCTCCGTAGCATGCATTGCATATGCCACGGCTAGACAAATAGCCGCGTATGTTAACATGATGTACTCTAATGCCGCGTTTACACGCTCGCGTTCAATACGACATTCACAAGCACAAGCATGTGAACGGGCTGTTCGTCTGTTTGAATGTGCACGTGCGTGCGCAGTGTGTAGGGCAGGGCTGCTCGCCGAGCTGCTTGCCAGGCTGCTTGCCGGGCTGCATGGCACGCGTGTAAACCTAGCATTACACACAATTTGCATGTGCCAGCGATTTCAATAGAGTATTTGGTAACATTAATCATCATCATCATAACCCTATCGCAGTCCACTGATGGACAAACGCCTCTGCCTTGTTCGCTACTTTGGCCAGGAGGCTATACTCATAATCGCCACGCTGGGAAGGCGGGTCGGTGATCGCAGGGCGGACCATATTTTATTTTATTTTATGTATTTTAGCTATTTATTTATAATTTAGTATAACTCGAGTAAATGTAGTGAGAAAGAGCATACAGGAAACCATAATACAGTCAATACATCCTAATGTGTAGAATAAGGTCTAATTATGACGCTCCGTACCACCGCTCGCGGTGACAATTTCACTCGCGCCCACCAAATTATGACTAAACCTTTACCTTTGTTGTGGAAACTTAACCCAACATTGCACACACAAGCACGCCCTAACGTTGCTTCATTACGAACAGCGTGAAATGAATATATTTGTCACGCTTTGCCATCTTGACCTGAAGACGGTCGTGTAGAAAATACTGCCGATGGCCTCCAATGTAATGAGCGCCCATAGTGATGCGAACGCTCGATGGGTAGAACTATTCGATAGAATATTACAAAGAGCTTGTGCCATAGCTAAGTCTAAAGCTGCGGCCACATATTGGAGATATTTGCACCAACGCGGCAACGTAACGTTTTGCGCCCAATGCACCAATGTGTGTATCGGTACTTTGACACATTGAAGACATTGAGCGCGTATATATTGGGCATTGGACAGTGATTAGACGCAAAGTTGAATCCAATGTGTGGCCGCGGCATAAGGACTGTCACGTGGAATGTAGCCTACCAATGTCATATAACTATGTAAGTTTTGTTTAATACATTTTTAAGCTTAATAGAAAGTAAAATACCAATGAGTATTGGCAGATGTCTAGAAGGAGAAAGAACATTGTTTCTACTGCCTCTTCACAGTATCCGTATCCCTTTCTTATACAACCAACGAGATCTGCCAACAGATCTCCAACCAAGCCACGTGTAAAGAGGCAGTTGAAATAAGAAGTCTATACTCAGTGGATGGATGTAAGCTGAAAAGATGATGTTTAAAAAAAAATACTAAACTTCGATAACCACGTACAGTTTAGGGTTAAATATCTTCTATACTTATAATAAATCTGTAGAGAGGTCAATTCTGTACATAAAATATTTTTTCAAAATAACTATCAGGGGGTGATAAGTGATCGATACTGATACCAAAAATGCAATCAGTAAAATTTTTGTCTGTCTGTCTGTCTGTCTGTCTGTCTGTCTGTCTGTCTGTCTGTCTGTATGTTCCTTATAGAAAAAAAAACTACTGACCAGATTTTGACGAAACTTGGTACAATTATTCTTCATACTCCTGGGCAGGTTATAGGATACTTTTCATCACGCTACAATCAATAGGAGCGGAGCAGTGACGGGAAGTGTTGGGAAAACTCGAGAAATTTAAACCTGTATGTTTGAACGCGCATTACGCGAAAACTACTGCATAGAATTGAATGCGGTTTTCACCAATGTATTGCTAGAGGTCTAACTTAAAACTTAGGCACAAGGTATAGATGGGTATTATATGGAAGTCCGTTATTTTTGAAACCCGATATCCACGCGAGCGACGCCGCTGGCACAGCTAGTATTTGAATAAATCAAAAGCCGTAATGGGAGGATTACTCCTAAGTAAAAATCCTGCCTAATGGTTTAGGTTAGATAAAGACAAAGCACATTCACCGAATTCGATTCCGTTTCCAATGTGCTACGTGAATAGGAGAGGCCGCCAGCAACGATGTAGCGTCGTAATGGACCTGATTGATTCAATACGACGCTACACTGTACACATGATACAATGCGATGCTGCAGCCTCATATGGTCGTATTTCGATATATCAGGAAAATTGCATTGACGGCGGGTCACCAATGCCGTATAGCCACGATTTGCGATAATCTGGTAACAATGTAGAGCACTTATGTCAAGCCGTCGGTTCGGTATATTTTTTATCAAGTTGCACGGGGCAGATAATTGCGTTTTTGGGGATGTTTTTTAGGGTTCCGTAGCCAAAATGGCAAAAACGGGACCCTTATAGATTCGTCATGTCTGTCTGTCTGTCTGTCTGTCTGTCTGTCTGTCTGTCTGTCCGTCCGTATGTCACAGCCAATTTATTCTGAAACTATAAAAGCTACATTATTGAAATTTGGTACGTAGATGTATTCTGTAAACCGCATTAAGATTTTAAAATAAAATCAGAAAAAAATCCAAAATTTTTGGGGTTCCCCATACATAGAACTGAAACTGAAAAATTTTTTTTTCATCGAACCTATACGTGTGGGGTATCTATGGATAGGTATTTGAAAATTATGTTGAGGTTACTAACATCATTTCTTTCTAAACTGAATAGTTTGCGCGAGAGACTCTTCCAAAGTGGTAAAATGAGTGTCCCCCCCCCCCGTAACTTCTAAAATATGGGCATGATAAAACTGAAAAAAATATATCATGTGTATCACTATGAAAACTACTAACGAAATTTGGTTTGAATGAAATCTAGCCAGTAGTTTTTTTTAAACGTCATAAATCAAATTACCTAATTTTTTCACCCCAATATAATAAAACGTAAAGAAAAACATTTATTTAGCTGTATAGTGGTACGGATCCCTACGTGCGAGAGTCCGACTCGCACTTGGCCGGTTTTTTGGAATCAGCTTTCAGCTGCGACTTTTCCAAATAGATACGACTTTCTAAAAACCAACCTGCAAATTTCTCAAAGGCCGGCAAAACACCTGTGACTCCCATGGCGGTATAGTGTTTATGAATTGAAGAGGTCACTTACCATCAGGTGACCTTTAGGGCCGATTGCCGCCTTTTGTCATAAAAAAGCCTCTGCCAGGTCCGGCAGAAGGGGTAGACGTAAGATGAGCACATTTGTTTGACGTTGTCATTAAAAACATGATAGGCAACTAAGTAGGAGACCTGACTACGACATAATTATGTCATTATGAAATCTCTACGTTTTTTATACAAATTTAAAACATGATTTTTCTTTTTTATAACTATAATCTTTTAATATTATAATTTGGCGAGTTGTCAAAATTCTTTATTCTTCGCAATCCTAAAAATTAACGGAGAGTATATAAATAGAGTATCGATAATGTATCTCCGTACTCACTTCGCCATCACTAGCTCTGTTTAAGTGTTGAAATATGTTAATAACGCGATATATTGTCCGCCGGCGTGTGTGCGCAGAACAAAGAGTACAACCAATACATGTTTTGTGCAGAACAACCGCTTTATCAAACAAAACAAAACAAATCGAGACGTGTTACCGACCATTGTTTTATCTATAACATCAACACGAAAGATCTATTTCAGTGGCTCATTTATACAGTGTAACGTACTACCAATCCGATGCGGTAAGACGATTTAAGCGGCTTATCATATTATAGGTTTGTGAGCGTTTTCGAACTACACAGCGTTCACGATGCGAGAAAAGTAACAGATATGAAACAGCGGCGTATTCGCCTTAAATCTCTAGAGATTTACCGATACGACTTTCTTTACCTAAAAACTATAAAAAGCCCCCTACACCTATGCGGCAGCAGGCCATCCTGACACCGCAAGCTGTTTGTAATACCTATATAGAAAAGTATTGAAGAAAAATCTACAGGACAGGTTCCTTTTTGAAAATTATTTTAAGCAAACCCAAATAAGTTTCAAATAAATCGTTGGAGATTACTACAGTACGACTTTCTATACCTAAAAACTGCAACGAAAACCCTAAAAATACCAGTGTGGGCACATGTTTTCCTAATAATTCTTTTGATATGGGATCTTCAAACGGGGCGCGAGGAACATTTTACGCGTGGAGACTATGACTGTGGCAACTGACAAGTTATTAGGTTGTGAAAGAGATTGGGCTTAGGATTAGGGATCGGCCTATTATATTTTAGCTCCAAGCCCTCTCCTGCCCATGGTGCATCCGACTATCAAACGAGGGTCTGGCAACCGACTGGTGACGGTATAACCATCACGATTGAAGGTGTAGCTAAATACCACAGGCCTTTGACGGGCAGCAGCGTCACCGGAGCCAGAAGCTACGACCTGCGATCGCCAACCCACCTGTACAGCGTGGCGATTATGGGTGAAGCCTCCAGAAGTTTGCCCAAAGTGGCAAACAACTGGAGAGGCCTATGTCCAGCTGTGGACTGCTATGGGATGATGATGATGTCTTAAGTGCAAGATTAAATCATGCCATTAAAAAAGGCCGTTCTATTCTAATACATTTGTGGTTTAGCAATTACTGCCTAACGTTATTAGAGCCTTTACACATCGCGACTTTTTACAAAGATGTAAACGATGTGCTATCGAGTCGATAACTATAATTTCCTCATCATCTGCTTGTGAACGTCCGCTGCTGGAACTAAGGCTCTTCTAATGACAATTGTCAAGGATTTGCCTTAGTCACCACGCTTGTCAAATGGATTGGTGACCGCAGTAGGTTTTATTTGTACCCAGGTAAACGCTGGTGCCCATTTCCTGATATTTCTTTTATCATTGTCAAGACGCGTATGATTCTTAATTTTATACAATATACTAACATAGTTTTTTAAGCTGTACACTAACACGTATGGATTATGTGATCCGAAATAAACACTTTTCATTTCATTTCATTTCATAAACGCGCGTTCGTAGCGACGCGAACAGCCGCAACGTGTAAACGCCCCTACGCGTCCATTTGGCAGTTGATTGCGCTCCGCTTGTGGTGTGTAGGCGCCTTGTTACGATCGTATTGTGCCTGCACTGATGCTGATTGTCGCACCGAGAGTTGTTGCGAATAAATAATAAACCCTGATATTCTCGCATGTAGCACCATGCATGTGCAATTTAAAGTGAAAAATAATAATTCCAGGCTACACTTCATGATCAGCCAATTGCAATCCACTATTGGACATTAAATATCCAGTTGTTCGCCACTTAGGGCATACATCTGGAGGTTGCTGGGTCATTCTTCTTTTTAACCTACAATAAACAGACGTTTTCTTTATATTTCAGATTTAACTTCTTAAAAATTATAACGGAATTAAATATTTTAAGACATCATATAAATATGGGTCGATATTAGATTATTTAGTCTTACTTTTTATCTCGTTATAATATTTTTTCTGTGCAGTGGCATTCCGCAAAATACCGTGACAGAGCGGCCTTTTTCATCGGAGACAGCATTTCGATTTACCGCTCTGTCACAGTATTTTATTAAAAACAATCAAATATAATCGTTAATAACTTATCGGGAAACCGATTAGTATTTCGCTAAGATTTTAAGTATCTATAAGATAAACTATATTTTTGGACAATGGAAAGATTAAATGAGATGTTTACATCTACTAATCAGAACGAAGGACGGATTATTGTAAGTTAAAAAGAAGAACGACCCTGCTACGCTAGATATAGGCGGGCGATCGCTGGGCACCTCGCTCAGGTGACGCTGTTGCCCCTCATCGGTATACCGATACCGATTAAGCTACGACTTCAGTTGTGATGGATATACAGCTACCAGTCGGTTGCCAGAGCTCGTTGTCTATTCAGCACGATTCACTACGGGCCACCAAGGTTTGCGATGCTCGGGTTCGCTCCCAGAGCTCTTGCTCCTTAGACCAATGACGCAGTCAACAGCTAGAACGTCCATCACAAGCTTTAATGCTAGTGACCCGAACTCGCTTGCCTTCGGGTGTAGAGAAAAAAAAAACACAATTGAAACCCCTGAAGTCATAAATTTTTCTCTACACGTATATTATGCAAGTGTTGTACATATAAAGCGTCCTCTTGGATCACTCTATGTATTCAAATTGTAGCGGCCTACAGTAGCAGTTTTTCAGCGCACGCAGTCTTGTATTGTGCGCTGCTTAACAGGCAGTCGTTCCCCGCCGCGCACTCCGACCACTCGCTATCAACATGTCTTCTACGGTGCACCAAATATACATTCTTCCTGGACTTTGGACTTCTATCATTTCACCACACCGCACAGAGGAAACTCCACATCTTCGTACCCCACAAAATAATCGCATCAAAATCCGTTGCGGAGTTATAAAGATCTAATCATACATAGGGGCAGACAGACAAGCTACTTTGTTTTATACTATTCAGTGATTAACAAGATACGAAGGAGTTTAAAAAAAAAGACTAGGATTCTGTAGATTAATTAAACTTGAAGTTCATATACCCGTAAAATTTCATGCTTCGTGTTTTTATAAAAGCACGAGTAGGTTGCTTTATTATTTTTCAATCACGCATATTTTTGTACACTCATAGTGAATATTACGTTAAATATTTCACGATAAACAGTTTCGTTTTACACTAGACGGCAAAATGTTTTTAATTTAGTCGAGGCGTGAATAATCAAAAAGTATTTGCGGTACATTACTTCACCTAGTATTACATAAGATTAGTGTATTAATATCAAAGTAAGTATTTTAACAAATCCAAGAGGGAAATCAGTTGATTTAAGGTGGAAGAATCGTAGAAAATACACTTTTAAAATGTTGATGTTTTCCTTAAGTGGCAAACAACTGGAGAGGCCCTATGTGAGCCAGCAGTGGACTGTAATAGGCTGATGATGATAATGATGTACAAACAGACATGTTTATGCACATAAATTGTGCTACTGTCATCATTATCATCAGCCTATTGCAGTCCACTGCTTGACATAGGCCTTTATAGTTGTTCGCCACTTAGGGCAAACGTCTGGAGGATATACCCATAATCGCCACGCTGGGCAGGCGGGTTGGCGATTGCGTTTTAGCCAGTTATCGGTCTTGGTATTTAGCTACGCCTTCAATTGTGATGGTTATACCGCCACCCATCGGTTGCCAGGACCTCGTTTGTTATTCGGCAGGATGTACCACGGGCAGGTGAGGTTGGCTTAGACCGAAATGATGATGGGCCTATCATCCCCTTGTACTGTGCAGAGGTCGAACCCGCGAACGTTCACCACTGAATCAAACTGGTCATCATCATCATCAGCCTATATCAGTCCACTGCTGGACTTAGGCCTCTCTCTTTCGTGATAACAAACATAAATTATATCGTCAACAAACGGTTCAGAACGTATTTGTGTTCTCCGGGTCAGTCAATTATATAATGGCTTAAGTATATATAGTTAGTTATATAGAGGGCGATAACAACGCGGTAGGTTAACAACAATACGAAGCTTACTCAATTGCCTAATCCAATTAGCCGAGAGGAGACATCCGCAGGTGGCGGTTAAATTCGAGCACAACTATTCCAAGTTTGAGACGAGATCTGAGCGGGAACAGAGTTGCGGTCAAGAAGCTAATAAGTACGAGAATATTCGCCGTACGCTAATTACAGGTTGGAAGTTATAACTTAAAGCAGTAGTTCTGTGACTGGCCGGTGGCTCAATTGGTAGTAACCCCTGCCTTCTGAACGAAGGGTCGTGGGTTCGACTCCCACCCGGGACAAAATTCGTGTGATGAACACTTGTGTTTGTTCCGTATTTGGGTGTTTATATTTGTATTTAAGTATTTATTTGTGGTACCTTCGTTGTTCTGATACCCATAACACAAGTGCTGAAGCTACTTACTTTGGGATCGGAGCAATGTATGTAATGTTGTCTGATATTATATTTATTTATTTATTTATATTTATTTACATATTATTGCTACTGACTGTAACTACGTTTGACTTTCCACGCCTGTATCGTTAGAGAATCCTCAAGTCACTGCATCAATGGACAAGTAAGCAAATCAATCACTTGTCGATTGCCGGTTGGGGCGGTGAAGGGTAAAATAGCTTCAGATATACAGGCTTCGTATGTGAGCTTTATAAAGAAGGTTTACTATCAAGCACTATTTTTGTGGAAACTTAGCCCTCTGAGGCTTTGTGAAAAGCTCATTACTTTTTTTTATATAAAAAGAGCGTTCAGGATTACCTCACTCCACCTGATCGTAAGCGGTCGTGAGGTCCAAATGTTAGGTCGACAGGCATAATAGAACAAACCCATTGCGCTTGTCGCCCTCACCCTGAAGACCCACTGAGATGCCGTTTCACGCCCCGCCTAAAGAACCCAGGATTGTAAGAGGAAGGAAACACATGAGCTGGAAGGGCATTCCATGACTTAATGGCACGGGGCAAGAACGAGCAACTAAACCTCTTGGGGCGCGCCACCATCGTCTTGATGGTAATTTTGGAAAATTCGTCTGTTTTCATCTATCTCACATTTAGTGGAAAGGCGGACGGACTTAGGTGTTTAACATCAGTATTCATAAGCAATACTTATCTATGAAAACTAACAACACTATGCGAAATAATGCATTTACAATGGCGACAGGCAGAAGTGTTGTCTATGAATAGGTTTTATGGTAGCAGTGCGTCCGCGCGTCGCATAGTAAAGTTTGTAAAAGCGGGTATCTGTTTTACTATCGAAAGGATTTCATTGCGAGATTTCTCCAGACGCGAACCCCTCAAGAAGGTTTTCGCGTATCTCTTCATGAGTTTACTACAAGTTTTTTTTTAAGAAAACAAAAATTGCGGGATAGATTCATGTGTGATGACATCCGCAAGGTATTACAAGCACCGTATAAGCAAATGCATACATATACGAGTATATTTTCAGGGAATCTCGCCCATTCGGTATCGGACTAATGGGGCCGTGTCGCTCACAATTATAACTTGAACCGTCGCGAGAGCACTACTCGGCTGCCGACCAACTGCAGCAGTACTTACTAGGGCTGGCACTATCGGGTTTGATAAATAAATGTACCATTTCATATTACATACATACATAACGTCACGCCTTTCCCCCAGAAGGGTAGGCAGAGACCACGTCCTTTCATTTGCTACGATCCTGGCACACAACTCTTGCTTCGTCCGCATTCATCAATCCCTTCATACATGTTCTGTTCATTTCTTATTAGCCATGAAAAATGCTCTTAGGAATTCCCGCCATTTGGTGCTTAAAAGCATTTGCTAAGGTTGCCTCAAGGTGGTAGAGAAGACGCGAAAACCCACCAAAACCCCGGTTGTCAGTCAAGGGCCATGGAACGGCGTCAGAGGTCCTAGGAGACGCATCGAAGTTTTAGCTTTACAATGGGAATGTTTCCAGGTTCAAAATAATTACATTATATTTAGTCCGTGTTTTAGATTATAAAAATATATTGGACACGTATTTTTCCTTTTTTCATTTAAACAAAAAATAACAAAGATACAAGGCATCAAAGTGTAAGCGAAAAAACTACCCACTATCTGATGTCACGCGTAATTTTAATAGGCGATATCTTTGTCATTTTTGGTCTAATTTACAAACGGAAAAATACGTGTCTTTTATTTTTGAACAATCTTATAGACGGACTAATTACATTTTTTACGGCAACAGGCCTATTACAATGCATTATATTTTTTTTGGCATAAATAACAATGTTTCGTTGAAAAAGTATTTATTTTCATAATCTAAGTACAAACAATGAAAACTGCAATACAGAAATAAAAGGTGTTAAACGAGGGAATCGTAGCTGTCAACTGTCTAACAGCGTTAACGCAGTAGATAATATCTATCAGACGAATAGGGTTGTCCACAGTGTGAGCGCTTATATCCGACGCATTGAAAACTGTACTTTGGAGATTATTAATAATTAAGGTCATCATCATCATCATCGGCCTATCGCAGTCCACTGCTTGACAAAGGCCTCTTCATTTGGGCGAACACCTGGAGACTTTACCCTTGGGGGTACGCCACGCGTTAGCGATCGCAGGCCGTATCTCCTCGCTCCGGTAACGCTGCTGCCCGTCATTGTTCTGTGGTATTTAGCTACGCCTTGAATAGTGACGGTTATGTACTGCCACCAGTCGGTTGCCAGAGCCTCGTTTATTCGGTAGGATGCAACACCATCTCAAGTGTCAAATAAATATAATTACATCTATTTATTTATACTCAACTAGCTGCGCTCGCGACTTCGTCCGCGTGGAATAGTTTTTTTTCCCGCTTTTACATTTTCCATTATTTCTCCGCTCCTAATAGTTGCAGCGTGATGTTATATATCTTCCTCGATAAATGGTCTATTCAACACAAAAAGAATTTTCCAATTCGGACCAGTAGTTCCTGAGATTAGCGCGTTCAAACAAACAAACAAACTCTTCAGCTTTATAATATTACTAGCTGTGCTCGCGACTTCGAAAAATAACTATTCCACGCGGACGTGGAATAGTTATTTTTTCCCCGCTTTTTTTACATTTTCCATTATTTCTTCGCTCCTAATAGTTGCAGCGTGATGTTATATAGCCTAAAGCCTTTCTCGATAAATGGTCTATTCAACACAAAAAGAATTTTCCAATTCGGACCAGTAGTTCCTGAGATTAGCGCGTTCAAACAAACAAACTCTTCAGCTTTATAATATTAAGTATAGATAAGTATAGATAACAGTATGTAACAGCCCTAGGCCAACGCGAAGTAGTAACGGATCAAGGCGAGTCGTACTTGACCGCTTTCCACTCGGCAGCTATTTATAGCGCGCCAATACAGCACTTAGAGGTAGCCAGTGGACACTTGGCATAACCGCGCCTGATGACGACTCCATACCATCGCATCGCAACACGAAACTACAGCATAACACTACATAGTATAAAACTATGTTGCTTTTGTTGAGCGTTTCTATGTATGCTTATATCTTTGAAACTACGGAACGGATTTTAAAGCAGTTGTTTTTAAAAGAGGGATTCAACAGAATGGTTTATCTATAAATCTGTAGAGGTCAATTCTGTACCTACATTAAATATATTTTCAAAATAACTATAAGGGGACAATTAGTAATCGATACTGATGCCAAAAATGAAATCAATAAAATTTTTGTCCGTCTTTATACAATCAGTAAATTATTCTTCATACTCTTGGGCAGGTTATAGTATACTTTTCCTCACGCTACGATAAATAGGAGCAGAGCGCAGTGAAGGAAAATGTTGGTAAAACGGGTGAAACTTTTATCTATATGTTTGAACGCGTATTACGCAAAAACTACTGCATGGAATTGAATGCGGTTTTCACCAATGTATTGCTTTGGGCACAATTTTATGGAAGTCCGTTATTTTTGAAAATTGATATCCACGCGTGCGACGCCGCTGGCACAACTAGTGTGTATAATATAGTATTGCACCCGTGCGAACTTGCGTACCGGTGCGGGTCGCTAGTTTAGTTATACAATAGAGCGTTGAATTATCCGAACTAATTGGGGGACATGGGTGTTCGGCTAACCGTTATTTTCAGATAATCGAACAGTGCTGATTTAAACGTAAATAATGTTTACATACAAGTTACTAGAACAAGTGCCTGACCATTCCTAAAGGTATCCAGTAGATACTTGGCCACACCTAAAGACGACTTCATTCTATCATCACGACGCAACTGAAAACTGCGTAACATGTATTAATTAATCAGTACTACGATATGCATGCTGGCATTTTTTCCGCATGTTGTTCATAACAGAACACGTGTTCAATTCTTCGTACCTGTAGGTGGTCTTAGTTCTACGATGGGCGCGAAGCTGAATGTATTATTATTGCTGAATGATTACTTAACCGATAGATAGACGCACTCCTTATAAAATAACGACCAAACTCAAAATATTGTCCATGAGAGGTCTGAATACCCTTAGGCATCATATTTGTTCGTCTGCCGCCTCTTGCGCAAAAATGAATTTATGTGAAAAAAACAGTGCTAGACGCCGTTTTCCAAGAATAATAGAATATCTTAGACACTTTATTACGTACTCGGATGATAAGAAATATTTTCTAAAGCCTTTAATTTATAATTTTTTTATTATTTAAAACAAAATATACATACACATTGTTCTGTTATGCAATATGGAATATATTTATGTAGTTTAGATAATTAAGACGATTGAAGGTGATCCAAAGTCGCTCCCCTTAGAGGGGGGCCAGTTGGGCCCGCGTAGGCGGGGACTGCTGGTGGTGTCGCGGCAGTCCTAGTCTTTCCGGGTCCCGTGACACCATCCCCATACCTTCCAACTTGAGGCAGGGTGAGTCCCACATACCCCGTCACTCCCCCCGGATGACGGGGATGCCTAAAAGCATTTTCCTCGGCATAAAAAAAAGGTAATCCAAAGTAGGGTACCTAATCCATAACTACTTCCCAAGGGCGAAGATCGTCCGACATGACATTAACAAGTCCAAGAGCACAACACATAACAGGATTACAAGTAGATAATCTCTCAGAGTTGAATCGATTTGCTTTGGTGGAATATAAAAATGTCAAACATATGACAATTATAAAGTAATCCTTGATTATCTTAAACCTACTCAAGGTTTAAATTAACACTTACAAATCGTCAAAAGTGTACCTAAATTTGGCATGGATATTGCAGAATTCCCACGGGAACGTGAGATAGCGGGGGATAAAAAGGGAAAATAAACTCTATTCCAAGTGGACGAAGTCGCGGGCACAGCTATATTATTATTTAACAATATTTAAGATAAATGAGCTTGGCTCTCTCTTGGCGTGGAAGCTATCATCATCTTTTAATAGTTATGATATCGCCCAGAACATCAACAATAAATAAAATACGAGTGATCAAATACATATGGTGATATAATAATTGTTATTTAAGTGACGGGAACGTGATAAAATTACATGAACACGTATAAAAGGGTGCCAACCCATAAACATTTGTTGTGAAATTCATGTTTTGGCAACATTCGAAGGTCCAAATTTTAATGGCCATTTGTTTCCATTCAGTTTCATTTGCCCAACCTGTTAAGTATGCCACGGTACGAAGCGGTAAGGGAATATAATGCGTAATAAAATGTCTCGATTGAATTACGGGCAATCCGTAAGTAAACTAGCCAAGAACGCAGGAGGCAAATACATAAGTGTGCGCAAACGCACTCTCTTTTTCTTCGCAGTTGCAATCTAACGCAACGAAAGCTAGAAGCAACATTTTCTCTCCACTAATTGAAACGGGACCGAATTATTTTTTTCATTGATTTGTTATAGAGGGGAATTCATTAGCCACCGTCATGCCACCTCCCGTGTGGGAATCACCACATCTCCCGAAATGAGAGAGCATACCCACTAAGCCCCTAATGTCGCCAGTAGGCAGCAAGTTGCAGGGACACGGGTAACGCCGAAGCATACGGCTGTATCCCTGCATGCCCTGGCCAGCCGCAGATGACAAGCGGCCGGCACTCCTATTTGCCCTCCCCGGACCCTGAGACTGAATAAACTAGCTCAACCTGGCTGACTTCTTTCAAGACATCTGAAAGAGGGAAGCCTAGGATCGGGTAAAATGGCATAAAATTGGAGTGGCCTATGTCCAGCAGTGGACTTCAATACTAGCAAGAACTATGTGACCTTTTGACTTTGCGACCATATTTATAATACTGTAAAATTGTATGCTTGATAAAGACAAATGAGGAGCATATCTGAATAACCATTTAAAATCCATGTTTTACCCATAACACAAGTTGAGTCACCGATGCACTCCAATTCAACAACTGTTGACATTATGAGTGCTAAAACGCTATCGATGGCCGAGTAACATGTTCTGTTGAAAGTACGCACATGTTAGTTCTTAATTATGTATTGATTAACTATTAGTAATTATCTTGGTGCTGTGTACCTACTGTGTAGTTTGGCATCGAATGGATGCAGATTACAAATAGATGCAGATGAGTTGGTCTACGGGGCTGGCCAGAGCAGGCAGGGATGTCATCATCATCATCATAATCAGCCTATTGCAATTCACTGCTGGACATAGGCCTCTCCAGTTGTTCGCCGCCTAGGGCAATCTTCTGGAAGATATACCCATAATCGCCACGCTGGGCAGGCGGGTTGGCGATCGCAGGGCGTAGCTTTTTGCTCCGATGACGCTGCTGCCCGTCATCGGCCTGTGGTATTTAGCTACGCCTTCTATCGTGATAGTTTTACCGCCACCATTCGGTTTGCCAGAGCCTCGTTTGTTGTTCGGCAGGATGCACCACGGGCAGGTGAGGATGGCTTGGAGCGAAAAGGTGATTGGTCCCTTACATCACAGGCAGGGATGTGGCCGTATGCTTTGGCGCTACCCGCGTCCCTGAAGCTTGCTGGCCACTAGCGACACAGGGGTGTTTATTGGAAATGCTCTCCCATTTTGGGCGGTGTGAGTCTCACACACCATGCCGACTTCCCCGAAGAGCGGCGTGAAGGTGCATAATGAATTCCCTTCTAAAAAATAGGCCTACGTTCAAATAAGCACCGTTACCTCACCTACGAATACAAAAAATATGTGGAACAGTCTGGTATATGGCACAATATGTAATACCCACGACGAAAAATATTATGCGCGTTACGAGTAAAGTTACGCTTATTATTAACACTTATTACTTTAAATTGTAATCTGAAAAGCAAGCTTTTCGGTGAATCCGTTACGATAATTTTAGGATATTTTTTTTATCGACATCAAAAAGGATTTGCTTAAAGCACGATGTTTACCTCATTGAAGGTCATACAAAATGCAAGACAAGCTAGCAAAACTAGTAAGAAATATAATTTCTATTCCCTCAGTCCGAGTAAGCTTACCCCCTATTCCTTAAGGTTGAAAGACTTACCTACTTATATTTCTCTTTAAGGATTTTAGTAATGTATGTACATTGAAAACAGCGCCGTCAAGTGTGAAACGAAAATGTACTTGAAGGTCTATTATAATTTTATTGGATGACAAACGTAGAAAAAAAAGTATAAACGTCTACTTTACGACCAATTATTACAACTGCTTTATATATATTGTGTTCATCTTTAAAATTTGCTTGTGTGCGTAAAACCGGTGGTGGGGCGCTTAATTTTGGATTAAACGATCTCTACCCGACAATGCATACCGAATTCAAACTAAGTTTTCTTTAGCTCTATGGAATTGATTTGATTTAAATGATATTATGATCTTCTAAGGGGCAGCGCAGACGACAGACTCTCCGTGACGCACTTTTTAGTCTGTGATGCAATAATATGCAGTAACGCACACGACGCGCAAAAATCTGTCGCGGATATTTCACAGACTCAACGCACATCTTCGATCATTCTGTCGGCAGAGCTGTAGGGACCTAGACGCTCTTTTTAAATGTCTCAGAAGCAGACTATCTCGGCATGGCAGTGGCAACTGACAGGTAACTGACCAGTTACTTGCCAGTTGTCACAGCGACTTGGGCTTCTCTTTGGCTTTCCATCAGGCGTAGGGAAGCCATTATGTCGAGCTACTATAAAAAAAGAACAATAATAATCATTTGGGGAGCCATATGTGGAGTTTACATTTAAACAGTAACTGAGCAAACTAAATTAACTGTTTCTTTTAGCAATAGTTCGTTTTTGTATTTGACTGGTGGACCCTAACAATCAAAAAACCTTAATAAGAATTAAACGTAAATAGATGTGCTCAATCGTAAAAGCTTCGGTGAGCGGTTTCGTCAGAGTACTCTCTGTAAATAATAAATATTTACCTGTTAGTAGACGAACTAAATTCACATGTATGTCCGTAAATCAAGGAAGGTTTCAAAAAGGAATCGACAAGAAATAGGCTTGTTGCCGTAAAAAATGCAATTAGACATGGCGGTCTTTTTTAGATTAGACTATTTCTTTAGATTATTTATAAATAATAGACACGTAATTTTTAATTTCTAAATTATATCAAAAATTACATAGATATACTTCGTCGTGACGTCACATTTCGTGGCATTTTTTCGCAACGGGTGACGTCAAAGACTCCCACTCCTAAATATTGATGCCATGTATCTTTCTTATTTTTTCTTTAATCAAATTAATTTTTTGTCTATCACCTTTCGAGCCTCACGTGACAAATAGACAGATCTTTCATTGTCAGTCAAGTATAAATGCATCGGATTCAAAAGTTACATAATAAAGGTCATCTCTTTAGACATTTGTTCTACATGTTTATCTAAATATAGATTGCCCCGTAAGTTGACATCATATAAACTTGCGCACTAAGTCATTACTATTTATACCACATTTATACCTAAGCACTGAGGTTGGTGTGATCCATGATCTTTGATATTACAAGCATGATAATTACTTTGTGTTGATACTAATTTGACATCTTGATGATAATACAATAATAATAAATAAATCTGGGGTTATACTAATTAGTAAGTGGCGTACTTATTCTCCGTGCGGTGTTTTGATGGAGCAAACCTTAAAGGTTATATGATGGTAAGTGAACTTCAGCCCATAGACACCGCAACACCAGAAGAGTCATAGCTGCGTTACCGGTCCTTAAAAAATCTGTAGGCTTTTAGAAGTTCAAGTCGTATCCATTCGTAAAATTGCAGTCGGAAGCTGATTCCAAAGAATAGTTGCATCATGCAGAAAAGTTAAGACACCACTCCATTTCTTCCCGTAGGTGTCGTAAGTCATGATATTTCAGCTTCTCCACCGGTGGTAGAGTTTACTCGCCTCATCATCAGCCTATTGCAGTCCACTGCTGGACATAGGCCTCTCCAGTTGTTCGCCACCTAGGGCAAACTACTGGAGAATATAATCGCCACACTGGGCAGGCGGGTTGGCGATCACAGGGCGTAGATTCTTGCTCTGGTGACGCTGCTGCCCGTCATCGGCCTGTGGTATTTAGCTACGCCTTTTGTCGTGATGGTTTTACCACCACCTGTCGGTTTGCCAGGGCCTCATTTGTTGTTGATGCACCACGGGTCGGTGAGGATGGCTTGGAGCGACAAGGTGATAGGTCGCTCCCTTACATCCCCGTACTCGACTAAATACGGCTTACAAACAAATTACGAGTAGTTGTCTATATCTTTTGTTAGTGTGTCGATAAATTTATAGTTATACTTCATCATCATCCTAGCCTTTTTCCCGATTGTCTCAGGGTCGGCTTCCCAAACTGAGAGATTTGGCGAGGGCTAAGCTTTTACACAGAGCGACTGCCATCAGACCTCCGCAACACTTAGGGTAAGCTATACCCATTCCCAGTTTAGGCGTCAGAGTTATCATCATCTCTGATATGATGTGACGACTGCTATCTGAGTTGGTAAAGATAGCACCCGGGACCAACAGCTTAACGTGCCTTCCGAAGCACGGAGGAAATCGGTGTCAAATTTTGGTCACCCATCATCGGATTGACCGCGCCAATGGTAGCACAACGTTGCGATCATTGTTAAGCGAACAAGACCGCCGCGCCACCGAGCTCCTCGAATTTATAGTTATACTTAAAAACCAATAAAAACAAATATGTATTATGGTACAATAACATTCCATTTAAGAACACTACATGCAATCGATTCGTATTGTGTGAGCTAACATAGTAAGCGGGTGACCTATGTAAGTACTAAGCCAGATATGAGCATGTCAAGGGTGAACTACTAGTTATCTAGCGGATAGCCGCTGCTAAGGGCCGGCATGTACGTGTTTACTGAAACAATTCATAGGTATTCATCATACAGATATTTTTTTCTGGAAATGGAAATGAGTGTATAAACTGGGAAATAGTTTGTCCAAATGTTTGACCAAAGTCGCGAACATCTGGAGAACTCTGGAGAGGCCTATGTCCAGCAGTGGACTGCGACAGGCTGATGATAACGACGATGAGAAGGGAATGCAATTGAAAGCGTAGCTAAATGCCACAGACCGACGACTGGCAGCAGCGTCACCGGAGCGAGACGCCGCATCCTGAGATCGCCAATCCACCTGCCCGGCGTGGCAAGATCATGGTTATATCCTCCAGATGTTTACCCCAAGTGACGAACGACTGAAGAGGCGTATGTCCAGCACTGGACTGCAATAAGCTGATTATGATGACGATGAATACAGATAGTCAACATTATTCAGTTAGTTTAATCTGTAGCTAAAAACTGTTACCACTGGCTTTTTCCGTCCGTTTTTTACTGAATAGCTGCTCTTTACGGTGCTAAAGTCGACCACGGCTCAGTTACACGCTTAACGACAAAACATATAAGAGAGAATAAGTTTCACTGTTATCTAGCACAATTTGTCATGCCGTTTCCAACTGCACTTACCTGCAGTCGAGATCTTTCCAAGTTGGCTAGTTCTTAGTTCAATTGGACAGTTAGTTCAGTTGTAATTATGTATGCAAGCCAGATAAAACTAATGTTCATTTTATTTATTTCGGAACAACAACAGCCTCAAATATAACATGTACATAAAACAAAAGATAAGAACAGTATGGTTTAGGCCAAAAATGTTATCCACAAGAAGAAATCATTGAAATGTAGTAGAAAAAAAACAGATTCAAAGACCAGACTTAATAAAAGCAATTAGCAACTTGCACTAGTTGTGCTCTATAAGGACGACTCCCATGCGTGTCCATATACCTACATTTATGTTTTACCATCATTACTCATTACTACTTACTGGCAACTCACAACAACAAATACGTTAACAATATAAATAAATATATAAAAACAACAACAAATTCAAAATTCTTATCCCCAACATTTCAATTCTCACAAGGGAGTCGCTTTTCCTCCTTGGTTCCCCTATATTTGAGGAAGCCATCCCGAGTTTTCTAAATTCTAAATTAGACCTTTTTTCAGAAATGTCCGAAAGACTTCTCGACTTATCCCCACACGTTGCCCTCCACCTCCTTCGTTCATGCCTCTATACACCGAAACTAACCTACACCATGCGCTGTTCACCTGTTTGGAAATTTCCCTCTCACACCTCTTCTTTAGACCATTCGTTAAAATCCATTGTAGGCAAAATTTTAAATTGTAATTTCGACGGTCGTTCTTGGTCCCAGGCGGTCCTCCCTGTCAAATTCGGTGGCCTGGGCATCCGGTCTATTTCCTGTGTGGCTCTCCCCGCTTTCTTGTCCTCTTGCTTTGGTTCGCTACCTCTTGTCAGTACCATTCTAGATTCTTCTTCTGGCATTGAGGTGGCGCACCTGGCGGAGGCGGAGCAGGCTTGGAGTGCCGCACACCCATTGGCGGATGCCCCTTCCGAAAAGCATAGCCAAAAGCTCTGGGACCTCCCGGGTATCAAGTCGGCACAGTCCCAGCTCTTAGTGGACAGCGCTGACAACACGGAACGCGCCCGGCTCCTCGCGGCATTCGAAAGGGAGTCAGGGTATTGGCTTCAAGCCCTGCCTTCTCGCAACATCGGCACACTGCTTGATGCCAATACCCTCCGCGTAGCTTGCTCCCTCCGTCTGGGCTCAAAAATTTGCCTAGCCCACACTTGTCACTGTGGCCGAAGCGTGGACCAGTTCGGACGCCACGGGCTCTCCTGTCCCCAGAGTTCGGGTCGTGGTTATCGCCACAGCGCCCTCAACGACATCTTGCGCCGTTCTCTTGCCACTGCCTCTATTCCGGCCACGTTAGAACCTCGTGGCCTTTTTAGGGACGATGGCAAGAGACCTGATGGCGCCACGCTAGTGCCCTGGAAACTCGGTCGCATCCTTATTTGGGATGCGACATGTGTGGACACTTTGGCTGCGTCACACATCCAGGGCACTGCGGTGAGGGCCGGCTCGGCTGCCGAACAGGCTCAACTGCTCAAGCGCCGCAAATATTCATCTCTCCTGAGAGACAATGAATTTGCGGCGTTTGCAGTTGAGACATTGGGTCCGTGGGGTCCGGAGGCCAAATCTCTTGTAAAAGAGATTTCGTCTAGACTGGTCCAGGCTTCGGGCGACCCCAGAGCTGGCTCGTACCTCGCTCAGCGCATCTCGCTTGCTATTCAGCGAGGTAACGCAGCCAGCGTCCTGGGGTCACTGCCACAGGGACCCGTTTTTGAAGATTTTTAGTGTTTGTACATATTAGTTTAGTTTAGGTTTTATTTATTTATTTTTTATTTATATTATGTAACCCATCTGTAAATACCATTGTTGAAATAAATTATTATATCACAACAAAGAAATAAATAAGTTAAAATAAGTTAAGTCACAGAGACCGAGACTATTCAGTGCGGTTGCGGAAAAGAAGATTGATTGGAAGTGATTTGTAATCACTGCCCTACTACTGCCTGTGGGTGCTCTAAAATTTGACTACGGAAAAGTTTTACACACACACACACACACACACACACACGCGCACACACACACACGCACACACGCGCGCGCGCGCATACACACACACACACACACATACACACGTCGTAACCGATTGCAATTCCATCCTCATCATCTTGATGGTTGGCGATCCTCCATGGTACGCAGTCAGTTTTGCGGAACCAACTTTCTTCGACAGTCTTACCGAGCAGCTATGAACCTTCAAGAAACGAGCGTACTCCTATTTAAAAGGCCGTCGATTTGAGTTGCGGGTGTCCAAGGGCGGTGTTGACTGCATATCATCAGGCCGCCTCTTACATAAAAAAAGAGTTGACAATTTAGTTACCTACTTGCCCGTTGTCGCATCACTTGGGCCTCCAATGCTACCCCACTTTGAAAAAAAAATACATAATGTAGTCAGTGTGCGACAACCCTAATGCTAAGATCTTTAGGGTGTGGTTTATCTAGTAAACACTAAGGTTTAGACTTAACTTAACTTACAAGTGTAGGTATACAATACGACCTTGTTTTGTTTCTACTAAGTTGCTAAGAGACAATGAATTATTTCAATAGTGACTTTTATCATCTTTTCGCTCCAAGCCAACCTCACCACCCCGTGGTACAACCTGCCGAATAACAAACGATGCGCTGGCAAATGACAGGTGGCGGTATAACCATCACAATTGAAGGCGTAGCTAAATATCACAGACCGATGACGGTCAGCAGCGTCAATGGAGCGAAAATCTACGGCCAGCGATCGCCAACCCACCTGCCCGCGCGCCTGCAGCGATGATTATGGGTATATCCTCCAGATGTTTGCCTTTAGTGTCGAACAACTGGAGAGGCCTATGTCCAGCAGTGGACTGCAATAGGCTGATGATGATAGTTCGCATTAACAATAGTAGTAGGATTTACAAAGTAATATATCCGTTCTTGTTTTATGTGGTGTGAGCAGTAATTAATAAACCCAATTATATAATTTACAACGCGGCGCCGGCGACCAATCATCCTCAACGGGTAACGTGTCTCTTTAATCACTCGACATTGGCTTAATTAATGGTGTCTCCAATGTCAAAATAACAGCCATTATCAAAAAAACTAATAAGTTGGAAGCTTATAGTAAGGAAGTAATGGAATAACTTAATAACGCCTAAGTAGCGGAAGTGTACTGCTACTTAAAGGTTCGTCTGGTAGTGATCGCTTACTATCGATAAGACTGCCTAAATTGGGAGTGATTTTTAGTTGTAAACAAACCAAGTATCAAATTAATAAACCTTCCCTTTCAAAGTGCAAACTTTTAGGGATGATTCCAGGGTCAAAATAATTACATTATATTTAGTCCCTAAATATATTGTATATATTTGTATTTTGACAAATTTATTACCCATTGTAGATTATAAAAATATATTGGACACGTATTTTTCCTTTTTTCATATAAACAAAAAATAACAAAGATACAAGGCATTAAAATGTAGGAGTGAGGGTCTTTGACGTCACTCATTTGCGAAAAAGCTCCCAAAATCTGACGTCACGCGTAATTTTAATGGGCTATATCTTTGTCATATTTGGTCTAGTTTACAAATGAAAAAATACGTGTCTTTTATTTTTTAACAATCTAAAAGACGGACTAATTACTTTTTTTCGGCACCATGCCCATTGTAGTCTTTCTAACGATGAACAAAAAAATACATAGAATAGCGATCTCGTCTTTAAAAGAATCACAGCCAATCACTGATTCCAAAGTTCGAAATTTGGAAGGTTCGAAACAACCACATCAACTTTAATTAGATTCATGAAACAAGCGTACATCATATTACACACATACCGGCGGGCACACATACCTCTCGGCAAACTCCAGCCTCAGCAGAAAGGCAGTCTGAAATCTGATATCCATCCATATTATGCAGCAGGTACAAGCCGGCGGTATGTGTGGAATCTACATTACAACGCGTTTTGGATCCGAAGTCAGTAGAAGTTATGTCTTACCATCATGAGCCATAATTATTGACAATATTGGCAAATTTAGAAGTCTTTTAAAGGTACATAAGCATTTTTAGTTCAAAAGCTTCATATTGGCTGCTGTTAAACAGCTTCTAATGAAGTTGACACTTAGTTCGAATTTAATATAAGCAAAAATTTTATGTGTCAGTAAACTTGATGGTTGTTCTATATAAATAAAGAAAAATGTAAAATTGAGCCACGTTCAGGGTAAATAGTTCTATCTTCGATACATTTCTGTGGTACACATCATCGTACCTCACATCCCGGGTGGAAGAGCCTAACAGTCGTTACATAAAGCGGCCACGTAATCAACTGAGCGCGTAATCTTGTCATAGTGATCAAAGAAAATCGAACTGTAGCTAAAATAATTTAGAATTTCAGAGGCGCTCCGCCGGCGGGGAAGGAATATTGGTGAAATTATTTACGAGGAAAACCTTGGTGTTACGTAGTTTTTACTCGACAGCGGTTGCCGTGCGGTCGGAATCTGTGTTTGTACGGGAAACTAGCGTCAAAATTAACACAGGCTCATTGTTCTCGAATTGTTGACGACCTCTGTCTCGGCTAAAGCGCGAGCGATCAGAAGGTTCCGCCTTAGATTCACTGTCAGGTCGAAATAAAAATCTAGTAAGCAGCTATACGACCTGCGGGTCGTGCTGCTGCCGGTGAGTAGGGTTTCTAAAGCTCGTGGGGTGAGTGCATCGGCAGCCGGGGCTTGCTGCGGGCAACGCGCGTAAAACTGGAAATAGCCCTGGTTTTGCAGGCATCCATAGGCTGCGGTAACCGCACAATCTTAGGACCTTAGTTTTAATAAAAAGAAGTCATTAAAGTCTCTGGTCTCTCACTATTGGCCTCATGCGAAAGCTCAAGAGTCAGCGAGCTATGGAGCGGGCTATATTCGGCATTTCTCTACGGGATCGAATCAGAAATGAGGAGATCCGTAGACGCATCAAGTCAACGGACATAGCCCAGAGGAGTGGCAGGCTGAAGCGGCAGTGGGCAGGGCATATTCTATATAGTGAGAAGAACAAATGGCTGTAGATGGCGAAAAGTTCTGGACTGGACCTTTCGACAGAAAACTTGACTGGCTCGGTGGCTCATTTGGTAGTGACCTCTGCCCTCTGAGCCAAGGGTCGTGGGTTCGATTCCCGCACAGTACAAACATTTGTGCTCATGAGTTAGTATTGGTCTAGGTGTTTTATATGTATAATATGTATTTATTTACAAAAAAAAAGTATCTAAGTAAGTTTATCAGTTGTCTAGTACCCATAGTACAAGCTTCGGCTTAGTTTGGGGCTAGGTGGCGCTGTGTGGCCCAGCGTGGCATGTCTTGGGTTATTCATTTATTTATTTTATTTACTCAAAACACAAGTGTAAACCGTAGTATGACACTACGAGGCCGGTGTGAATAGTCTGGCGCGTTTAAATGAAAAATAGACTATTATTATGATGATTGATGAAGTGACGATTGGCTATCCAAGATATAATCCCAGAAACTAAAACGTGTCAATAACACAGTGGTGTTAGCAAACTTTTGGTTATTTATAGTCAAATATTATTCTGGCATGTTCCCAATTAGCGAGGAAGGTTTGATCTTCGACCGGGAGAATTGATTGGATAAACTGATTCCGTTGCACTTGTTTCAACGTTTTATTTTTCGTTTTAATATTTCAGATGTAATTATATAAGAGTTAACTATTGCAGACATGAAAAATAAAATGTTAGTGCTTTAAAATGAAAATTATTGCAATTATATACATACGGTGGGTGTCGTAGAAGACGACAAAGGGAATATCAGGAAAAGGCCAGCAGCGATTACCTGGGTACAAATAAAACCTACTGCGGTCACCAACCCGCCTGCCAAGCCCATTGCCATAGGGGAGGCCTATGTCCAGCAGTGGACGTCAACAGGCTGATGACAATGATAGCTACCTATTCATAAACATTTAATATCTTTATTTATCATAAACATCTAACACCCCACTTTTCGATGTCTGGTCATTTCAACGCAATTATCAACAGATACAATTACATAATACGGTCGTAACTCAAACAGTAAACGTTGCATCTGAAATGTTATAATTAACACGAACACAGATACTCAAACAAATAACTAGCATTAATAGTAAAATACGTCTAGTAATTGAATAGAAAATACTCGTTACGTATTTCGTTTAAGAGCCATAGCGAATCGACGCGTCTCTCACGTCGTTACCACAACTACACACGCAAAAATAACGCACAAACAATAAAATACGAATACAGAACGCAATAAGTACTCAAGAAGCGTATAATAACTAACCTCGGTTAAACGGCAACCTTTAAAAGATTTACAACTACGCCTCGAGCCTTATCATACACTCCGTATTCAACAAACAACAAAATACTATAAAATAGAAACATTACCCCCAGAGACGTTTTCTAACGTAAATGCATTGAACCTCCACTGGACCGACTGATTCAGGATACACTGCAACAGAAGCAAAACAGTCATTATTACAATACATATAAGGTGCAGCGTGCACGCTCAGCCCGCCAGCTGGACATTCGCACAGCTTCAAAACAGAATAAAGGAGATAAAACTTCGCAAAGTCGACGACCTCTGGCCGTATTCGAAACAAAGGTATATTCGGTATTCGGTCGAATTCTTGGCCGATTGTCAATGTCCACTGCATCAGGAAGGAATCTTAATGTTTGAACGCATACGAGAGCGCGTCCCACACACGCTCACAGTACTTCCTCTTATTGCAGTAAACATCACCAATCGCATTCGTCTATTAATAGATACTTTATTATTTCGAAGGCCAGCTAATCGAGTTAATTGGAGGTAAACGATTCGCCAACTTAAGAGTAAACACATTGAGGCATTTTAATGTTTGTTAATTAAATTATGCATATCTGTCGCTCCGCTGACGGTTATAGTATTAGTATTAATCCGTTCGTTCGCTCGGCCGTCCTTGCGCGGCGACTTCGAACGCATAGCGATACCACAATACAATATGTCACAACAATATATGTACCTTCAAACAGTGCGTGAGATCGCCGCGTGAATACAAATATATGGCATTTAAATTTGTGGCGGTACTCGAAAGCGTAGAAGGACTGCGGAATGACCATGGTGGGAGCGGGTCAAACGCGTCTGTCTCGAACCAATCTGATGGGAAGGTATGGGCTGCGTCAAAAGTCGAACACTTTAGTACCATGTCAGGGTAAAGCTAAGTTTGTAATGCTTAGAAATCACTTGGAAACAGACAAATCCGATTATTTCGACATGGTATTAAAGTGTTCAGGTATTTTTGGAGTAGACCGTATTACAAAGGTAAAGGCAAACCTACTTTGAGAGCCTGGCTAGAGCAATGACTATCTGAAGGCTCCAGTTTTCAATTCCTGGTCGGTCTATTTAGGAAATTACCTATTTGTCTCGAATCTGCGTATTCTGGGAAACACTCCTATTCGTTATCTGGTAGTCCTGGTACTCATACTAAAAGAGAAAACCTTAGTCTGAGACCAGGTGATTAGTGTAAATAAAATTGTCTGGCTTTGTCCAGCTTTAATATAAGTCTACAGATAAACAATACCGGATCAATGTGGAACCAACGCAACATTTTGTATAGCTTAGTATTATTTACTAAATCTATTGCTGTACCCATCACGTGTGAATTGGAAATGCACTTACGTCAATCGTGAGACGTGTGTGAATTCAAAAAGTAACGTAACTAATGAACCGATGTGTAGCATTGTAGTAAGTAATCAATAACTTAGACCGTTCTGTTTCTACTTAAGACTGAATCTATGAATTAAGTAAATACATTATCATCATCATCCTAGCCTTTTTCCCGATTGTCTCAGGGTCGGCTTCCCAAACTGAGAGATTTGGCGAGGGCTAAGCTTTTACACAGAGCGACTGCCATCAGACCTCCGCAACACTTAGGGTAAGCTATACCCATTCCCAGTTAGGAGTTATCATCATCTCTGATATGATGTGACGACTGCTATCTGAGTTGGTAAAGATAGCACCCGGGACCAACAGCTTAACGTGCCTTCCGAAGCACGGAGGAAATCGGTGTCAAATTTTGCGTACATTGTTAAGCGTACAAGACCGCGGCGCCACCGAGCTCCTCCTTTCTACGACTGCATGTGTTGAAGATAAACTTTACAAAAGTGTTTCTACTTAAGACTAAATCTATGAATTAAGTACCTACATTATATGAATCATAAATCTTTTCCATTACACAAGTAGTTTCTAAGTTGATATCGCAGGACCCAGACCCAGTTTCTACTTACTAGCTGACCTTAGAATGTGTATACTCGTAACTATAAAATAGGTGAGACAATTTCTGTTAACAACAAATTAAATCGTATCAATTTTTATACGTCATGTTCTTTATGACTTCATCAGGTATGAAGTATCCTTTGAGTACATTCCGAGGGCTTGCTTTTTCTTTTTTTTTAATAGCTTTTAATAGCAGACGAACCTGTTTGATGTTAAACAGAAACCGCAGCCCATCGAGAGGACAATGCCGCTGCCTACCATGAGGAAAGATATCTTTCCAGATTTCGAACAACAAATGATGAACAGATGATAGTTTTGCACCAAGATACCCAACTCTTTAATAAAACTGGTTTACTTTACCTGAAGGTTGTCTGGAAGAGATCGCTACAAGCGATAAGACCGCCTAAATTGTACTATGTTTTGTCTGTATTATATTTTTCTGTAATGTTATGTGTTAACAAATGAGCGCATTGAGTCCTGTAAATCGGAAAGCTCTAACTTGCTATATAAGACAATCTATAATTTGCTATAAAGTTCATTAAATAAAATTCAATGATCCTTTAATTAACAAAGACAACATATAATTTGCTTCATCTACTAAACAATACATCGATGACAGATAATCCCAAGGGCGAATTGGATCCAGCTGTGACCACAGCACAACCGGTTATGCAGTTCATGCAAGCATAACACATTTTTATCTTACTATAGAAAAATACGATATGTCTCTCAAACCGTGTCGCGTACTCGTATATGGCCGTTCAAAACTCGGAAAGATTCATACAGTATAGCCTACGATTTAGTAATGAATAACTGTTAAAATAGAATGTTTAAATTTCGCGCCTTGTGTCATAGACGTGTGTGCGCTGTGGCGCCCTCTATACTTTTTGGTTAACTGTCATCTTGAATTTCTCAACTGTTAAAATCATTCATCCGAAGTGTACATTTATTTCGTAACTAGCTGTGCTCGCGACTTCGTCCGCGTGGAATAGTTATTTTCTCCCCGTTTCTTTTTTACATTTTCCATTATTTCTTCGCTCCTAATAGTTGCAACGTGATGTTATATAGCCTAAAGCCTTCCTCGATAAATGGTCTATTCAACACAAAAAGAATTTTTCAATTCGGACCAGTAGTTCCTGAGATTAGCGCGTTCAAACAAACAAACAAACAAACAGACTCTTCAGCTTTATAATATTATATATAGTTAAGATTATACATTAAATACGTTTACAGTATCAAAACGGTGTTTTTGTCCACATAAGTTAACAATAACTTTTTAATAGCCTATGATTTAGTTATATATATAATTAATTTACAATTAGGTGTCCATTGAGGAACATCGGATATAACCTTTCATCAGATTGATTCGAGACTTCTGATTTATTTTGTAAACGTGCTAATTCAATTACACTGTTTTATTTCTTTAGAAAATAATTCCTAGTTTGTTTTTTAATTAAAATCCACGAATACACCAGGAATGTTTGCAAATTTAATATAGGAAAACGACTAAGAGACAACACGTTTAGAAAATAAATGTATGGATTGAGCACAATATAATTGAACAGAGGACTATTGCACCATTTTCAATTTAGCTAAATATTGTTTATAGCACTTCAAAGAGAAAACAATATAGGAAATGTTAAGTCAGTAAGATAAAACGGAAACAGAATTTATTTTATATATATTTAACTAAATGTGTTTTAAGGGATGGTGCAAGACATATGGGGCCCACATCCGCCCGATAGACATTCGTCGATAGGAAATGGTTATAAAATCGACCGCGTCGATCAATCTATTAATAATCTATTTTTTATCATGATGTGTGTACACATTTTTGAGTAAGAATCTAGTTCTAAGGATCTTTTCTTTTATGGTGTCAAATATTCGATTGTTACTTGTTGTGTATGCCAAAGTAAATAAATAAATCAGCAACCGTAACTGATGATGGATCAAATCACGAAAACAATGCATTCTTACGTCAATTTAAAATCGTATATATATGGCATATTAATTTCTATAACCGACTTTACAGTTACTAGACTAATGAAACAAAAGTATTTTTCTTTGTTAATATCGAATACAGTAAGTACTTAGCTGTGAAGAGACACGGAATGTAAATGCTCTAAATGTTGGTTCCAAAAACTGGACTGCTCTCAATAAACTTTCTATATTACGTATTAATTTTGTTTCTAATTACGAGTATTAACATTACCTGAAGGTTGTCTAGAACAGATCGCTTACTAGCGATAAGACCGTCTGGATTGTACCACACGATCTTTTTAACCATTTTCTGTATTCTTTTTTGAAAGAATATCTATACGATCTTTTTAACCATTTTCTGTGTTCTTTTTTGAAAGAATATCTATCTATGTCGATACGCAATGAGCATGGACGTTCGTCTATCGGCTGGAGGTGACGGCCCACTTACCTGCACTTGTCCCAGCTGCAGGTCATCGAGCAGCGCCGCCTCTTGGCACAGCGAGCGCGTGAGCAGCCGCTTCTTGCGTCTCTTGTGCATCGTGAGGAAGCGGCCCGTGTTGAGGCTCTTCGGGCCCATGTTCCGGAGCTCATCGTGGATCGAGTCTACTTCTGCGTCTTGGCACACGGGAGACGTTGGGGCTTCGTCGCCATCTGCAGCAAAAGAGATTGTGTCACTCATGGATAGGGTTGCCAGGCCATAAAATGCAAAGGCCGGACTGCGCACTATTTAAGGCCTGACATTTTGCCCTAAAAGCCGGTAAATTAAGGATCATGGTCAAAGCGGACCCTGGGCCTAGAGACACAAACCGAGACAATGCTAAGAGGATGATGATGAGAATGGTATAATGGCTTCTCTACGCCTGATGGATAGCGCAAGAGATGACCAAGTCACTGCCAAGGGCAGGTACTCAGCTAGTCACCATAAATCTACTGCCGCAAATATTTTATTTTATTGCACTGTCCATTAAATATGTCGTGTGGCGGATACTTGGCTGTCCAAATACTGGCTATTAAGTTTATTAATCAGACATGATTTATTTGAAATTTAATTTAAAAATATACACTGCCCTAACCACGTACAAAGGTTAGGATCCAGTTTAGGCATTGTGGTCGCAGTTCTAACCTAACCTAGATTTAGCTATTTCTGTTAAATTGACTGACCCTTTATTTATGACTTATGATTCCGTGCTGCCACGAAATTCATCAATAATGTACGACAAAAGTTCGTACGTTCTTTGTGATTTTCGGTCTTTGATTATAAAAAATGATTAGTTTGTCAAATTAGTTCTTAATTTCACAGGTGCAAAAATTGTTGCTAACACTATTTTATTGAAAAGATAGTTCAAAATCGATAAAGGGTGAATTTACACGTTTATTTCCAGCTGTGAATGGCAATCAAATGGACTGATTGATAAATTACCGCACCACATCATAGTTATCTGGCACGCCCAATGGTTGACTGGTAGAGAATGCCATTAAGGCATTAAGTCCGCCATTTGTACCTTCTTTGTGCAATAAAGATTAAATAAATAAATAAATTGAATTATAATATTAATATTACGACATTTACGAATACAGCTAAATCTCTATTCGACTAGTGCTGATTCTGTCATCGGGTTAAAAATAAAAAACTTTCACGTTGTCAACAGTTTGCGCCAACTAGCTTTATTCATTCGATAGCGATTAGTGAGAAAAAACGGTATTCACATTGATATCTACAGGCATCTATCTGGAACTGAGGTGTTTATCGGGCGCGCTGTTTATAAAGCGTCGATAAAGCACCGGTAAAAGCTTGTATGAGCCATGCTAATAATGTGACAGTTGCGAGTACGCTGCCTGACGATTATGGGATCCTGGGAGGTAGCTAGCCGAACGCACACGACGCGATTGTCACACGATCTGTGACATTTTTCGAACGTCCGAAAAGATTTCGATCATTCTTTTCAAACGTCCGAAAAAGATTTCGGTCGTTTGATCGATATAATAATCTAGAATCCGCGCTTTCGTAAAGTTTTCGATGCGGACTGTATTGAGATGGTGTGTCCTGGTGTGACTGTATGTCATCGGAAAATAACAAGATTCGTAAATTGATCAATTTCCTAGGTAGTTGATTAACTCCCGGAGCAGTTGAAATGTACTATTTAACGTATGTATTTTAGTAACCTGATCAAACGTTGATTGTTTTAATGACCCACGTGCTGTAAGTGACGGGTAATAGTGCACCGTTAAGTACATTGAGCAACGATTGGCTCATTTGAGGACGATTTTACTTGTGTCAAAATCGTAAATTATTAAATTACTGCCAAGTACCGTAAGTTGATGAATAAACGGAAAAACATTGTGGTAAATAATACATTTCAACTATGTTTTATTTTACATTTTAACTGTTATATTTCGAAAGTTAATCAATTATCTAGGAAATAGATCAACTTACGATATTCGCAACAAACAAAAATAAACCTAATTCCTTTCTCAACTATTCAGACTCGCAGCCCTACTGCCAATAATAAGATAGTTAAAGCAAATTAAAGAACTTTCTTCGTCATCGTCTTAATTAGCAGAAATCGGTAAACGACCTGAAGGCCCAATCAATTACAGCCGATTAGTATTTAATAAAACGTCTTCGTTGTCTGTTTGCGGTACGTATTTGTCTTCTGGTTGCCTTTTCAATTGACGAATGAAAATGTAGAGTTCTACTCTCAGCATAGCAATCTGCCAATGGAATTTAGCCGCTTCACTGTATGAAAAGTTTCTGAGTATGTAGTTTTGGTAGTAAGAGGGCTACAGGGGGTGTTTGCCATCAACCGCTCCTGTCGCTATCGTATTCAATTCCCTACTGAATCTCGCTAAAAGAGTTCTGTATTAAAGAAAAGATTTGAAAAAAGAAAGAGTTGCTACAAAAAACTTTTACTAAAATAAATAAATTATTATTAAAAACAAAAAACCCAACTGCGTACTGAAAAGATGAAAACAAGCCTTGTCCAGAAGTCATAGGACCTTTCACAGTCACACTATTTGAATTGAAGATTTTGGAGCATACTCCCATTTCAATTCCTACTTGTTTCCTTTCTTAATACAACACTATGTACATAGTGCATGTGCAATAATTGGCATGGGGATGTAAGAGAGCGACCTTTTCTCTCTAAGCTACCCTTTACTGTCTGTGATGCATCCTGATGAATAACAAACGAGGTTCTGGCAACTGACTGGTAGCGGTATAACCATAATGATAGGAGGCCTAGCTAAATACCACAAGCCGATCACGGGCAGCAGCGTCACCGGAGCGAGGAGCTACGCTCAGCGATCGTCAACCCGCCTGCCCAGCGTGGCGATTATGGGTAGATCCTCCAGGTGTTTGCCCTAAGTGGCAAGCATCTGGAGAGGCCTATATCCAGCAGTGGACTGCGATAGGCTGATGATGATGATGTACAATAAAAAAGGAGTCTAACGTCCCCGCTAAATCTGAATTGGTTCAACTACCACAAGCCATATTATTATGGCAAATCATTTACCAAAATTTCCATTTTCACCGCTCACGTAGATGCCAGCAGTAGAGTCAATGCATTTCTGTTGCAAAAACGGTATTCATTAAAATAATTTATAGGTAGTTAGCCCGCCGTACAATGTGTGTAAACTCCGCAAATTTTATAGGCGTCGGGGACATAAATCTCTGCAGCCATTTTTACCAAGCGTATAACCGTCGGGTGTAAAGGCCGCGGAGTACTGCGCCGCATTTGCGTTATCAACAACAATTTATTTATTACAACAACGCTCATACACGCAACTTTAAACAGTGTTAGATAACGTACGGTTTGTGGTACTGTTCGCTTTGTATGACATCACGCGGTCTGAACGAGCCGTGTGACGTGTCTTGTACTTACAGACAGGCAAATCTCTTATTGTCTCTTGTTATTAACAGGTGATTATGGATCAGGTCTTATTTTGGCCTATATCGGAGCGTTTAAACCTTGCTACGCCTGTCACTTGTCATTTGTTAATTAAAATGTTATCGCAGTCTTTTACTAGACATAGGATTCTCCAGATGTCACTGTTGCCACTTTGGTCAAGCATCTGGAGACTTAATCCATAATTGCATGGCTGCCTGGGCAGGTGGGTTGGCGATCGCAGGGCGTAACTTCACGCTCCGGCCACGGTGTTGCCTGTCATCGGCCTGTGCTATTTAGATACGCCTTCAATCGTGATGGTTATACCGCCATCACTCGGTTGCCAGAGTCTCGTTCATTATTCGGCGGGATGCATCATGGGCACGCGAGCGTGGAGAGACAAGATAATGGGTTGCTCTTTCATATATTTATACTAGCAACCCTTCGCTACGTTTCGAGTATTTTATTATACAGAAACCTTCCTCTTGAATTACTCTATCTATTTAAAAAAAACCCGCAACAAAATTAGTTGCGTAATTTTAAAGATATAAGCGCACATGGGGATATAGGGACAGAGAAAGCGGCTTTATTTTATACTATGTTGCGATTAGCTCGCCAAAACTGTCGCTTGCATCTAAACTGCATCTTGCGTAATAACGCTTAACTACTACAACTGAGATCGATTGCACTATGTGTGCATAAATCACGTATTTTATTGTTTGAATATCATTTTTATCGCCACAACTTTAGACGACAACCTCGTCTTGCCGCCAAACTTCCCAGGCATCAATATTGTTACGGAGTCTTCCATAGTATAACTCAGTACTAGCACAATGTCAGAAAGTTAGCGGTGGTGATATATCTGTGCATCGGAAAGTAAATTATGCCGTTATTATTCGGCTGAATTCTCTCCGGTCGTATGGATCTTTTGTCCCATCGGAATATGAGAGGGAAGGAATTGTAATTGTAGCCGCAGAATGTCTAAGTTGCACTATGTCCAATGTTCATCATAACATGCGCAGTGACTGATTAGGCGAAAAGTACCAGAAGCGCATAGAAACGTAGGAAGTATATAGGTGGCGTTAACTTACCTAATGTTGGTTTGTAAGGTCTAAGTATATCACATTTTCAAAAACAAAAATTTGATCTTCGACTTCTCATGCATCTATGTCCTCCTGGTAGGTTTCGCTGGATCAAATGATTTTGTTGCGATGAAAATTGGACATTTTACAACCTGTCCGTCCATACTCCCGACTAAATTAACTAGGCGCGACTATTATATCTTAGTACACGTTTATGCACTATTAGTATTTCCTGCGTACTTGCAAAATGTGTATCATAACATAACACACGGTCAGAGCAATATTAGGTTACATAAAATGTAGGTAAGTCTTTATATGACATTCTCTAAACCCTTGTACAGAGACACACTACTCAATCAATTCTATACCCGTGGCACTTAAGATTAAATTAACAACATTATGAACTCTTGCGCAACATCATACGTAGGCAATCAAGAATTATCATAATCTTCATACGTACTTCTGATATCATTTAATTGTACCGGTATATAATAGTACTCGTAGTATTGCTTATAGATATTCTGATGACGTCATCTAGCCTATGGTTACCTATATGTACTTGAGAAATATCTAATTTAGAATTTAGTTCTTTGGAATCACCTTTCAGCTACGACTTTTCCGAATGGATACGACTTTAAAAAGCTTAGGAACCTTCAAATAGCGACCTACAAGTTTCTCAAGGGCCGGCAACACACCTGTGACACCTCTGGTGTTGTGATTTCTACGGGATGAAGTGATCACTTACCAACAGCTGACCTTCAGACTTGTTTGAACCCTCACTGTCCTAAGAAAATCCCTTTATTAAATCATCACCACTCTCACCGCTCTCGTTTCATTCTACATTTTGGTTATGAACCCTCAGTCTATAGGGTTCTGAGAGACGTCTTCCGATAGGATCAGTCATCATTTATTACCAATGTCCACGTATTTAATTACATTATTATGACAATTACTGACCATCTGAAATTATTGATACTTAATATCTATACTTATAATAAATCTGTAGGGAGGTCAATTCTGTACATGAAATATATTTTCAAAATAACTATCAGGGGTGATTAGTGACCGATACTGATGCCAAAAATGCAATCAGTAAAATTTTTGTCTGTCTGCCTGTATGTTCGTTACAGAAAAAAAAACTACTGGACGGATTTTAACGAAACTTGGTACGATTATTCTTCATACTCCTGGGCAGGTTATAGTATACTTTTCATCACGTTAGAATAGTAGCAGAGCAGTGACGGGAAGTGTAGGGAGCAATTTTTATCTGCATGTTTGATCGCTCATCATGTGAAAACTACTGCATGGAATTGAATGCGGTTTTCACTAAAGTACTGCTAGAGGTCTAACTTAAATGTAGACTACAATTTATGGAAGTCCGTTATTGTTAAAACCCGATATACACGCGTGCGACGCCGCCGGCACAGCTAGTTCTTTAATAAAAACCATATAAACAATTTATTAAAAATTTCTCTACAACAATCTACAACACTACTCGAAGAACTGATCATAAAACGTACTAAGATATCGATTACAAGTAGATTATCGGTAAAAAATGGAATGTGTTGTTATACCGGTCTTGTGGTCAATCTGCTAAGGCCATGACCACAGATTGTCGTATGAGCGGAGACATGGATTGTCTTTAAATGGTGTCTAATACTCGTACAAAGCGTTTGCCTCTACGTTCATAGTGCGAAAGGCTAAGCTATTGAACTCTTTAGTGGAGCCCGTGTTCCACGAAAGATATAATCTTAAAAGAGGTAGAGAATAGAGAATGATCGCTGGAATTAAGCCTCCCGTCCGGGGAAGGACCTCCACCCTATAGAATACCGCAGCCCAATGACCTCTGGGTCGTGTTTCTGCCGGTGAGTTTCTTTCCGGAGCTCTTGGGGGATGGCGGTGGCCACTGACAGGTAACTGACTAGCTACTTGCCCGTTGTCATAGCAACATCTGGCGTAGTGAAGCAATTATGTCGAACTATTACAAAAAAATAGAGTTTAGGGTTGGTGCGGAGTAGGTGTAGGTTCAGTTGTATCCAGGCTCTTGTCTGTTTCCTGATATTCCCTTAGTCTTCTTCTACATCACCCACGGGATGAGATAGGGTGGTCATATTCTAAATCCGAAATCCACAAGGACAAGACTACTGCATAATACCAATAAATTCCATTGATGATGTGACGGTACAAGATCTCCCATATGAGTATTATGGTATAGTTCTAAGGTCATTGTCTGATCTCGTTTCCCACCCACAAGGACGTGACGTCATCGTCCTTACGAATATGGTGATGCCTCTTTTATTAATTCACTAGCTTTCTCTATGACTATGTCACATGTGATTAGAAGGGAAAAAGTATTGCAAATCCAAAGCTACTATGTTGAAAAGAGCAACTACAAGAGTTTTTTGCCGGTGTCTTCTCGGTAGAATGCTGCTTTCCGAACCGGTGGTAGCTTTGAAGATTTGTGTTACTTTTTTAATCTATACGAATAAAGGTTATTTTCTTTGACTATGCTGCTACCAGTTTTCTGATATTAACCGTCTAGTACTAGTGTCTTATGACACAGCCAGTTGTAGTGAAACCACAGTTTTCCTGATTCACTGCAGGAAATCGTGATTGAAAAAGACATCTTAAATCCTTAGTCTGATATTCTCTATGGTTCATTCTGAAGGGCCTCCGCCTTAATTGAAGAAAGTCCCAGTTGAGACTCCCGGTCGGGTTAATTCAGGAACCAGACTTATCTAAATTGGATCGGAGATGGACGTAAACCTAACTTTGAAACTTGGTGATTTTGCATTGTCCGACTAGTATTATTTGTAACAACGGGCTCTTTGACAACATAAATAATTAATTTTATAGCCAGTCTACACTAATTAGAGGAAAGATTTGTATTTTTTTATGTAACGAATAAACTCAAAAATACTGGACCGATTTTAATAATTATTTTTTTATCAGAAAGCTACATTATCACTGAGAAATACGTGTCCAATATTTATTTATAATCTAAAATACGGACTAAATATAATATAAGTATATTGACCCTGAAAATAACCCTATTGTTTCAGCCAAAACATTCAGTTTAAAATACCAAGCACCATGGAAATCCGTGTAACGAAAGTGTCAGATCAATTTGGTTAAAAAAATGCACGTTTAATAGACAAATGAAAACCTATAGCACTTACAAACTGTTTCTAAAATTAAGTCCTATTACATTACTTATAATTTACATGCATCGAATGTCGAGCGACTTTATCATCATCATCAGCTTATTGCAGTCCACTGCTGGACATAGGCCTCTCCAGTTGTTCGCTACTTAGGGCAAACACCTGGAGAGTCGCCATGCTGGGCAGGCTGGTTGGCGATCGCTGAGGGTTGTCTCCACGGTTGTCTCGCTACAGTGACGCTGAGGCCCGTCATCGGCCTGTGGTATTTTAGCTACGCCTTCAATTGTGATAGTTATACCGCTAGTCGGTTTCCAGCGCCTCGTTTGTTATTCGGCAGGACGCACCACGGGCAGGTGAGGTTGGCTTGGAGCGAAAAGCCTTACATCCCGATGTCGAAGGACTTGTTCTTGCGTACCTCTTTGGTGCGGCCGAAATGTTGTCAGGAGAGTGCTATTATTATCCCTATCTAGAGCAACCATTCAGAACTCGCACTGTGAATTTAGTAAAACATTTCAATTGCCATTTAATGCCTAACGACAATACGCCGATGGAATTCTGTGACGGGGCGTGAAATGGTAAACATCCAGGCGTCATACTGAATGCGATCGGCAAAACACTAGCTGTGCATCGCGCATAGCTCACATTCGCATTGCATGAATTTCATAGCCTGCTTGCGTCATTCACAATGTAGTCATTATGACCGGCGAATGTGAATATTAAAAACAAATGAACAACGAGAGAGCTTTTACGGAGTTGTTTGTTTACCACTAGGGTGGCATACAAGCCTACGGCCCGCCTGATGTTAAGCGGTTACCACAGCCTATGGACACCTGCAACACATTTTTTTTTACCCGCTTAAAAATGCTTTGACGCATCCCCGCTACCCGGGGGAGTGACGAGGTATGTGGGACTCTCGCCACCCTTAGGAACAGAAGGTCGGCACCCTGCCTCGGGATGGATATGAGGCAGGGAAAACTAAAAAACCCCGGTCTCCCCGTCAAGCGCCTAATGGGTGGTGTCATGGGACTTTGGGCCAAGACTGCCACGACACCACTAGCGCGGCCCACCTTACCTGGACCCTACAGGCCCCCCCATAGGGGGAGCGACGGGAGCTACCCGGAGGGCCAGTCCACACCTGCAACACATGGAGTATATCACACGCACGTTGCCGACCCCGATGTTATGGTTGTTAGACCCAATCTCGTTTTAAATTGCAACTTTTATTAAAACTATTGTGTCTTTAAAACGTGTGATCTTAGGAGCGGCGTTCTATATCGATAAATCGCGTTTTTTTATAGTAGCACGACAAAATGGCTTCCATACGCCGGATGGAAAGCGAAAGAGAAGCCCAAGTCGCTGTGACAACTGGCAAGTAACTGGTCAGTAACCTGTCAGTTGCCACTGCCATGCCGGCCCAACCCTAACCCCCCACGAGCTATGGAAACGCCACTCACCGGCAGAAACACGACCCGGAGGTCATTTGGCTGCGGTATTCTATAGGGTGGAGGTCCTTCCCCGGACGGGTAGCTCAATTCGAGCGAAGATTCTTATCTTCTCTATGCCCTACCTCTCTTACGAAGATTCGCTATGCCCTACCTCTCTTACTCCGCGTTTCGAGTTTAGTGTTCATATAAATAGTTGCCCACTTTCCAAATTAAACGACAAACCACAGCAGAATTAGGCTAGTTCTGTCGGAAACGGCGGAAATAGCCGCTAGCTAGACCGACCTCCAGAGCGTCGCAATATTTTAATCAAAGGTGATTGTAATGGAAAACCAGCACCGTTAAATAATGTTATGAAATTGGGTTAACCCCTAAATTTCGATGTAGAATTAAGGGTATGTTCAGTTGACAAGCGTTCAACGCCGAACATACCCGTAATCATTGTGTAAATAACTAGATCTATTTTAAAACAATTTCCCAAGCATTTGACACCACAGCTTAAATCCACACAATATTAATGAAAACGAATAAAGCAATATGCAGTTGTTTTGGTTGTGCCTTCTTATTGGTTAACCCCCCATCAATGTTGTAAAAGATTTTATACGACGGCCCAGTAGCAGAAAATAAGGTGCGTTTCGACATAAGCGGGGCTGTGTGAAGCTGCGCGAAGTTGACAAGAATTTACCAATGATCTTGTTCCACTGAAGTGAAGCGAGGATGACATGTGTGATTCAAGCAAAAACATTGGTAAATTTTAATTAACCTTCGCGTATGTCCGCGTAGTCCCCCGTTTATGCAAAAGCATCCTTATGCGTTATCGCAAGTCCCAATGACATTTACAATTGCACGCAATATGTTTCGCTGGCCATTCCAATAATAAGACCAACTACCAACTTTGATGGATTGATTTGCACAAAACCCGGTGTCGGGTGATCTTAAGCAACCAAACTCCCATAACTATTCTACATGAGCTACTAATTTATTCCCTTGTGCACCACGATTTGATATACTTAATGAAGATTTCATACCGACACTGCCGTCTCGATCACGAGGCCGTAGTAAGCATAGACCTGTTAAAACAAAAACTTGTATAATATAAGTGTCATTCATTCTGGCACTAGTGTTCAACTCTTGAGCGATTACAGGAAAAGGTATTTCTATCCAAAATTTTAAGGACGGGGCGAACATAAGGTTTCAAATGTACTCTAAAAGGGGGCTTTTTAAGGTTCGAGTGAATAAGCCTTATCTAAGTAAGAGAAAAGTGGCGTGAATTAAAGGAGGCCTAAACGTTCAGTAGTGGACGGACCAAGGCTGTTGATTGATTTGATTGCATGTGTTGCAATCTTTTTAAGGGAACAAATCGAAAGTTCGCCCGTATGTCTGTCATTTGTTTTTACTTAGGCAACATTTGATTTTGTAACTGGCTGTTTTAAAGAATAATGTTCAGAGCTTGAAAGCTACAGAAATATTAGAATACAAAAGTTGTTGTCTAATTTTGTTTACGTATAATGTTTTATTATTAATTCAACTGTCTAATAAATCGTAAACTGTAACAATATTAGATTTTGTAAGAACTTCTAGAATTGTATTCGTTAATTAAAATTAGTGACACATTCTTAATTATAATGCTTTAATGTATAAGATGTCATGTGACTTAAAATTAGATAAGTAATAAGAAAGTTATTCAGATTTTATAATTTTTCTCTTTTTCGAAGAGCCAGTACCTAAATATGAAATATAGTAATATGTTATTATTTATTAACTTAAATCTATACTAATATACTTTCTTTGTATAGTACTCGTAGTAAAGATTTAAGTTTACACTGTAATATTGCAGCGTAATGAACTTAACATACAATTTTGTTCTCTAAAAAACAAAATAACTTTATTCGGTGTCAGAACTTCTACGATATGTACTTGCGAACATCATGTTGTTTTACGAAATTTTCTTGAAATAAAAACTATAAATTCTAATTTCGTCGCTGTTTGTTGTAATCAAACACATAAATAGTTGTAATATGGCACGTAAATCCATTTATTTTTAGTTTACGAAACGCGTAAATAGGCAAGGTCTCCATTTAATGCCAAGTTTACGTTGAATCTAGCTAGAAAACTTGTGATTGTTCTAATCAAATCTCCTTGGTGCCAAAATAATAGCGTATAGTCGTTCTTAGCCTAAAATATCTAGGTTCAGACCTCGGGAATACAGCTAAGATACGACTCTTATAAAAATTTACGAAGCGGACATTGTGTAGTACCAACATATTATATGTGTACCGAACTTAAAGCAAAAATGTTTATCAAATAAGCCTTATGTATATTTAAAGGTCATCATCATCCTAGCCTTTTTCCCGATTGTTTCAGGGTCGGCTTCCCAAACTGAGAGATTTGGCGAGGGCTAAGCTTTTACACAGAGCGACCATCAGACCTCCGCAACACTTAGGGTAAGCTATACCCATTCCCAGTTAGGCGTCAGAGTTATCATCATCTCTGATATGATGTAACGACTGCTATCTGAGTTGGTAAAGATAGCACCCGGGACCAACAGCTTAACGTGCCTTCCGAAGCACGGAGGAAATCCGTGTCAAATTTTGGTCACCCATCATCGGATTGACCGCGCCAATGGTTGCACAACGTTGCGATCATTGTTAAGCGTATAAGACCGCGGCGCCACCGAGCTCCTCGTATATTTCGAGGTAATCGATTAAATTGACTGTCAAAAGAAAATAAACGAACGGACTAGAGTGGTGGTAGTGAACACTGCCTCTGTCACAATGGTCGTGGGTTCGATCCCCGCACAGTTCAAACATTTCTGTGCATGAACATGTCTGTTTGTATTGGACTGGGTGTTTGCTATGCATAATATGAATTTCTTTACCAAAAAAGTATCTTATTGAGTTAATCAGTTGTCTAGTACCCATAGTACAAGCTTAGGCTTAGTTTGGGACTAGAAGACGTTGTGTGGCCCAATGTGGCATATCTTTGGTTATTATTTACTCACTATATGGTTCGCTCGCTATACAAGCATACGCCACGAGAATTCCGCCACAACATTGACCCATTTCCAACATCTGTACACGTCAAGATCAGATCCGACGCTTTTAGACGCGGGTCAATGACCCCGAGGCGAGATCAGCTGGTTAAAACTCTACTACTCTTTTCTTAAGGTTTGAAAAGAAAAGACTGGCAACCGGCTGGTGGCGGTATATCACATCACTATTGAAGGCGTATCTGTTGAAAGCGTATCTAAATACCATAGGCGATGACGGGCAGCAACGTCAGAGCGATGAGCTACGCCCTGCGATAGCCAACCCGTCTACCCAGCGCGATTATGGGTAAAGCCAAAGTGGAAAACAACTGGAAAGGCCTATGTCCAGCTGCAGACTGCAATAGTATGATGATGACGGAATGGATGGCTGTTCTTAATGGCGCTTCCCTTCATATTCAGGCTTGATGTGACCTACAGCCTTGTTATAAATAAATAAATAACCCAAGATATGCCACACTGGGCCACACAGCGCCGTCTAGCCCAAACTAAGCTGAAGCTTGTACTATGAGTACTAGACAACTGATAAACTTACTTAAATACTTTTTTTTTTGTAAATAAATACATATTATACATAGGAAACACTCAGACTAATACAAACAGACATGTTCATGAACACAATTTTTTTTTTATGCGAGAGGCGGCAGACGAGCAAGTGTGATGCCTGATGGTAAGCAGTCGACACCGCCCATGGACACCCGCAGCTCTAACCGAGTTTAGGGTCGCTGCCGGCCTTTTAAATATGAATACGCTCGTTTCTTGAAGGTTCCCAAGTCGTAGCTGTTCGGAAAGACTGCCGCAGGAAGTTGGTTCCACAAAACCGAGGCGCGAGGCAAGAAGTTCCTCATAAAACGTACAGTCGAGGATCGCCAGCCATCGAGATGATGTGGATGGAATTTCAGTCGGTTACGTGTGGTGCGGTGAAGAAACTCCGCTGCAGGCAGTAAACCAAACAATTCTTCAGAACATTCCCCATGATAGTTGCGGTAGAGAACGCTCATGGATGCAACGTCTCTTCGCAATGCCAGTGAGTCGAGTCGACTAGACAGGGTCAGGTCATCGACAATACGAGCAAATGTTTGTTTGTACCGTGCGGGAATCGAACCCACGACCCTTAGATCACAAGGCAGAGGTCACTACCAAATGAGCCATCGAGCCAGTCATATTATCACCAATTAACGCACACGTGTGGCCATTGAAAGTTCCACACTTCCGTTCCTAAACCAATAATTAACTAGTACGCTTTGCTCATATCCGATGTGGTGTAATGGGACCTTGATAAAGAATTTATTATATTTACTACGCTTAATTGGTACAATTACGATATTGATAAATAGAGTTGTTTGTTAGGCTTATTAGATACAGCGCCATTAAATGTAGTGGTCGATTATTAGATCTGTTAGAAGTCGGTGGCCGAATGGCCTGGAGTTCACTTTTGATGGACAGATATTTTTGACTATGAATTTTGTATGATATACTATTCAATATGTATAAATCAGTGTAATAAAATTATAAATTAAAACAGATGAAGTGGCTTTGCATGCATGGATTGCTTATAGCGATAGTAACGCTAAGTTGACAACAAATGTCCATTATACGTAGTTTTAAGTTAATTGTTTAGTGGGAGATGTAAGAGAGCGACCTTATCATCTTCTCGCTCCAATTTACCCTCGTCTGCCAGTGGGGCATCATGCCGAATAACAAACGAAACTCTGGCATAACCATCACAATTGAAAGCGTAGCTAAATACACATAAACATAGAAACACTGGCAACAATTTCCACATTTTAACGAAGATAAGAATTGCCGAACTTTGCTATGTTACTGCAGCTTGAATCCTACATACATATTTCATAAGCACCTATATAACCTATAGACCATAACCTATAACCCTATAGAATACCGCAGCCAAATGACCTCTGGGTCGTGTTTCTGCCGGTGAGTAGGGTTTCCGGAGCTCATGGGGGGTTTAGGGTTGGGCCGGCATGGCGGTGGCAACTGACAGGTAACTGACCAGTTGTCACAGCGACTTGGGCTTCTCTTTCGCTTTCCATCAGGCGTAGGGAAGTCATTATGTCGAGCCACTATAAAAAAAAAGAACCTATATAATCCTTAATCTAAATCACCTCAACTTTCTGTCTCTACGACCAAAAATACTTTACGCAACTCTTCCCTTTCCATTCTCACGTACGTGATTCTTTTCAAATTGCATCAGGCTCGTTTTATTCGGATTTGTGGCTCCTTAAGACAAATTGATGACGTCCCCATGTGATGAAGGGGTCATGAGCTGAGAAAACTGTGTTTAAGTCAGTAAAAAGCAACGTCAAATCTTGACAATCAGTAGCATTCATTAAAATAAGTAACAAATTCAAAAACAAAAATATTTATTTGGAACAAAAACGATTTAAAACTAAATACAAAGAAACGTTAACAGTTGAGACTGTTACAACTGTTAGCAGTTGTAACATAAATAAATGAATAAATATCAGACAACATCACATACATTGCTCTAATCCCAAAGTAGCTTAAGCACTTGTGTTATGGGTATCAAGAACAACGAAGGTACCACAAATAAATACTTTAATACAAATGATAAACACCCAGACACGGAACAAACACAAGTATTCATCACACGAATGTTTGTCCCGGGTGGGAATCGAACCCACGACCCTTGGCTCCTGGTGTACAGAATTAGTAATTCCTTTACTTTTTGACAAAAAGGTACAGTTTACAAAACCCACACACGTTAGATTAAATAGGTGAAGCTATGGGCACAATTGTATTTAGAATAAATTTTGTACCAAATGATGAATAATAGATTTTAAGCCGGTGACTTCTATTCATTCAGTACCTACTATAATATCCTGAAATCTTATTAAAATGTAGGTAATGGCTGATAAGAACTGTATGTAAAATTAACAAATGACTCGTGGGTTTGTTCTATTACGCCTGTCAAGGAACTTGTATTTTCGTAATTTCTCTGGATACCTGGAGCGTCAATTACTCTTCATCGTAACCTAAGCTTTGTCCATCGCTTTTATACTCTTTTGACAGCTTGCGCCTATGAATTGAATCGTAACTTTATTCGAAACTAGTTGTGCTCGCGACTTCGTCCGCGTGGAATAGTTATTTTTTCCCCGTTTTTTTTTTACATTTTCCATTATTTCTTCGCTCCTAATAGTTGCAGCGTGATGTTATATAGCCTAAAGCCTTCCTCGATAAATGGTCTATTCAACATCAAAAGAATTTTTCAATTCGGATCAGTAGTTCCTGAGATTAGCGCGTTCAAACAAACAAACAAACTCTTCAGCTTTATAATATTAGTTAAGATAGAGTTACGCCAGTAATGTCATACCGAAGCCAGTAATGTCCTAAATCTAGAAACAACACGGACTTATTTTAATATTCTACCGTTAAACTGGTCGTCAAACATTCTTTTTGCTAAAAGCATTCCTACATTTACGCTATCAAATTTTAGATAATTTCTACGGCACGCGAATTTCAAATTTTTTTTTAATAAAAGGCTGAATAAAATTCACAGTATATTTTATCGATGCAAATATTATGCGAGTTTCGGTCTAAAAATCAATTTCAGGCATTTTAATGCATCCCCACCGCAGAATACTAACTGCGAATTCACAAAGTTGGTGCGGACTTAAAATATTTATGAATTCCATTTCATCAAAAGTTACCCCGGTCGACTACACTATTACGTCATTTTACAACTTGCCCAATGAAATTATTCACTTCAATTGAAGTGTTCTGCACAAAAACCGAGCTCGGAAATAATTTCGGTGGCATTTGTCCAAAGTAACGAAATAGTTGTTCGTAACTTTTGCGACATTGCATCGAGCGAGCATTGTTTTACGATCGATAACGCCATTCAACGGGGGATGTAAGGGAGCGGCCAACCAACTTTTCGCTCCAAGCCAACCTCACCTGCCCGTGGTGCATCCTGCCGAATAACAAACGAGGCGCTGGCAACCGACTGGTGGCGGTATAACCATCATAATTGAAGGCGTAGCTAAATACCACAGACCGATGACGGGCAGCAGCGTCACTGGAGCGAGAAGCTACACCCTGCGATCGCCAACCCGCCTGCCCAGCGTGGCGATTATGGGTATATCCTCCAGATGTTTGCCCAAAGTGGCGAACAACTGGAGAGGCCTATGTCCAGCAGTGGACTGCAATAGGCTAATGATGAACGCCATTCAACATATTTGACGCCATTTTTATGCTGATGAAAAAAGCTGAGATTGTGCCCGAGTGGAAAAAAAAGATGGAATTATTCTTTATTTGAGCCCAGTGGCTCGATTGGAAGTGACCCCTGCATTCTGAACCAGGGATCGTGGGACCGATCTCCACCCTGTGCAAATATTCGTGTAATGAACATGTGTTACTTCCGTATGTTTGTATTCATATTTGTACTTATAAGGTAGTCTGATATTTATTATTATTTATTAAAGTAAGGTATATGATCTCAAGAAGATGTCTGGGAAAGCTGCATGTCCTGCGGGCCCAGTTGCTAGATCTATATATTTTAAATATTTTCTTCCTACGACTCGGCCGTTCAAACCTATCAGTTCTGCCAAACAAATAAAAAAAATGTAAAACTTTAACAAAAATCTTTTTGATATCTTGTACTGTGTATTTCATGTACCTGTTTTTCGAGTGTAGGTAGTAATTGCGATTTAGTTCAAAAGGCCCAGAGTTCGCTCGTAACAAGCCCAGAACATTGAAACTTATACGAGAAGCTACGAGTACAACATACCACAAGATACCTCTATTCCTTCCAACCGTACGAAAAGTCTATGTATCTGCACTTAGATTTGTTTACAATCCAACTATCCTGTTTCAGAGCCATTCATCTTGCCATGTATCGACCGAACTGGGTTACTGCTACAAACATTATTCGTCATGGGTTCTTAGAAAACTAGCGATACCCAAGAAACTGTAATTCATCATCCCAGGGTGGTCCAAGGAACGTCTTTAGTATTTTACGACTAAGGGAATACCAGGAAACGGCCTGCAGCTTTTACCTGGATAGATAAAACCTCCTGCGGTTACCAACCCGACTGCCAAGTGTGGTGATTAGGGCAAACCCCGCAAATGATTGGGAGAGGCCTATGTCCAGTATTTTTTTATAAAAGCACTATAAAATGGCTGCGTCCTGCCTGATGTTAAGCAAACAACATCATCATCATCATCAGCCTATTGCAGTCCACTGCTGGACATAGGCCTCTCCAACTGTTTGCAACTTAGGGCAAACATCTGGAGGATATACCCATAATCGCCACGCTGGGTAGGCGGATTGGCGATCGCAGGGCGTAGCTTCTCGCTCCGGTGACGCTGCTGCCCGTCATCGGTCTGTAGTATTTAGCTACGCTTTCAATTGTGATGGTTATACCGCCACCAGTCGGTTGCCAGCGCCTTTAGTTATTCGGCAGGATGTACCACGGGAAGTTGAGGTTGGCTTGGAGCAAAAAGATAATAGGTCGCTCCCTTACACCCCCAAAATGTGTTTAAGCAAACAACGAACTCCAAAAAGAGGAAGCGACCTCATCACACCTGATTTGTGAAACGCGGATCGATCACACTATGACGGCCTGCATAAGTGCCGCTTCACGCTCCGTTTAAAAGACCCAAGACTATAAGAAGAAGGGAACACGTGTGCTGGAAGAGAGTTCGACAGCCTAATGGACGATTGCAGGCTGACGAAGGACTTTGAGTCGACCATCGACAACACCTGAAGAGCTCCACAGGTGTGGTCGCTCCTAGTAGCAACTATGTTCTGAATAAGGAAAGACATGTAACCAATATCGGCGGCTTAACCTCAGCCTACTCCACAAAGGGACTGCCACCATCAATTACTCCAGCAGTATTATCATAAAGATAATTTCCGCATAACACAAAACGGCAGACGCTTCCATACCACCCTCGAAATTAACTCCCGTACAAAGGCCTTTGATTATGTGTCGTGTTTTAGCTTTTTTATCCGGTAGCTAGAAAGTGGTCGATAACATATTCTCAACTTTGTACCCTTACAATAAGGTTTGGTTTCACCGAAGGGGGAACGGTTAAAGGGTACAGTGCCAATGAACTCGAGCGGCCGTGAACTTAGTTCCTTTGATTTTACCGACAATGGCGTCGAAGGAAGTATAGGCATAGGTTTTAAAATATAAATATAGGTTTAGTACAGAATGATACAACCTATTTGATAACACCCCAACAATTATCTTAAGGTAATTGGTCAGTTGCGACACATTAACTTAACAACTGAAATGTATTTCAAATACGCCGGTCTGACCCTTGGAGTATTTTTTGGTAGCTCAACATAATGGCTTCCCTACGCCTGATGGAAAGCGAAAGAGAAGCCCAATTCGCTGTGGCAACAGGCATGTAACTTGTCAGTTACCTGTCGGTTGCCACCACCATGCCGGCCCAACCCAAATACACCACGAGCTCCAGAAACCCTATTCACTGGCAGGAACACGACCCGGAGATCATTTGGCTGCGGTATTCTGTAGGACCTTCCTCGAACGGGCGGCTTAATTCGAGCGAAGATTCGCTATGTCCTACCTCTCTTAGAATGCTGTGAACATATTGAGATTCTAAGTCAATATAATCAAAGCATTCAGCTGTTTATGATGCTTCCCGAAAATTTTCGACTCTCTCAATTACAAGATGCGTGGTATTCACGCTGCCCTCAGAAACGAGGAAGCGGCACCCTACCTTAAGATGTGAAGATTCCCTGTACCCACTAATAAGTCCGTCCGTCTACCGCTATGGTGTGATGTAGAGGATCCTGAAAAACATAACTCCAAGAAAGAAACCAGCACTACTCGCCTACGCAGCAACCAACGACATCTTATAGCTGAAACTGTTTCAATTTTACATCAATACCTTATGTGTCGTATCATCTAATAAATGTTTAATCTATCTTATTCCTATATCTCCGCACAATTTTGTAGCACTACATAATCGGTGGCGGGTCGGCCGATCAATCATTTCCTGATCGGGACGCCTACGGTGTGATATCTGGGGAATAATTCATTTTGTAAGAGCCTAATCAAACTATAGTCGGGACACTGATGAAAAGCCTTTTAAAGAGCTTTAGCTGTCTATTTACTGTAGCAGATACCTTTTTCTGTTAAGGAAATGTAAAATAGTGTATTTCGAGTTGGCTGGAGTTGGTGAGTTATGGTCTAGCGAGGGGGTGTGGGGACATCCTCTTGCTTGAGCACAGATCCCGTCCTTGGAGGAGGAGGGCGACGGCTTCTGCCTGAGCCCTAGGCTGCCCCAAGTGGGGGGGCCGGCCGGATCTGCCTAGCAGACAGCGCTGGTGGTGGCGTGGTGTAATGGTTTATACCAAGATCCCACGTCACCATCGCCCAAGGCGCATTGGCGGTGAAGACCGGGGTTTTTAGTGGGTATTCTCCGTCTCGCTACCATCTAGAGGCGGAGTGAGTCCCACATAACCTGCTGCGTCCTCGAGTAGCAGGTATGCGTAAATGCATTTTCCCCCGGTGCAACAAAAAAAAAGTTATGGCTTCGTAAGTATGAGATTACGTGAGATCTGAAACCCGAACCAGAGCGCCCGAATATCGTCTAAATAAAATTTTAAATACAATTATGGTGGAATAGCTTGTTACCTGAGTGCATTCATTAAGTTCACCTCGTTTGTCAATGGTCCTCCTAATCCAAATCTATTTGCCATTGTCAACATATTTCTTTATGTTCGAAAAAGACAAAGCTATCGAATTCGACTACGTGCCCGTAGTGTTCTCAATAAGAGAGCTGGCAACATCCATTTGTGATGTGAAGTCGAATGTTACAAAGTGAGGCTGCCTGCCTAATTTGAAGGCTCCTCCGTTCTAATGATGTTATGCGACTCGCGAGTTCGGCAGAAAAATTCACAGGTCCATCTATTTTTAAAAATGTGTGTTTCTACTATGAGAACTATTAATAAAACTCCATTAATACAAGTAAATTGCAATTAAAGAAACAAAATACATATTAATGAAAATCGGCTGTTGAATGTACGTAAGCATCACTTGAGAACGACTGAACCTATCTGCCTAATTCATTAGGAATTAAAATTTATAAGAACATGTTTACGAACAAGTTACATACATCGAAAACGAAGAATATTGGAATATAATACTTTGGACCCGCATAAACTTTATAAAAATTGCATCAGATTGAACTCGTTTCGAAATTTTAGAATATAAAATGCGCCTGATAAATCAATCGTAAGCGTTTCCTTCGTTAAATCATCCTGTTCGTTAACTAAATTTGATCAGATCAGGTATCGATTCCGCCTTTTGTGTAAAATAAAAACAAAATTAAAAAATATGTAAGAAATCTATGTAACTTTTTTTTAAAAAGTAGTAAGTTTACATCTTGGTAAAGACTATGTGATTAAACAGTATCGATCAAATCAATACAATATTGCACCAGCTCAATATCTTTAAAACAAGACCGCCAGCCGCCAGCATAACAAAATGAGATACACATACGAATACACACCACGAGCTAAAAGAACCAGGAAGCTATAATATTGATTTTACGTCCAACGGACTGCACATATATTTCAAGCCAGTGGCCGTTGATGGGTCGGTGCAGGGAGTCCCTAGAGCTACATATAGACATACAGCCTGATATCACATGTGCGTGCCGCGTAGGGCGTCTGCGGCCAAAGTAAAACTTTGGAAGTAGACCAGCTATCTTTGTGTACTAGTGTTTTGGATGAGCTGGTAGTTACTGTTACAGCTTTTTGTTTATAATAAAAGTTCATAATACAGTTTTTGAAATTGTAGCTTTATTTAAGTTATTAAAATAAGTTGCAGAAAACATGAAACTGTCAAAAAGAAAAGGTTTAAAAATTTTGCGTGACGGTGGCAACTGACTTCCACCCGTAGTAACTGGCTAGTTACTTGAACGTTGTGACAGCGACTTGGGCTTCACTTTTGCTTTCCATTAGGCGTAGGGAAGCCATTATGTCGAGGTACTATAAAAAAATATATCTTTTATATAAAAACAACAAACTTATATATATAAACAACAAGCTTTTTATGCTTTTTAATTTCATGCTTTTTAGCCTATTTTCCTGTCCGTGTGGTTCGTTTTATTTCGTGTTCAAACACAATCCATACTGTAAAATTTCATACATATTGTCCTAGTTCTAGAGAAAGCTCTCCCATTTGAGGGCTTTCCGAAGATGGGAAGGCTCCAGTTTTGGCGTTTACTATCTAAAGTGTACTATGACAGCCGCCTTTCCCGGCGTACGTATGTCCGGTGGGCGCCGAGCCAAAACTTCGTCTCGCCCCCACGTACCGCGTCGATCCGCTTGTTATCGGCGCGAGCCAGCGACTTGTCCCTGCATTTCCTAACATACCACGTCCATTTAGAACTTGTACGAATTTGAAATTTAAAAATCTAACGTGAATTTTCACTGCTAACAGCGTATTTCGTCGACAGGTTGCAAAAGCCAGCCACCCGTATACTAATAGGTAGTTTTTTTTTATAAGAAGAGCTTTCAGGATGACCTCGCTCCACCTGATGGTAAGCGGTCGTGAGGTCCAAAAGTTAGGTCGACAGGCACAATAGAACAAAACCATAGTTTATGTCACTGAACACCTTGACGATCTCAACCGCGTTTTTACCGTATACATCATGGTGAATGCTCGGATAAACTCTTTGATCTTATCGTTCTCTCTCCTTTTCTTAATAGAACAACGCGTGCAGGTTTGCAATGTCATGAAAATACTGTGCAGTCACTCAGCGCTCGTACTATAAAGTACAGTAAATCTTATATCTGGCGAAACACTAGGCTATGCCTTCAAGCGTCCATGGACTGCGGTAGCCGCTTACCATTAGACGGGCCGGTAACAATTTTGTCACCCTAGTGGCTATGGAACTCTCTTCACACATGTTCCTCTTATAGTCTTGGATCTTTTGAAAGGGGCATGAAGCGTCACTTAAGCAGGCCGTCATAGTGTGATCGATCCGTATTGCACTATCTGGGCGTGATGGGGATCGCTTACATTTTCTTTGGACTTCGTCGTCTGATGAACATCAGGCAGGATGCAGTCATTTTGACATGCTAATATAAAAAAAAGCATCTTTACGCGGTTTAAAAGTAGATTGAAGTGGTTTTAGTTACGCTTTTTTTATTTAATTCTCTACTGTGTTCATTAGCGTTCGCTTTAGTCCTGAAATGAAACAAAAGCGTAGTAATATTTTCGCGTCTAAGCAACGTCTAATTAAGATTTAATACCAAAGAAATCTTTTAATTCGTTGTGTCATATTTTGAAGATCCTCTTAGGTATCTGGCGTGATCTACATAAAGCTGTGCGGCAAAGGCTTTTAGTATAACATTTGCACCGTCTGAAGTTCAGACTCCGTGCTTCAGAAGGTACATTAAGCCTTGGGGCTAAGTAATAATACGATTCTAGCGCTAGGTGGTGCTACTGTATTGAGTACTTCCGTAGCTAGGACAGCATAAGTGCAAACAAATAAAATACTAGGAAAATGAGCAAATAACGTGTGACGACGGGCGTCTTTATTAACTTTTTTTGTTGTTTACAAAACAACAATAAGTAACTACAAGAATCAAATGATGTGGAAAATTCTAGGGCGTTTTTTAAAACAATTAGGAGGACAGCCATAGGTACGTTGGCAAAGCAAAAGTAAGAAGACAGGCGTCTACACATGCCACAGAGACCACGCGATTGGGACAACCCAAGTGTTTTCTGTTAGTTTTCCATCATCTACTAATCCTACTAATATTATAAACGCGAAAGTTTTGTTTGGATAGTTGGATGGATGTTTGTTCCTCTTTCACGCAAAAACTTACTGAACGGTTTTTAATGAACTTTACAGAAATATAGTTTGTACATCAGTTTAACACATAGGCTATGTTTTATACGAATAATCACGCGGGCAGAGCCGCGGGCAGCAGCTAGTCATAATAATTGGGAAATCATTAGTCAATCTCGTGAGGAAACCTGTACACTTATAAAGAAATATAAATTTGTTAGAAGTTCAGTTTATTGTGTGGCCTCTCCCTTTATATGGGAGCGTCTGTGGGTCCTTTTAGTGGGTCTATGTCCAGCAGTGGACTGATATAAGTTCTTAAGACCTTAAAGTCCTAATCAACTTAGCTCAAGCTTTTTGCTGCCTACTGGCGATACTGGGGGGGTTTAGTGGGTATTCTGGGTGATGTGAGACCCACACACTAAGACGACTCCCGCAGAGGCGGCGTGAAGTTGTCTAATGTATTCTTATGAAAAAAAAATGTTTTGGTGGTGGTTGCGAAAAATATAAATCGTTGATTCCAAAAATATCAACAACTTCCATTCCATTTTCCGCAGGTCTTCCGCTATTCTATTGTCAACTGGCTCAAAACCCTTGACTACCAAGAAACAGAAAACTTTCTAAAGCCATTATGCTAGAATACGTCTACTTGGGTATGTTGGATGATATTTTGAATTACCTACTTTTGATATAGCATGTTATTACATATTATATTCCAGCTATATCAAGAGTAATTCAAAAGCAATTCCGCCCTCGTCCCCATGAACCCTAAATATTACAATTATGTTTACGCAAAGGCTGTGTAATTTCACAATCGCGCCAAGTTTCCCACAAAGCCATTTTAAAGGGTAAAACGAAAAGTGTAATATGGAGTTAAAACTCTCAAACGGCTAGCGAGCACCTAATTAGACTGCGAGAAATCAAACCGCCAACGTAATTACTGAAGTGGCGTGGAATATAGAAAGCCCAACTACGACACAAGTTTTTTACTCCATTTCATAAAGAAAATGGTTTGTACGTTGCGATAAAGAAAATTAACGGTATAATTTTTTTTCCTTCGCATCGATATGGGTTTTTCTTGCTTTCCATCAGGCGAAGGGCAGCCTTTTTTTTCTTTCTTTATAAACCTATGCTCTCCGCAAAGGTATCAGCAGCAGAGACTGTGCCCTTATGAAAAAAAATCTTCAAGCACAACCTTCATTAATACTTAAGCGGTAACGAAACAAAATTTTTCGGTGTTAACGTTTTTTATGATTATCAGGATAACAAAGGACGTACCGTCCACAAACTCGTATATACCTACTTCATACAAACACCCACACGGCATAAACATAAATGTTCATCTCAATAGTGAAAAAATATTTTTTAAATGAAGTAAAATAAAACGCACACATTTATACCAAAAAAGGTCGGACAATTGGAATTCGTAGAGAATGGTGTACATACAATATATCTAAATCGATGCACTCACGTTATTTTAGTTCAACAGCATTTTACTGCACGACAGTAAGCGATACTAAAACAAGCCATCCAGGAGGATAATTGCCAACCATTTACAATCCAATATCGATTTCTGCTTCACATTTACCCTCTAACGTTATTTGAATTCACTCCATTCAGCTACAGATTGTTCGTTTAATTGGTAATTCTAATCTGGCATTATACGTTTTTCGATACACGCAATATTTATCATGCATTAAGTTGTCTATGCCATAGATACTGCGTCATCATCATCAGCTTATTGCAGTTCACTGCTGGACATAGGCCTGTTGTTCGCCACTTTGGGCAAACATCTGGAGGATATACCCATAATCACCACGCTGGGCAGGCGGGTTGACGATCACAGGGCGCAGCTTCTCGCTCCCGTCATCTCTGTGGTCTGTGGTATTTAGCTACGCCTTCAATTGTGGTTATACCGCCACTAGTCGGTTGCCAGACCCTCGTTTGTAAATCGCAGGTTGCACCACGGCCAGGTGAGGTTGGCTTGGAGCGAAAAGATGATAGGCCGCTCCCTTACATCCCTTACTTGTCACAATAGACAGAAGAAAGGTGTAAGACATCAGAAGTACGTCAAAACTACTCAAAACACCGTCTAGATGAACCTGCATCGCATCTCGCGTACCGTTCCTCCTTTCGCGTGAGCGAGCGCATCACATGTCTACAAGTTTCTAAAGCTATATTGGTATCTGCTCCCAAGGCTTCATTACAGCCTTTGAGCGAGCGAGCGTCACTCGATATTGCGCTGCGCTACTAATACTTTACACTATTGTTAATTTCTGCAATAAAGATGAGACGTGCACTCATGCGGGGAGCACACGGAGCGAGTAGCCTTTGAAAAGGGCTTCTAAGAGCCTAGACATGTGTACCAGGACATATTGCTGAACTGCCTATACATGAATTTAAGTCTCGTGAAATCAGTACTTATGAAAGGGGCTTATAAATAAATATCAGACAACATCACATACATTGCTCCGATCCCAAAGTAAGTAGCTTAAGCAGTTGTGTTATGGGTATCAGAACAACGAAGGTACCACAAATAAACACTTAAATACAATATACACACCCAGACACGGAACAAACACAAGTGTTCATCACACGAATGTTTGTCCCGGGTGGGAATCGAACCCACGACCCTTGGTTCAGAAGGCAGGGGTCACTACCAATTAAGCCACCGAGCTAGTCAAAATTAGCTGATAAAGTTGAGGACTTCCTGAACGAAAGCTTCCAAATGATTTTTTGCATTGGATAAGCTTATGAATATTACTTTGTATTAAATACCTTTTTTTTATATATATAGTTCGCTCAAATTTTTACGTAAATATGATTGATACAAATTGTAAAAAAAAATGGAATCGAGAGTAGAATTGACAATGAGAAGACTGTCGAGTTTCTTGACGAGTAATTTTTTAACTGTTTTGTCAATTTAAAAGTCTTATCCCAAGTATGAGAAAAGATATTGTTTATTTGGATTTTATGTAAATAGCTCCTTTTCTATTTTTGTGTTATATGAAAACTACTGAAGGAATTTAAGATTTTAAATGTGTATAAAGTTTCCTTTAAATTTCAGTAGTTTTGGCATGAAACAGTAACAAACATGCATCCAAACAAGCTTTCTCATTTATAATATTTTTTTTTTTATTGTGGCTCGACATAATGGCTTCCCTACGCCTGATGGAAAGCGAAAGAGAAGCCCAAGTCGCTGTGACAACGGGCAAGTAACTGATCAGTTACTTGTCAGTTGCCACCGCCATGCCGGCCCAACCCTAACCTCCCACGAGCTCCGGAAACCCTACTCACCAGCAGAAACACGACCCAGAGTATATAGTACGATTTCGACAAAATCACATTACCTGTTATTAAAATCACCGATGCTTTATGATTGTCAGCAAACTCACTGATCTCTTTGTTTATTTAACTGAACAAATATATACAAAAAATGCTTAAAGAGCAAGTCTTCGTGAAAGCTACGAAGTCTCCTTTGCATACCAACTGGAAAATTGTTTCGAGTTCGAAAAAGAAATAACTACATAGTTCCGTTTCACGGCATCCCGTTCATTTCTTATTTTTCTCAAGGATTTGCAGTGTGTACCTAAAGGGAAAAAGTCAAATAAGTAGTTACGGGAAAACTGTTGCTTCGTTACTATATTATTTCCGTCAAGAAATTGGCTACGCGCGTTACCGTTGCTACAGATTTTAAGGGTGCTTTTCTACCAGATAAATGTTACGCAGTTGTGTTTTTATTAAAAATAAAATGAATAACCTTAGACATGCTACAAAGGAATTAAGTATAAAATAAACATTAATTAATTACTCAATTGAGGTATGAAACACAAATTAAGCATTAGGCATTACGTATCTCAGGATGACTCCATCTTCAGTAGCATACTCGTATACAGTGATTAATGCAGCATTGCCTTATCTCAAACCACTAAATATCAAAGTCGGTAAAATAGTATTAGTATAGACAAACAAGAAGCACTCTAAAAACGCTCCATCATACTCAAACTCAAAAGGTCTTTGAAAATATTTCGCCGACGAAAAGCAGCTTTTTTCGTTAAATAAACTTATTCCTTAAGTAGACTTTCAGTTAGGCTAAGCGGCATGAAAACTGCGAAGCATTTTCTCGTAAACGGCGGCAAAGATATTTCTCCGCGGAAACTCTTCAATATTTGCTTTATGTAAAGTGCATCCTACGTTTGTAGCAAAACGTCAAGCTTTGGTGATGTCCTCGGAACGTTTCGATAGAAAATTGTATAAAATTGTACGTAGCTTAAAAGTATAACAACTTCGCATCATCATGCAACCTATGTTCAGAATCCTACTAATATTATAAACGCGAAAGTTTGTTTGGATAGATGGATGGATGTTTGTTCCACTTTCACGCAAAAACTACTGAACGGATTTCAATGAAACTTTACAGGAATATAGTTTGTAAATCAGATTAACACATAGGCTATGTTTTATACGAATATCACGCGGGCAGAGCCGCGGGCAGCAGCTAGTATATTATAAAAGCAAAAGATCACTCATTGACTCAACATCTCTACAAGGGTCAAATTTTAAATGAGGATTAGTATTACGATGGCTTACTTACTAAGAAAGAATTTCAAGACACTAAGGGGAGGGGCAAATTTGTTGAAGAGTTCTCCTAGGATATAGATACATACTTAAAATTTTATGTCCAGCAGTGGGCGTTTGCAGGCTGATGATGATTTTTTTTTAATTCAACCTTCTAGGGGGAAAATGAGGGTTACCATTTGTAATGAAAGTTTTGGGGGGAAGGGAATAAGTAGGTACCTACGCTTGCCAGGTCAACTAGCATAACATTAATATCGAATCCATTCTAAGTGGCCAGGAACTTTCATTCTGTTCTTTTTTAATGACTTTATTCGTTTACGTCAATATTCTACTTGATACACAGAGACTTATGTAATGGTAAGTGATCGGAACTCTACTTGTGTAGACATGTCAAAGAAAGTAAATAACGCATCAGTCTAGAGACAGGTTGACGTAACTACATGGAACGCAAGACAGATCGGCGTTGTAGCGCAGGCATATTGTAACGGTGTGACACGGTGACAGTGTCGTGCAGTGTATAGGTACAGTCAGCATCAGAGACATGTGACTCAAGCGGTTCACCCACTGCACCGCGCTCCGTCGCGGTACCCTTTTCATCATCATCATCAGCCTATTTGAGTCCACTGCTGAACATAGGCCTCTCCAGTTGTTTGCCACTTAGGGCAAACATCTGGAGGATATATCCATAATGGCCACGCTGGGCAGGCGGGTTAGCGATCGCAGGGCGTAGCTTCTCGCTCCGGTAACGCTGCTGCCCGTCATCGGTCTGTGGTATTTAGCTACGCCTTCAATTGTGATGGTTACACAGCCACCAGTCGGCTGCCAGCGCTTCGTTTGTTATTCGGCAGGATGCACCACGGGCAGGTGAGGTTGGCTTGGAGCGAAATGATGATAGGCCACTCCCTAACATACCGATACGCGTTTAATCGAGCCGAACTTGTTGGATAGAATCTGCTTGCAAGAGCAGAATCTGCCAAACAGCGCGGTAGCGCGGTGTCTCAGCACATATATTCGTATTAACTCTGAGAAGGATTGTTACCGTATCGCCTCGCGCTCATTTTTGGCTGAGTATTGTGTGTATATGTGTGGTTTTGTGTAGTCGAAGAAGAAGACTAAGGGAATATCAGGAAACGGGCAGCAACATTTACCTGGATATTAATAAAACTGACTGCGGTCACCCGCTTGCCAAGTGTGCTGAGTAACGCAAATCCCTCCAAATGGCACTGGGGGAGGTCTATGTCCACTTTGGAGGCTGATGATGATTCTGTTAAGTTATATTAGAACTGCTTACTCACGTATATCTGACCCTGGTTGTAAAATCAAAAGTAATTATGGTACACTTTACAACTTTGTCATATTGTAGGTACCTATAATTTGTTCTCGCTTCATCTTGACATGTCATTTATTATTGTGACAAAATTGTAAAGCGTATACATATCATTTCCTTCGACTGTACGCACAGTTGCACCATCGCACATTAGCCGCGTAAGTGCTGCAACAATCGACCGGCCATAATGCTTATTGTGACTGTTAAGTGTTGACCATTGAGACGACTACTCACTTTTGTAGTACGAGTACGCATCGGACGATGATAAATTAATTTTATTTTGCACTAGAGCCGTCAGCTGTTCCGCATACTACGAGCAGTAATTCATTAACGAAGTTTTATACCGTTCATTTTCAATAACACGACGATCATTTATGCTCTGATTATATATTGTAATCATAAAGACGGTACTATAATCTTTTTCTTTGAGAAAAAACGGAAACATTCGTCATGTCTGTCTGTCCCTCCGTATTTCGCAAAACACTTTCTTCCGGAACTATACTGTTGAAACTTGGTAATCAATGAATCCCATTAAGATTTTCATGCAAAAATAGAAGAAAAAAAAAACAATAAAATTTGGGGGTCCCACATACCTACTACGAGTAGGTAGAACTGAAACTCAAAAAAATATTTTCATCAAACGCATACTTGTGGGAGTATGTATGGAAACCTCGGCCCCTTCGCAAGCACTAAATATCACCTACAGTGACTGGAGCAAACCCTGGAACTATACTAGCTGATTGCTTTAATCAAGTCTCAAGAGTCCCAACTATCAAAAGTATTCTGTAATCCCGGACTCAAAACTAAGGTATGTTTAGTCGATACGTTTATAATCGTACGAACACATCCCTATTCCGTTGCTTTCAAGGTTTCAGTCTGTATGCGATGTAATGCACTCTGATTTCCTTAGTGCAGTTTCAGATATATAATAGATTATGAAAATAAACACTTGTATTCGACTTAAGCATATACAAACAGCAGAATTCGGCCGGGAACAATAGTTCTGCGAATATACATGGAATATCAAACATCGTGTACCCCATACTGTTAATATAATTGTAACAAGAAACAAATAACCTATCTTCAGAAAATTACACATCATCTACCATGAAGATTGTCTGGAAGAGATCGCTAACTAGCGATAAGATAGCTACATTGTACCTCTATTGTAAACTCTATAATATTTTTTCTATACATGTTTGTATTTTATGCAATAAAGAATATCTATCTAATATCTATTTATTTTTGTTTGTCTTTACTGGCTTGGACCGCCCACACTTAACTCATTGTTCAATTATTAAGTCACTAAAATTTGGCCACCGCGTTACAAGCTTGGCTTAGCGCAGAGACCGTGTTTATATAAAAACTTTTTTGAAAATAAAGATAATTTATTATTATCTAATTGTCATTTTAAAGAACATGACGCAGCGCCATGGTAAGAGTACATGTTCTTTAAACGAGGTTTGTACCTCTCGTATACATAGATATCGTTTGAAGAACATGTACCATCTCTCTTTCCTCGCGGTAGGCAGTGGCATTGCTGATGTCCAAGATCGGCGATTAAAAAAGCCCTTTTGGCAGTGCTTTTTAGGGTTCCGTAGCCAAAATGGCAAAAACGGGACCCTTATAGATTCGTCATGTCTGTCTGTCTGTCTGTCTGTCTGTCTGTCTGTCTGTCTGTCTGTCTGTCTGTCTGTCTGTCCGTCCGTATGTCACAGCCAGTTTATTCCGAAACTATAAGAGCTACATTATTGAAATTTTGTACGTAGATGTATTCTGTGAACCGCATTAAGATTTTAAAATAAAATCAGAAAAAAATTTTTGGGGTTCCCCATACATAGAACTGAAACTGAAAATTTTTTTTTCATCAAACCAATACGTGTGGGGTATCTATAGATAGGTATTTGAAAATGATGTTGAGGTTACTAACATCATTTTTTTCTAAACTGAATAGTTTGCGCGAGAGACTCTTCCAAAGTGGTAAAATGAGTGTCCCCTCCCCCCCCGTAACTTCTAAAATATGGGCATGATAAAACTGAAAAAAATATATCATGTGTATCACTATGCAAACTACTAACGAAATTTGGTTTGAATCAAATCTAGCCAGTAGTTTTTTTTTAAACGTCATAAATCAAATTACCTAATTTTTTCATTTAATTAACTCCAATATAATATAAAGAAAAACATTTATTTAGCTGTATAGAGGTACGGAACCCTACGTGCGAGAGTCCGACTCGCACTTGGCCGGTTTTTTAACAATTCTTTCCTTTTTTGATAGGTATTATTTTATTTACAAATTGGACTTTGAAAACAAATAAAATATTCTATTTAAGGTTCTTTTAAATAAACACCGAAGTGAAAATTATTGCGTAGCAAAGAACACGTGTAACGAGTAAGCAAATAATTATCGTTGATCTGATAAGAATCGCTGGAATCTATTAAAAGTACTTAAAATCAATACATTTGTAAAGTATCACGCAACATTACAGTTTGCTTGTTCAATTAAAGATTGTTTTCATTTAAAACTGAATTCGGAAGAGTCAACCATTCATTATTTGTCGCTGCATGGAGCTCAAGCCCAAGTCGCTGTGACAACGGGCAAGTAACTGGTCAGTTACATATCACTTGCCACCGCCATGCCGGCCGAACCCTAATCCCCACGAGCTCCGGAAACCCTACTCACCGGCAGAAACACGGCCTGCAGTATTCAATTCGAGAGAAAATTCACTATGTCCTACCTCGAATTGTTACGAGATCCTGATCTAAATCCGGAAGCCACACGGACTAATAGGACCACCCCATCTCATCACTTCATCACTGTCGTAGGAGACGACTAAGGGAATATCAGGAAACGGGCAGCAGCTTTTACCTGGGTACAAATAAAACCTACCGCAGTTACCAACCCGCCTCTCAATGGTGGTGACTAAGGCAAATCTCCCCAATAGAGGCCTATGTCCAGCAGTGGCCCTTTGCATGATGATTATGATGGACGATGAACATCAAAAAGAGGCCGGTTGCCATTTATTAAAAAAGAACAGGTTGACGATCCTCCACTGTATGCTTTATGAGGAACTTCTTGCCTCGCGCATCGGTTTTGTGGAACCAATTCTCTGCGACAGTCTTTCCGAACAGCTACGACTTGGGAGCCTTCAAGAAACATGCGTACTCCTATTTAAAAGGCCGACCCCAGAACTCGATTTGAGTTACGGGTGTCCATGGGCGGTGTCGGCTGCTTACCATCAGGCATCACATTTGCTCGTCTGCCGCCTCTTGCATAAAAAAGGCTCTACGATTATTTCAGCGGCGTCGCCCCTCACACTCATACTCATTACGGTCTTGGTCACATTTTTCTCATCTCGTCTCATTAAATGCCCGTACCAAGACAGGCGATTCCCTTTCAACTTCTCTGTCACTGGTGCCACTTTCGGAGGAAGTATCCTCTAATGTACTCATTCCTTATCATATCCATTCTTGTTACTCCACGCATCCATCCAACCAAAATCACCCCATATCGAAAAGAGATTACTACATCAACTGTTTTAGAAAATACAACAATCATTTACCCGCTTAAACCTTTGTGGCGCAGGTAGCTAAAACGCTAACTACGTATCCATTTGTAGCGAAAATGAAAAGCCTGAGCACACGTGTGCCCCACTGCGACGAGAGTCCCGTTCGACGTCCTCTAAAATCCAAATTCCACAACACTGCAGCTAACAGGCCGTCGCTTTGAGCCGTACGTCCAACTAGAATTTGTGCGCGGCGCCGCCATTTTTGCACCATCCATCGTATTATTGACACGTTTTCAAAAGGACCAAAGGCGTGTTTTAGCGTAAAAATGTTTTAGGCGACTAATGGAGGCGGGCCTATAGAATGCAGATATATAATGTAAAAAATAACGACGTGCTGGAGGGATGCGTGGAAGGATCTTTGTTCCCCGAGACCTATCGGACGCCTACGGAGGATTTCGATATTGCATCGACATCAGTTGAATTGTGGCCAAGCGCCAATCCATAACGAACATAGAATAAAAAAATGTAAGATGAAATGGTACAATTCGAAGTACAGCCTTTCGAAAAAGAAATAATTCGAATCGTTCATAATTCTCGGAGATGTGGTAACAAAACATATAAAAAGAAACAGTCGAATTGAGAACCTCCTAATTTTTTTTAAGTCTGTTAAAAACAAAGTTCCAACACCGCGTCGGGCGCGGGTGAAAATCGCTCCATGAGTTCTTATCACTTGTCGGAAACATCACCGACTTCTAGAAACTGATAGATCATCATCATCTTATTGCTAGACATAGGCCTACTATAGTTGTTCGCCACTTTGGGCAAACATCTAGAGGATATAGGTCCCCATAATCGCCACTCTGGGCAAGCGGGATGGCGATCGCAGGGAGTAGTTTATCGCTCCAATAACGCTGCTGCCCGTCATCGGCCCGTTGTATTTATTTACGCCTTCAACTGTCATGGTCGGTTTCCAACACCTCGTTTGTTATTCGGCAGGATGTACCACAGGCAGATGAGGTTGGCTTGGAGCGAAAAGATGATAGGTCGCTCCCTTACGTCCCGAAGCTGATAGATACTGCGACAGAAGTTTAGTGTGGCTCGGGCAAACTCTCTAGGAGTAAGGTAAATCTACTCCTCAGAGACGTGATAAAATGTATGCTTTTACGAAATAAAACTCGGGAAAGCTTCCGAGGTGCAGCTTGCATAGCATTTATGTAAGGCGCAGCGTTTGCGATGCACGTGACCTGGAAATGTAGATACTATATTATTCCCGCTTTTGTATGAAATTCGGTGTAATATTCGAACAGATCCGAACAACATGATGCTTCCATCTATACATATTTTACGTACAAATGAGAAATCAGTATGAATTTTACTAGTTCTACGAGCATTATGTATATTAAATTTTACATTATATTATTTCTACTGAATGCGAGATCCGGGCATTGTGAATAAGGTATATTAAGTACCTAGGATAAAATAATTGTTTTAAATTAGGTCTCCAGAGTAACTTTAGTGAAAGTATTCAATTACGCAGTAGTTTGTGCATGGTGCATACAAAATATAATATATAAATAATTTAAAAGAGACTATGCGGACAGACTTATTCTATACTTATACTTGTCGATACAAAACTATAAAGGAATATTGTTATAAGTATATCATAACAAAGATATTTTTCATACGAGTATGAATATTTCATTCACATTATTTTTTCTTGACATAAATTATTATGAGGAATGTACATAACTTACGCAACTTTAGTTCAAGTTACTCGTGTGTACAAACTTTCGCATACTAAATGTGCCACAATTATGGTAACCTAGGCTATTTCAGTCTACAGCAGGTTTAGACAATTTAATTACTAACGTTTAAAATTAAAGCAAGTTTATGCATACTTTCTAGTGTACAATTAATTACTAAAACAATCTTCAAAAGGCATTAGTCACTTTGCGAAGCGTGAAGCGTGACCACAACGCTTAGGGAACGTATACCTCCCCTCTGACTAATCAACTTAAGCCGAAATTAGCCGAGGGCATTTGCTTAGCACAGCCTTGTTTTAGGTATAACTTGGTGGGCTCTTTTTGCTGTGTCTGTGAATATGTATGTCTTAGCAGAACTCTTCTTAGCAAAACCTTGCATTTAAATAGTAAACTCTAATCAACTAAGCGGGAAATAGCTGAGGGCATTCGCTTAGCACAGCCTTGTTTTAGGTATAACTTGGTGGGCTCTTTTTGCTGTGTCTGTGAATATGTATGTCTTAGCAGAACTCTTCTTATCAAAACCTTGCATTTAAATAGTAAATTCTAATCAACTAAGCGGGAATTAGCCGAGGGCATTTGCTTAGCACAGCCTTGTTTTAGGTATAACTTGGTGGGCTCCTTTTCCTGTGTCTGTTAACATGTATGTCTTGCAGAACTGTCTTCTTAGCAAGACCTTGCATTTAGTAAATTCTAATCAACTAAGCGGGAATTAGCTGAGGGCATTTGCTTAGCACAGCCTTGTTTTAGGTATAACTTGGTGGGCTCCTTTTCCTGTGTCTGTTAACATGTATGTCTTGCAGAACTGTCTTCTTAGCAAGACCTTGCATTTAGTAAATTCTAATCAACTAAGCGGGAATTAGCTGAGGGCATTTGCTTTAGCACAGCCTTGAGTTACGAATAACTTGGTTGGCTCTGTTTGCTATGCCTATGAAGCTGTATGTGTTAGAAAAACCGTGCAATTAATAACTCTGACTAATCAACTTACTAAGATAAGATAAGATAAAGATAAGATATTCTTTATTGCACAAACATAAACATCCACAGGAAAGAGTATACAAACATATAGTAGGTACAATGTAGGCGGTCTTATCGCTGGGAGCGATCTCTTCCAGACAACCTTCAGGTAGAGGACAATTGCTAAAGAAAAGGGGAAGGCAGTGCAACTGTTACAAGTAAGATAAAAGTATATATATATATATTACGTACATAAAATAAACATTACAATATATACACAAATACATATTTAAAATAGACATAATAACTAGATACATATAGATATATATATAAATATTATAATAATTATAAATATACTAGATCATGTTATAATAATAAATAACTAATTGGCACAATAAACAGCTTAAAGAAAGGAAAAGGAAGACAACAGAACAAAGAGTAAAGAACAGAGATTTTAGAGAGACAGGAAGTAACTCATTACACGAGATTTGAACGCTGGAAGTGTTTGGGACTGTCTAATGGGAAAAGGTAGAGAATTCCAAAGTCGTATTGAACGTACAATAAATGATTGGGAATAGGATTTTGTAAAATGGGGAGGAAATTTTAATTGGAGATCACGACAAGTTCGGACACCATGTTCCTTGGTGGTTTGCAAGAATTGAAAATGTTCTTTGAGATATGGGGGTGATCGAGGATTGAATAATACAGAGAATAACAGCGATAAAGTATGGAGATCGCGGCGACGGCGGATAGGAAGCCATTTCAACTGAGCTCGAAATTCGGAGACATGATCGTACTTTCGTAGACCGAAGATGATACGAATGCAGTAGTTCTGGAGACGTTCAAGCTTGTCGAGATGTGCTTCACTGAGATTTGAATAGCAAGTGTCTGCATAATCAAGAATAGGCAATAACAAGGCCTGCACTAGCGCAATCTTAGTGGGTATTGGTAAGAAATTGCGTAATCTATTAATGGAACTAGCCGACGCAAACATTCTCCTGCTAACCTCCTTAATATGGGCGTCCCAAGACAAACAGCTGTCCATAAAAACCCCTAAGTTTTTCACTACTTGGCTATATGGTATTTGGACTCCGTCAAATGTAACGGGTGGAAGTGAAATCCAATCCATACGCGACATCACCCGCGCCCCCCCGAAAACAATGACCTGGGTTTTAGTGGGATTAACCTTTAGACCAAAAGATTTGCTCCATTCAGCTATACGTTTCAAATCCATATTTAGGACGGAAACGACATTTGGTAAGTCGTCAAGGCCACCCTGAGTATACAGTTGTAGGTCGTCTGCATAGAGATGGTAGGATGAAGAGAGATTGTGAGAGATAGAATTTATGAAAATAGCAAAAAGTAAAGGAGACAAGACACCACCCTGAGGTACGCCAGCACCTATATCGCACCAATCTGATATTAAATCATCAGCATGAATACGCTGCCGGCGACCGTATAGATAACTATGAAACCAGTCAACCACAGACGGAGATATGTTAAGAGAACGCAAGACACCGAGCAAAATGTCAAAATCTACAGTGTTAAAAGCATTACTAAAGTCTAGCAGTGCTAACACCGTAAGACATCTACTGTCTATACCATGACGAATGTCATCGGTAATCTTGACCAAAGCTGTAACAGTACTATGACCAGGACGGAAACCAGATTGGAAAGGATTTAAAAGGCGATTTTTAGATAGGAAACAGCTGAGCTGTTGGTGGACAACACGCTCAAGCACTTTTGACAGGAAAGGTAATATGGATATAGGACGATAATCAGAAAAAGAGGTGGGATTTGACTTTTTTGGGAGAGGAACCACTTGTGCGTCCTTCCACAAGGAGGGAAAGATGTTGGTGGATAAGGAATGATTAAGGATATGGGTAATTATAGGTGTAAGAATGTCAAGGAGAGGAGTGATCATGTTACGACTAATACTGTCGCTACCGACAGCATTAGAAGCTATGGACAAGATATTCTTCTTAACATCACATTCAGATAGTTGACTAAAGACGAAAGGAGAATGATCTGGAATTGGAAGAGTTGAAAGTTGAGAGAGTGTGTTAGATTTTAAAGTACCATCAATAGTAACCGACGAAGAGAAATGCTTATTTAAAGAATCGAAATTAACATCTTTTGGGACTGCCTCATCACGGTTTCTTCCAATACCAAGTGACTTTAAAAATTTCCAGATTTTTGCTGGGTTTCCGTTTTCAACAGACTGATGAATATGGCGTCGTTGAGCGTCCCTACACATCCTATTGCAGCGATTCCTGATCAACTTATACTTTTCGCGATTTTTGTCGCACGGGTCCAGTTTGAATTTACACTTGGCAGCATTCTTCTTGTTCCTGAGTAATTTCAGGTCATCCGAAAGCCAGGGTGCAGGAGAATGTTTCATCTTCACAGGACGAATAGGTGCGTGCTTATCAAATAACTGCGTTACCAATGAATTGAACAGATTTACTTTGTCATCGACACTGTCAGATGCAAATACAACAGACCAATCTGTATCGATAGCATCAGTTTCTAGTTCTTTAAGGTTCATGCCACTAAAATTGCGCCGTAGAAGAATTTTTGCCTTATGTTTAGGAGGACGGATCTTGTATGACAGATATACAAGATCATGGTATGAAAAGGCATCAGCAGAAGTTTGACCATGTTTTGCAACATGGTCAGGAGAAGATACAATCATAAGATCTAGAAGAGATGGGGAACTATTGGGAAAGAAATGAGTAGCATCAAGAGGAAGAATGTGAAGATTACTTGAGTCAACGATAGAATTTAGGCGCCTAGAGCGGTGATCGTTTTTCAGAAGGCACGTATTAAAATCTCCCATCAAAATTGTGTGGCTATATAGGGGTGTGACTTACTAGTATGTGAGGAGATGGCATTTTTAGCACAGACTTGCCTTACGAAGAAGTCAACTTGCCAAGAAATATGCTACGTCTGTAATTCTTTATATGTATCGTTATCTAAATTGCTCAGCAATTTTTTTATTTTGCTAATGTATGACTTAAAAGCCTAGATATTTTTTATGACAGACAGATAAATTGGCCTGATTGTAAGTGATCACTTCAGACCATAGACACCGCACGACCTGAGAAGTTACAAGTGTGCCGGCCTCGCTTTTTGAAGGTTCTGAGTCGCATCCATTAGGAAAAGTCGCAGCTGGAAACTTATACCAAAGATCGTCGATGTCACATTCTTTCTTTTTATTAAAAAACTAGCAGCCCGTCCCGGCTTCGCACGGGGTAGGGTAGACAATTATATTGCTCAATTTTTAACAAGGATCCCTAATTTTTTCAAAATGAAATGTAGCCTATGTCAAATTGGAAGAATGTAGCATTCTATAGGTGAAAGATTTTTTTAAATCGGCCCAGTACTTTTAAGCCCATTCATTACAAACATACAAAAATAGATACAAATCTTTCCTCTTTATTTTTAATATTATATAGTGAAGATGTAGAAAAGTGGCCTGTACCTTAAATTTATACCATATTAATTTACAAAATGCTTTCAAATTGTAATTTTACGGTTAAAACAATGAACTGTGAAGCAAAAGCTTCACACGTCAACGTCGCAATTCGCGCGCCCGTTAAAAGTAATACAACTTAATGTGTTTGTGAAAGACTCCAATAATATCCATTTGCTTATGTTCCCATGGGTATTGACACTAGACGTCAAGTTAAATCGATAACATTCCAATTAGTAACTTCTTTATACAGTGATAGATAAATATACTTTATTGCGCAAATGCACACCATACAATTTACTTAACAATTACCTAAACATAATACAATAACTAACTACAGCTACAATTAACTAAATATAATAGACATTTGTTATACGATTAGGCAGCTTTATCGCTTTAAACGATAATAACTTCAATCATTTAGTTCAGAAAGCTTAATGAGAATCATATCACGACAGGATTAGTCATCATCATCCTAGCCTTTTCCCTATTGTCTCAGGGTCGGCTTCCCAAACTGAGAGATTTGGCGAGGGCTAAGCTTTTACACAGAGCGACTGCCATCAAACCTCCGCAACACTTAGGGTAAGCTATACCCAGACTGCTATCTGAGTTGGTAAAGATAGCACCCGGGACCAACAGCTTAACGTGCCTTCCGAAGCACGGAGGAAATCGGTGTCAAATTTTGGTCACCCATCATCGGATTGACCGCGCCAATGGTTGCACAACGTTGCGATCATTGTTAAGCGAACAAGACCGCGGCGCCACCGACCTCCTCCGACAGGATTAGTCATTGTAATGAAATCTGTTGTAAAACAAATGAACAAGTGTAGCTACCGCGTACCTTGCCGGCTATTTTCCGAACCGTCAGTGATTTTCATTTGTGTTGACCACAGATTACCCCCAATCCGTGGTGTTGACGAAGAGACCACGCAAACCACAGACACTGTATCGACCGGTAGTTTGGTCGGGCTCATAATCAATCAATCAATAAAGACGTTTGCAAGTCCGCATACTACAACGGTACCTACTATATCATTTTTATTTCTATATAAATAAATATCCTTACACATATATTATATTTTTTTTATTATGTAGGTATTATTATATTGTATTACTTCAATATTTATTGTTGTTCTATTATTTTTTTTTTTAAATTTTGTTTTTCAAACAAACTTAGCACACCACCCTATTGCTAGTTTCTGCTTAACCGAATGGTTGACTGGTAGAGAATGCCTATGTGGCATTAAGTCCGCCTTTTGTACACTACTTTACTGTGCAATAAAGATTAAATGAAAAAATAAATAAATGATTTGGTATCGGCTGATCTTCATACGAATCGACCAAACTATCGGCCGGTAGAAAGTCTGTGGTTTGCGGGGTGTGTAAATGCTTGATACAAGTCTATTTGGTCATTTTACATTGGAATTTTTTCATCTCGTACCAATTCAAGACTTCATCCTTTTCATATTGAAGTACGAAGTCATTTTGCACGTAATTTACTGTCACATCGAACGGTTCTGGTAAGCATTCGGCTGTTGTAACGGCCTAGGCTGTTAACTAAATTCCTGGTTAAGCTAATAGGCTTATCTATCAAGACAGGATGTCGCCACATCACAGGGCCTCAGTAACAAAGTAAATGCAGGTACACGTCTGATGGAAGCGGCTACAAATAACTGGAGGACGAGGTTAATACGGGTCTAAGGTTACAAGACCCCGACGAGGCGAAGGAGTTAACTTAATCATACACCTACTAACTCTGCACATACTGTTGGTATAGTTAGTAATGAATTAGATGCAGGCTGTGAATTTATTTTATAAACGCACACCAGAATGACGAGCAGACAACGAAGTCCAAAAATTTGTAATCCATTCATCCGCATCGCACCTGCTTAGTTCAAAGCGGAATACGAGTATACTATGCCGGTCTGCGTAAATCTTAACTAATATTATAAAGCTGAAGAGTTTGTTTGTTTGTTTGTTTGAACGCGCTAATCTCAGGAACTACTGTCCGAATCAGTCCGAATTGAAAAATTGTTGTTTTGAATAGACCATTTATCTAGGAAGGCTTTAGGCTATATAACATCACGCTACAACTATTAGGAGCGAAGAAATAATGGAAAATGTAAAAAAAAACGGGGAAAAAATAACTATTCCACGCGGACGAAGTCGCGAGCACAGCTAGTGCTGGATGAAGATGAAGGGAACACGTGTGATGGAACGGAGTACCACAGCCAAAATAAATTATGCGGAAACAGAATTACTACTTCTCCCCGAAAGGTAACAAAACACTAGACACACACACACTCTCGCACGCACACACATAAACACACACGCACACAGTGACACACACACACACACACACACACGCGCACGCCTGCGCTCACGTAAACATCTAGTCATTCTGCGACTTAACGTATTCAATTTTTACAAAGTGACGTGGACTGATTCCTAGAATATAATCTATCATTAGTTACATATTGATTTACTAGCCTAGCTGTTGGTCGCATCAATATTGAAAATTAAGTAGAGGCCTGCTTTAATAAACTATAGTAGTATTTTACAGCGATACTCGTACAGGCTACGTCCAGCAGTGGACTGACACGGGCTGATGATGATGATGATGATCCGCAGCCATTTGCGCTCTTTTGAATTCTATCAGGCGACGGGTTTCCACTATCCTGTCCTACAACAAAAAAAACGCTCAAACAAGTTCCACCTGACATTACTCACATAACTGAAAGGCAAAACTTTTATCAAACGGATATTTGCAGCTCCATCCTATTATCTCCCGTGCTGCACGTTACAAACCTGTAACGTATCACTTTGACGCACACGTTTCGCGTACAACAGTGCACAAATGAAGTTTTCGCTAAACAGTTAGTTGCATCGCATGATTCGCATGTAAAGTCGGTTCGAAACTAATACCCGCTCTAGCAATTACTCGTACTGTTTGTAGTACCTTGTCATTTCTGAGCTCTCCGATATCAAAGGCCGTCGACCATTAAAGACTATTTTACATACATGCGAAAATTAAATGTGAACGTTGTGTGACGTGTATTTTACATGTCACGACCAGTTTAGTTCCACCAACCTCACCTGCCCGTGGTGCATCCTGCCGAAAACAAACGAGGCGCTGGCAACCGACTGGTGGCGGTATAACCATCACAATTGAACACGAAGCAAAATACCACAGACCGATGACGGGCAGCAGCGTCACGGGAGCAAGATACGCCCTGCGATCGCCAACCCGCCTGTCCAGCGTGGCGATTATATATCCTCCAGATGTTTGTCCTAAGTGGTGAACAACTGGAGAGACCTATGTCCAGCAGTGGACTGAAATAGGCTGATGATGACCAGTTTGGTTCAGTGGCAGTAAGCGCTGCCTCTGACATAGTGATCGTAGGTTCGATCCCCTACAGTACAAACGTTTGTGCGCATGAACGTGTCTGTTTGTATTGGTCTCGATGTTTGCGATGTATAATATGTGTTGTAAAAATCTAATGTATCAAATGTATCTAAAGAAGCTTTATCAGCTGTCTAGAAACCATGGTAGAATATTCGGCTAAGGTTGAGACTAGATGGCGCTGTTTGCCCCAACGGGGCCCAACCCGAAACCCAGGACAGATTTTATAATTGTAGATCTCAAGGTTACGAGGGTTTGAAATAGGGGTTAAAAGTTTGTATGAGAGTTTTTCATCGCCGAAGAAATACTATAAAGGCTCTTTTCAAAGTAGGTCACTAGATAGAAACCGCGGCACAAGATTTTTTTTATACTTATCTAAGGTAGGAAAAGATTTTTTTTATACTTAACTAAGGTAGAAACAAGTCTATGGCCCGCCGATTAGCAGCGGTTACAGCAGCCTATAAACTCCTGCATCACCAGGGGTATCAAATCGCGTTGCCCCCCTAATAACCCCCCTCCCTAGGAAGCACTCACTACACGAGCTCCGGAAACCCAGCTCACCGGCAGAAACACGACCCGGAGGTCACTTAGCTGCGGTATTCTATAAGGTGGAGGTACTTAATCCGAGTGCAGATACTCTACGGCCTGTCTTCTAACTAGTACATATTAACAGAGCTTGGTTTTTAACCAAGCTCATCGAGAAGTTGTTCTCATTAATTTAAATTTACTAACTCGTTACAGCTACGGTTCAGTGTAAACATTATTTGCCGCAAACTTCACCAATTAGCTGGTGTCTGAGCGGCGAAACAGCAAACGGTACGCTGATCACGGTACGGTACCCTAATCTTTGATAACTTCCGCGGACTGTCTAACAAGAGTCGCGAGTTTGGACCCGGTATAGTTTACACTAGTTTGTATCGAAGAACAACCAAACTCATTTTAGAAAAAATGACTTTATGTGAAAAACGGTCCTATAGTGGTTGTGTATTTATTTACAACAAGGAAAGTATCTAAACTGATGAGCATGTACGAAGAGATTGATGAATGTGGACGAAGCAAAAGTTGTGAGCTAGGATCGTAGCAAATGGAAGGAAGGACGTGGTCTCTGCCGACCCCTCTGGGAGAAAGGCGTGACGTTATGTTTGTAGAAAAGTATCTAAGTAAGTTTATTAGTTGTCTTGTCGCTAGACACCTAACCTATCCTATTTTGGAGCCTTATTTTGAACTAGCTGTGCTCGCGACTTCGTCCGCGTGGAATATTTATTTTTTCCCCGTTTTTTTTTTACATTTTCCATTATTTCTTCACTCCTTATAGTTGCAACGTGATGTTATATAGCCTAAAGCCTTCCTCGATAAATGGTCTATTCAACACAAAAAGAATTTTGAAATCAATTCGGACCAGTAGTTCCTGAGATTAGCGCGTTCAAACAAACAAACTCTTCAGCTTTATAATATTAGTTAAGATGATGCCCTGCTCGGAGCACTACGGATGCTTTCGGGTAGTCCGTTCCAGAGCCTGACCGCCTGCACGCAAAAGGAGTTGGAGACGAAGCTTACGAGTGTGTCGAGCTAAGAAATTGAAACATAGATAGGGTTTTGTTTATTTTATGTATAGTAGCTAGGTAAAAGGCGGTCTGATAAGTCGTAATTATATTCGTGTAGCTGCTGTGCTTCCGTGTCGCGTCTGTTTCGTAGGAAACAACCAATGGTGCCTTCGCCGAATATCTAACACTACGGCCCGGCATGCCCATTGAATACTGATTCCTCCCCAGTACACTTGGTACACCTTATTAAGTCACCTTAGAGTTCAAAATCGATACGCAGTTTGAGACTCTAAGGATGAGGCGGTCAATCTAATCAGACGTGATTATTTTGTAAGCAGGTTACATTTTCGGTATATTTGATTAATATTTGAATTTATTATAGTTAGAGTTTGTAATTTATTACCAGCATGGAGAGTAAAATTTAAATAGTATTTAGTATATTTAGAAAATTTTATTCACAAGAAGTACACAGTGACCATCTGTAGGTCGACACGTCTATTTATCTTAATCTTTCAATCTTCCCGAAAACAATTGTCACTGAACTAAATGTCGATATAGAGTACCTACAATAATAATCAAAATGTCCGAGTTGTTTCCAGATTTAGATAATGACCACACCTTTTCATACTGTGGATGTTGGTATATATATATATATAAACGACACCCACAGTATATATGTATATTTCTATATACAGGTAGAGCCACAACACATCCCCGCCATTTCCCAGTTCAATTCGAGAGTAAACAACAAAAATACATTTCAACACAACTTCCGAACGCGCACGCCGCTTCGAAGCCCCGGGACCATTTTGCGAGCGTTGAAGTCGCTCCTAGTTTCCCATTTTCCCCCTTTTGTTCGGTTCCGACTTTCATTTCCGCTTGTTTTCCACAATGACGAACCGGCAATTGGTAGCCGTTGATTTATATTAGCTCACTTTTGTAACTCATTACTTTTGTCACGGAATTTTCACATTAATAGCTGAGTATCCTTTTTTTTCTAGAGGGGAATGCATGCCGCCTCCGGGGGCAGTCGGCATGGTTTATGGGATTCACATCTCCCAAAATGAGAGAGCATACCCAAAAAACCCCACTATGTCGCCAGTGGGCAGCAAGTTACAGGGACACGGGTAGCGCCGAAGCATACGGCTACATCCCTGCCTGCCCTGGCCAGCCGCAGATGACAAGCGGCCGGCACTCCTGGTCCGGGGAGCAATAGAGTGCTCCCCGAGCGGACCTCGTGCACGTGTGACGCCCCAATGGATGGGTCGTGGCACACGCGCATCCACTCGGCGTCTGAGTATCCCTCAGGTAAGTGTATCCAACGGGCCTGTTAATTCCTCTAAATCAAGACGAGTTTGAGGCCCGTAACAAACGCACAGGCGACGCACTTTCCTGGAGCTATAACAAACATGACGATTGAAGGCGTAGCTAAATACCAAAGGCCAATGACGGAAAGCAAGCAGCGTAACCGGAGCGAGGAGTTCCGTCCTGCGATCGCCAACCAACCTGCCCAGCGTGGCGATTATGGGTATATTCTCCAGATTTTAGCCCTAATATACATAATCAAGTACATTAAACTGGTAGCTTCCGTATCATTGCGCTTGCTTTATCGCAATGCCCAATGACAAACGGAACCACGAATCACGGCCCACTTAGTTATTACGGCTACATCAAGCAGATAATTTGATTACTAATTGTTGACGAAAGGCATTATGTCAGTATATATTGGGCGATTGCTGTTAATTGCAATTAATTAGCTTCCCTTTTATGTGCCTTTTCGCTTTCTTCTATCGATAGTTGTATAGTGAAATTACTTGGCTAACATCTGTTGCTTGTTGTTTACTGACAAGCTAGAAATTAACACCAGCCACATTGGATTTTTTATCCACAGTTTTGCGTTCGAACGCACGTCAAAAAAGCGCCACTGAAAAGCGCCCCTAAAAAGCGCCCCTAAAAAGCGCCCCCAAAAAGCCCCAGTGTAGTTGGGCTCTAAAATGGGTGTTACCCATCAAAAAAGTTGGTATAGGACCACGCTCTCTCGCTCCGGTGACGCTGCTGCCCGTCATCGGCTTGTTGTATTCAGCTACACCTTCAATTGCAATGGTTATACCGCCACCAGTCGGTTGCCATACCCTCGTTTGTTATTCGGCAGGATGCACCACGGCTTGAAGCGAAAAGATGACAGGTCCCTTACATCCCTATCGACGTACATGCCCACTCGCTATTTAGCCCGTGGCAACTTGAGCGGAACGCCCCGAGTATTTTTAAACCACTTCAAACAGACCTCAATGTCACCAGGAACCTTTTTAACACTCGACCATAAGCGTCTTGGAACGCTATTTTATTAATAATGTCTGACAATGTCGCAATTTAGGTCATGATCTCTTCTAGAGGTGGTCTAGAAGAGATGCTTAGAAAATATGTACAAGCACTACATACGAGTAACTTTTTTTAGTGTACAGTGTACAATGATATTTTTTCAGTGTACAGTGATAAAGAAGCATAAGTTGGTGCTTACTACAGTTATTTGGATTGGGAGACCCTCTAGAAAAGTGCATACAAATTTCTCAAATACCGACTCTCTTGATAGTTATTTAAACGGGCCTGAGCGCCTATTTCTCATGAAATGGGTTTATACTATCCTAAGTTTCTTTCATTTCTGCCATTTCAACTCATCGTAGTAGAAAGTAAAAAGTAGTAGGAATAAAATAGTTATGAAAAAGCTTTCCGAAGATGTCCTGTATAGATACATAAGACTAGCAGTCCGTCCCGGCTTCGCACGGGGTAGACATTATATTGTTAAAATTTTACCAACGATCCCTAATTTTTTTTCAAAATGAAATGTAGCCTATGTCAAATTGGAAGAATGTAGCGTTCTATTGGTAAAAGATTGTTTTTAAATCGGCCCAGTACTTTTTGAGCCTATTCATTACAAACGTACAAAAATAGATACAAATCTTTCCTCTTTATAATATTAGTGTAGATGTGTCTATGTCTTACAAGTTAGTTTGCCCAACGGACGCCATAAAAAAACTAACTAAACTGGTCCAGTGACGGAAACTGAGTCTTCGCCTCCTATAAAAAGAGCCCTGGATCTGTCTTTCACACCCTCCTTTTGCCTGCCTGTCACTTGCAAAGAGGGCACGCAAGTCTTAAGCGCAAAAAAAAATAACAAAAAGTTTAAATTGTAAGGTAATTACAAATGCTGAACTAAAAGTATTCGCCTTAAACGGTCTTCTATCTTTCACAACACTGGTTTGTTTTCGGAGGGAGGGTCGTAAAGAGGCGGCGAACTTTGGACCAACTTACAGAAATTGTACCTACTTATTAATAATATCGTCTGGCTTCTGGGAGCGGAGTCACTTAATGTTTTAAGCGCTTCCGTTAACAACGCCTTATGATGAGACTAAAGTTATGCTTGTGCACTGGATGGTTATGAAAAAATCTGGTTGCTCAGTTCTTTTGTTTATTTATTTTATTCCGTCGTCTATCTAGCTGTTCCCGCGTCTTTGTCCGCGAGGAGTACAACCCTTTTTCCGCATTATAAAGTAGCTACGAGCGATAAGACCGCCTAAGTTTTACTACGTTTTGTTTGTTGTATGTTTTTTTTATAAATAAAAGAGCGTTCAGGATAACCTCACTCCATCTGATGGTAAGCGGTCGCGATGTCCAAATAAAAGGTTGTGAGGTTTTCCTGTAATGTCTGTGTTATGTGCAATAAAGAGTACCTATCTTATCTTCTTTCTCAGGGTATAAACTATATGTGTACTTTCATTTAAATCGGTTAATTATGACGTGAAAGCGCGACAGACAGCTACATTAGCATTTATAATATTAATAAGGAATAGTAAGGATAGCCACTCGCTCTAAAACTGGAACTGGAAGATGTGGGAGAAAAATCTTTAACGGAGTCCATGTTCTCAGAAAGATATAATCTTTAGGTTTTCAAAGAGAGAGAGAAAAATTCTTTTTGTGTTGAATAGACCATTTATCAAGGAAGGCTTTAGGCTATATAACATCATGCTGCAACTATTAGGAGCGAAGAAATAATAGAAAATGTAAAAAAAGCGGGGAAAAAGTACGAAATCGCGGACGAAGTCGCGAGCACAGCTAGTTCTCATTAAAGCTCAAAACAGCGCACACTCTAAAAGTCGGACTACATATTTTAGATCCTTTAAAACAAATATATTAACGTACAACCATAATTAACAAAGCAATGCTGCAAAATAGAAACTCTAATACGTTCAGTGAAACCGTATTCAAATGAATCAAACATAGGTATATAATATGATGCACAAACGTTGCCGAGAAAAAAACTCCCACAATGGACGGTTATTTAGCGTCAGAAGATCCCAACGGGTCGGCAAAGAAGAGTATACTCGTAATTTTAAAATGAAATATTTCAAATCGGATTTTCTTTTTAACCGTCTGCAAAGCGGCGTGTCGCGGCGGTTGTATAAGTGTTTTCTTTTTTACTTTTTCCGATCTCGGAACAAGGCTACGGTCCGGTAAGCTGGACGGTGGGTTGCTTCTAATTTTCCTTCTACGTTTTAGAATGTAAAAAATTAAAATAAATAATAATATTCAGAAGTTATCTGAATGCGCAGGTTTCACCACAACCATTTTCTCCCAACATAGATATCCAAAGTGTACTCGTATATAAAACGAGATTGGAACAATGCCATTCAAATATCTTGGTCCTCTATGTCCGAGCTCCGGTCTATTTATTTTAATATTTCACATTCTATGGAACCATAATGTTATTTAATCTGTTTTAAGAAAGACCTACCAGTCTGAGGTCGAATCGTATGAATACCACAACTTTTATTGACACCCTAACCTATGATAATCTTTCTTTTTTTTCTAGAGGGGAATGCATTAGCCGCAAATGACAAGCGGCCAGATACTCCTGGTCCGGGAAGGACAAACTTATATTTATTATTTTGTCCAACGGAGGTACAGCCATTATGAACTCGTTCCGTACTTCAATTTCGTGCGCACTTTCTAGGACATAAAAAATTTACTCACTTGAAATGCACACGAAGTGGTCCATCAAATTCTATAATAGACACTGAGCAATAAAATAGTTACGAAACAGGTAATATAAAAATATAATAGCTTGTTCAAACAACATAAACAACTTGCTCAGACATAAAACAACGTATACAATATCATAATTATATAAAAACAGAACAGATAATAATTAAACATTTCCGAAAACCCTATGCCCCTTTTGAATAAAATCCTACTAATAATAAAAATAAGAAAGTTCGTTTCGATGGATGTTTGTTCCTCTTTAACGGATTAATTAATGAACGGATGTTAATGTAACTTTACAGTAGGTAATATAGCTTATACGTTGGATTAACACATAGGCTATGTTTTAGACGAATATTCACGCGGACAGAGCCGAGGGCAGCAACTAGTGCCTTAAAACACTATCTATTTCGCACTTTTAAAAAGTTTAGCAATATCCGTCTATATCCATTTGAAATCTCCCTTTGATAGAATCTGTCTCTTTGATTTACTAAATGAAACATTGCGTTGAATCCTACTTGTGGAAAAAATGTCCCACTTGTGGAAAAAATGCACGCCATTAATGATAAAATCCCTTTCGACTTTTACCGTAACGCTAGAACGCTTTAACAAATAGCATCCTAGCATTACGGCATGACCCAACAAGATCAACGTACCAAACAATTTAATTATTCACTTGAAATGCAAATGTAAAATCTCCATGCCCCGGGCGGGGACACAGCTTTTCAATAAATTTTAATTACAACAAGAGAACATTAAACACTTCAGTTATCACAGCGCGTTTTAAACTCGAGTGGGTATATTGTTGAATTTTCATATAAATAAATGACCAGTTACTTGCCAGTTATCACAGCGACTTGGGCAGTGCAGGTGGTGGGGCACAATGGACAGGTGGATAAGCTGATAATGATGATGATGATTATAAGTGAACGTTTGTAAGTTCTTATGAGAATAAATGTCTTTAAACATTATCGTCCGGTGTGGAATAGGAAATTGGCAACTCCTCCACGCAAATAAGCACATCTAAACAAATCCACAAGACCGCTTTCATCTTTTGTGTAATATTTCATTCAATAAATCAACCTCACACATTGCGATTTTCACATTAATTTGTGTGCCGTGACATTTTACAAGACGTAATGGCAAGACATTAAAATGTTTTGGATGTAAATAAGTCGTCCGTAGCGCGAAGCTTCCCTTTCATGATTAGTTCTCTTAATGTAAATTTTACTTTTAATAAATCATAATGTTTTTAGAGTCCCTCCGAGCAGTAAATCACGAATTTTTACGGTGTCGACATAATTAGGGAACCGATTTCATGATACTTAATCTTAGTGTTACGTAATGCTGTAGTAGATAAAATAAACACAGTTACATGCATATATATAGTGATCAATTTGTTATGAAATAATAGTTAATTCAAAACTGTTCTACTAATACAATAAACGCGAAAGTTTGTACGTACTCATGTTGTTACTCCTAAAAAAATCATATAATTTGTGTGACGTAGTTTATAGATGGCACTTAAACAAAAAGTTTATTGAGTAAAGATTATTTAATCTCGTTATTTGAACGCAAACGCTGACTAAATGACTAGGTGGTGTGTCCTGAACGCTACGACTTGTCCTTCTTCAAACGCAATGGCAGCTTAGCTGTGTCCCTGGCATTGCAGAAACTATAAGCGGTTAAATACCACTCGTGTATTTCGAAAACATCGATGGTTGGCGATCCTCGACTGTACGCTTTATGAGGAACTTCTTGCCTCGCGCCTCGGTTTTGTGGAACCAACTCCCTGCGACAGTCTTTCTGAACAGCTACGACTTGGGAATCTTCAAGAATCGAGCGTATTTATATTTAAAAGGTCGGCAGCGACCCTAAACTCGATTAGAGCTGCGGGTGTCCATGGGCGGTGTCGACTGCTTACCATCAGGCATCACACTTGCTCGTCTGCCGCCTCTAGCATAAAAAAAATACTGTTTTTTTATAGTAAGGTCAGAAAAGATAGTCGTAAAGATTTTTCTCAACGTACTGTACGTTGAACTAATAACGAGCGAGAGAAGATGCAATCTTCTCTACACTTATAATAAATCTGTAGAGAGGTCAATTCTCTACATTAAATATATTTTCAAAATTACTATGAGGGGATGATTAGTGATCGATACTGATGCCAAAACTGCAATCAGTAAATTTTTTGTCTTTCTGTCTGTATATTCGTTATAGAAACAAAAACTATTCAACGGATTTTAACGAAACTTGGTACAATTATTCTTCATACTCCTGGGCAGGTCCCCCCCAGGAAATGTGGGGAAAACGGAAGAAATTTTTATCTGTATGTTTGAACTCGCATCACGCGAAAACTACTACATGGATTTGAATGCGGTTTTCATCAATGGAATGCTAGAAGTCTAACTTAAAATTTAGGTACCATTTTATGGAAGTCCGTTAATTTTGAAACCCGATATCCACGCGTGCGACACCGCCGGCACGGCTAGTATTTAATATTATTCAAGTGTAGCAACCTCGTGCGCTTTGAGATGCGCCATGCGCCGCAAAATAGCGGTGCGATTACGCACTGCATTCGGTTTAATTCAATAGCAAGAGGTCAACGCCCTCTGGCTTACACAGACTGCTACTTAAGCCTCTTGTAGACTTACTCGACGTATTGACTGAGATAGAAACCTTATACATTGTACCACTAACGACTTTATTCTTTCTCGTATGTACACACGGCTTCTTCTCGTATCAATGGCAATTAATAACCAAAGACATGCCACGCTGGGTTACACATCGACATTTAGCCCCAAAAGCCGAAGCTTGTACTATGGGTACTAGACAACTGATTAACTTACTTATATACTTTTTTTGTAAAAATAGTCCATTGAAAAGTTACATTTGGGGTTGCGTTGTTTAGAGGACGTCCTCTATAAAACGCAAGGTTAGGCCTAAACATTGTAACATTTCAATGGACTAAAAAACATATTATACGAGTACATAGAAGACACGCAGACCAATACATACAGAGATGTTCATGCACACTAATGTTTGCACTATGCGGGGATCGAACCCAGAAGGCAGAGGTACCAAATGAGCCATTATTCATTAATTATATAGAGCCACGTAAAATATAGCGACATGGACACCGCTGTCGGCCCCTATGTAGGTCCTAACCGTGCACATCCGACAGGGGATGCAAGGGAGCGACCAATCATCTTTTCGCTCCAAGCCACCCTCAACTGCCCGTGCATCCTGAGGCTCTGGCAACCGACTGGTGGCGGTATAACCATCACGATTGAAGGCGTAGCTAAATACCACAGGCCGATGACGGGCCGCAGCGTCACCGGAGCGGGGAGCAACGCCATGTGATCGCCAAACCGCCTGCCCAGCTTGGCGATTATGTGTATATCCTCCTAATGTTTGCCCTAAATGGCGAACAACTGGAGAGGCCTAAGTCCAGCATTGGACCCCCTTTTCACCAAATTGGCTCTCCGGCCAACCCCGGAGCCGGAGTCTTTAAGTTTTCCACACAGGCCATGACTGCTGATGACTAGGAGGTAATACACGGTCTATATGCTCAATACTCTCCTGACCGATTTTTTCCAACTTACAAGAAACATAGCCAAGCAGGCAGGAGATGGTATACAAGAGAATGCGCCAAAACAAGTGTACTCATAGTGTCTCCACTGTATCAATCCAATGGGACCACAGTTCGACCCGACCGGAGAGAGTTCAAGCAAAGGACAAACTTAACGTGCTTTCCGATGCACGGGTATCGTTGGCACGTTGTATCAGCGCCAACTTCCTGACTCCGAGGCTGCTACTGAGTAATATCTTGACAAAAATACCAAATAAGAACTTTAAAAAAGTACTGAAGAGACCATTTTGGACTGAGCCTTCTGTTTTGATGGTCCAAAGATTGTTGGACCAGGAGCCTTGAAGTCCCAATATCCATTTCCAAATTTTGATTTACGCAATTATTGAGTCAGGCCGCCCCATTAAATCGAACGTTTGTAATCAAACAACAAGTTCAAGCCGATACACTAAATACTAAATGAAGTTTCACCGAATAAATACATATGCGCTTTAAACCTATCTCTTTGTATTTAACTTGACGACCTATTTGGGGAAGAAGGCTATGGCGAACGGAGAGCTCAGTGTTTACTTTGCGGCAAGTTCGCCGATGGAGCAAATATTCCTCTGAATCATCTAGTTTCTGCAATATTAAGTTGAAGTTTGACTGCCGCAAAAGTCTAGTGGGCAAGAATGACCAAAGAGCAAAATATATCACTTGATGCTTGTTTCGTGGGGTATCCAAATCAGCCCCATGTATGTTCCGCGATTTTTTAGGTTCAGTATTTCGTTTATTTTTTTGAACTTTTGATTTCTGAAACATCACATAATATACAAAAATTGCTCTATTGTAACAATTAATATCTATACGTAAATATAATGAACTCAGGAGAGAGAGAGGAGCCCAGTACTCATGAGAGTGGCAAATAATAGGAGAGACCTATACCCAGCAGTGGAATGATAGGGAAATGGTGATCCAGACACAAATTTTGCTTAGATACCTCAGGAAATTCGGTCAACAATCGTCATAACAATATTTTTTCAAAACAAACTTGACACAAGCGGTCTTTGCGCAAATCCGAATCACACTGCATTTCCTCACAATTTTCACACCAAACCCGTTTGCATGCTCTCAGCGAAGCCTGTGCTTAGCCTAATGAATGCTTTTGCAAAATTCACAGTTAAAATATCAGAATCAACGGCCACTCCGCACTCGGGGCAGTAATTGGCTCAGCTGAGCTGCCTCCGAGAGCACACAATAGATGGCAGCTTATGCATTAACCCGCCAATTAACTCCATTACGGAAACAGCGCAGACATCAGGTAATTTGATATTGTGCTTTACTAGTTTCTGCCCAACAATTCTGAATCCTAAATGAATGGTAGTAACTTTGATTGTTGCAGTGAAATCTCTTTCAATTTGTTATTCATTAGGCATGCATTTCATGACAGGAGCAATCAGTTACAAGACTATGGCATTTACTGATAATAGGATCTTTCACCGCAAATTTTGTGTCTCCGGGGTGCCACCCAGCTTATGAAACCGAATAAATAAACAGAAGAAGACTGAATAGCAAGGGCAGCATGGGTCTTCTAATAGGAGCCGTTGACGCCGCCACCTGGCGCTTGACGGGACGCGGTTATTCCCTGCGTCCCCACCACCTTGAGGCAGGGTGGCTCCATTTCATTTCTCGAGACTGGCGCGAGTCCCAAAATATTTTGGGCATCACCGCAGTTTGGGGACAATGGCGTGAAAACCATTTCCCTCATCAAAAGAGTCTCACAGGAAGACGCCGCGGTAGGGTCCATTCGTACCACCTGGAAACAATTACTTTGAGAACCGTTTATTTCTGCCACGGACTTCCCAGCCGCGGTGTTTCCTGATCGCTACGATATGTCCTTTTTCAAATGAGGTTAAAAGAGAGCTCATTCGTCACGGTAGGTAGCGGCATTGCTGCGCCCCTGGCATTGCTGATATCCATGGGCGGCGGTTACTGTTCAACATCAGACAGGCCGCTTGCTCGTTTGCCACCAAAGGCAATAAAAAATAATTTAAAAAAAAACACGATACTATTAAACGATGTTCATACGAAGTCTTCTATGAAAGGTCACGCAAGGCAAGTTGAATAGTTCTCGCATCCCTTCTGGCGTCTCGGTGCCCGAGCTGACTGAGCGCGAAATATGCTCAAGCAATTTATCCCGGAGCGTGAAACACGTGTGATCCAAATACTTTGTGTTCATCGAATGCCAGCATAAAATTATCCTATAATAATCTCGCTGCTTCAGTAAATTACTAACAAAAACATACGATACTTTAAGCAAACTATATAGTAGAGGATCCCGCCATACAACGACCTTCACCGAGACGTTTAGTGGATGAAACTTATTTTATATAAATATGTAATTAAATATGTCAATAAATATAATGCATATTGGTTGCCGATCAAATTTTGGTCCAGGGTATGATTTGATAGATGGGGTAAGCATGGTTAAATAAACATTTCACCGGTTGATTATTAGATAAATTCTATACCAATCGAAAGTATGAAGCCCATAGAATATGCAAACGTTATGCTGCCTATTCTTTTCCGGTCACAACTCTTGGGTAGCCAGGTATAAAGAGGTAAATCGATACTTGTATTTTGCACCGGTCTGATTAATTCAATCAATCAATTAATCAACAGCCCTGGTCCTTCCACTGCTGAACGTTGGCCTCCTGTAATTCGCGCCACATTTCTCCATCCCGTTCTTCCACCATCCAGCAAAACATACCCTGGACCAAAATTTGATCGGCAACCCATATGCATTATATTTATTGACATATTTAATCTATCTATACTTATAATAAATCTGTAGAGAGGCCAATTCTATACATGAAATATTTTTTCAAAATAACTATCAGGGGGTGATAAGTGATCGATACTGATGCCAAAAATGCAATCAATAAAATTTTTGTCAGTCTGTCTGTCCGTCTGTCTGTCTGTCTGTATGTTCGTTATGGAAACAAAAACTACTGGACGGATTTTAACGAAACTTGGCACAATTATTCTTCATACTCCTTGGCAGGTTATAGTATACTTTTCATCACGCTACAATCAATAGGAGCAGAGCAGTGAAGGGAAGTGATGGGAAAACGGGAGAAATTTTTACCTGTATGTTTCAATGCGAATTACGCGAAAACTACTGCATGGTTGAATGTGGTTTTCACCAATGTATTGCTAGAGGTCTAAGTTAAAATTTAGGTACCATTTTATGGAAGTCCGTTATTTTTAAAACCCGATATCCACGCGTGCGACGCCGCCGGCACAGCTAGTTACATATAAAATAAGTTTCATCCAATAAACGTCTCGGTGAAGGTCTTGTATGGCGGGATCTTGGACCAATACTGTAGCACGAGTTTCTCTTTGAAACCTATTTCAGGCACCTAGTCCTCACTAATTGGGCTCTCACTGCTTTTTGTACTACCTATTGTAGTGGTGAATAATACGATATAAATGTGAAGGAGATATAAATCATCTATTTATATGTATAGTAGATATTAGGCAATAAATACTTAGCTTCCACACTTGAATACATTTTACAATTTCGAAATTACTAGTACTACTACTTAATATAAACAAATATAATATCTTCGAACATTGGTCATTGAAGCCAACTATTAGATCAGGCGGGAACTGTGGGCGGGAATTATCAGGAATGTCTACTTTATTTAAACTAGCTTACAGGTACGCTGAACCGACATCAATTTGACGCCCTTTGAAAGAAGTACCCACCTTGAAATTAATATAAGTCCTTTTACGCGAAGCTAAAAAGGTGGTAACATTATAAAAGAAATGTTTGCTTTATGTAAATATTAAAATAAGATTTGTGTTACGGACTTTTTGAAGCTGACCAAAGACAGACAAATTTGACACGGCACGGACTTTAACGGCAAGAGTGTCAACTGCGACGAAAACAATATTTTTGTATTTAACAGTTTGGGTTCATAAAAATGGTTTCATACTCACTTCGCAATTTTTTCTTTTAGAATTAAAATTTTCTATAAATGATGTGTTTGTATATATGTTTGGTACAGTGGTAGTGAACACTGCCGCTGACGTAGTGGTCGGGGATTCGATCACGGCACAGTACAAACATTTGTGTGCATGTAGCACGTCTGTTTTTACGAATTGATCTGGGTGTTTGCTATGTTTAAAATATGTATATATTTACTAAAGAAAAAGTATATAAGTAAATGTTATGGTGATTCTACAAGATGGTCTGTCCTAAGCAAAGATTCGTTTAGTTCCAGCAAGTAAATCATTTAAGATTACCTTCAGAAATTCTATAAAACCACCACCGCATTTTCCTCTCTGCAAAATGTTTTGCAATAGGTTTCTTGTATTTGCTAATTCGGTTCTTTCTTACAAATGTAAGCCCCGTGAATATTGAAGTACCTATTTTACTTTTGCCTATTCAATATAACATTGAAGGGATCCAATTAGTGGCCTTCGAGAAAGACTTCCAAGGGAAACGAGTTTCACTCAATGGCGGCTCGTATAGAAAGCAATTCGCATTGCGCGGGTGTTTTCAACATGATAAAATGTGGTTAAAAAATCATTGCAAATAAGCTACGAACATAAGGGTGGTTCCAGAACGAGGATTCGTCGCGAGATTGGTGTGGTTTTGTGTAAGGAAATCTTTACTCTCCAAACCACCTTCACTTGCGCGTGGTGCATCCTGCCAAATAACAAAGGAGGCCCTGGCAACCGACTGGTGGCAGAATTACGATCACGATTGAGGGCGTAGTAAATACCGCGGGCGTAGATCTTCGCAGCGTCACCGAAGCGAAGACCTACGCCCTGCGATCGCCAACCCGCCTGCCGAATATGGGTAAATCCTAAAATGGCTAACAACTGGAGAGGCCTACCTCCAGATTGCGATAGGGTGGTGATGATGATTTATTTGTGTTGAGAGGAGAAGGGGTGATACATACAATGATCATACAGCCACCAAACTAAGCCGAAGCTTGTGCTATGATAGACAACTGATAAAGTTACTTGAGATACTTTTTTCGTAAATACGAATAATACCAGTGGAAAAGGTCACAAGAAAATGCGTGTCATGATCCATGGATGGGTCCAATATTAGCGTCTGCCATTGTAATAACACAGTAATACAGGATAAGTCCTGTTCTCAGGGATCGGTCACGATCTGTCCCAAGGCCCAACTATGAGCGGAGTATTCGTTTCGTAATACACTTTTGTCGAGTTCGATAATTCAGAAGTCGCGGAAAATGTGTGGGAGGAAAATAGGCTTAGCACTAATTGAGGTTAAGGCACACTACTGAATCTAAAAGCCTTTTGTATAAACAGACGAGGAGGTTAGATAGATAGATACTTTTTATAGCACATCAAAAATGTACTTAGAACTAAACTATGATGATGTGGTAAAAAACAAACAAGAATGTTCATCACATTAATGTTTGTGGTAAGGATCATATAGACATATTTCATCTGTAAGTATAGTTCCATTAACCTGAAAGATAGTAGGTATGATATCGAAAGTTTCAGCATTTCTTTCAATTGACCTAAATACTCGTAGATAGTATAAAACAAAGTCACTCTTGTATGTCTGCCCTGTGTATATCTTTAAAACTACGAAAAGAAATTGGATACGGCTTTTTAAATAAATATAGTGATTTAAGAGGGCGCTTTATATGTATGGTACATTCATAATATAGTAGAAACACCAATAATTGTAGAAGTTCCTAATAAATGTGTTTTTGAAATACCTAAAGCCGCGGCCACACATTGGAGATATTTGCACCAACGCAACGTTTTACGCCCAATGCACCAATGTATGTATCGGTACTTTGACACAATGAAGATATTGAGCGCCTTAGTATTGGGCATTGGACGCTGAATCCAAAAGTTGAATTTAATGTGTAGCTGCGGCATAAGTGTTCACCATAAAACAGTACAGTACAAATCCTCTTTGCGCATGCATAAAAATCAGCGCAACGAAATAATGAAAGCGTTCCGATTATATTACTGCACACAAAACAAAAGTCGCAAATGATTAACATTCCTATCGGAATCCCATCGGTGCGCTTATCTGTCAGCGCCCAATCGTACAAACGCGTCGAACACGATAAATTTCAGTGAGCAAGGCTGATTTGTATCACCGGTTATCATTAGATGACCCAAATCGTAATCGATACGATACTAAAAAGCTACATTTTACAAATGGTACGGTACGGCGTTAAGGTGCTCCCACACAGCAGTTATATGACGTTATAACAACATTGTGTAACACGATAACATTTTTATAACAGCGTGTAACATCGGAGCGAGGAGTTACGCCCTGCGATTGTGAACTCAAACCAGAGTGGCGATTCCATAATCGCCACTCTGGTTTGAGTTCCGCCTCCGAATTTGCCCACAGTGGCGAACAACCGGACTGGCCTATGTCCAGCAGTGGACTGCGAAGGCTGACGATGTGTAACATATGCTATGCTACAACATGTCAAGAAATGTTATATGTTATAAGCGCTTCCTCACAGGTTAAACTCTCTCTATAATATCGTATAACATCCTGGGAGGAAGCTGGTAACGAGATTCTCATGGTTTGATATAGCAAAAGTAATTCTTTTTTAAATAAAATAATCGTTAACAATTTCATAATGTGCGGAGAGTCGTGGGTTAAATCTCCGCATAGTACACAAACATGTGTGTGCATGAACATGTCTGTATTGGTTTGGATATTTACATGTACAAAAAAATACTACGTAGGTAAGTTTATTAGTTGTCTAGTACTATGGGTACAAGCTTCGGCTTAGTTCAGGGCTAGATGGCGATGTGTGTACCAACTTTTGTTGTAATTTGTAGAAAAAAGTTTGTAAACAAATGTTACATAACGTTATAATAGCCGTGTGGGAGCACCATTACGCTAATAATTGCGAGCGTATCTGTGTTTCTTATCAGCATTATCGCCGACGCGTGGGAGTCAAAAATACGATTTGTTTTACAATGTCTCTGGCGTATCATTGATAACAGCTGGCTTTGACAATTGGCTCGTTTTGATTTGCCGTGCCGGCATCTCTTGGGAGACCCGCTCAGGATCCTCGCGAGCGTCAAAGATATCTGATGTGGCTTTTATTGTGTAGGTGACGCCATATACGTTACATTAAAAGGATCCAATTTGTAGATTAAATGATTTCAACACATGTATACGTACTCGAAAACTCATTGTGACTGGAAAGATAGATGGGGAAAGGCCTAGCGGTCGCAGGGCGAAACGTTAGTCCGACCAAATACGACCACAGTCGACTCCACTGTTCACCAAGCTCTCCAAATCGCCAAAGATAAAAGCCGATCGAAAAAGACTATACGTTAGGTGTTTCACATTATTGAGGAATACGATGCAAGGATTTGTCACCGCGCCGGCTCAAACTAAATTAGTTTGTTTTAAGTCGCACAGTTTAGCCATTCATACATGTACCTAGCGTAATAGGCTTGTTTGACTACAAAATGTAATTGAAATAGTCTGTCTTTTAGCTTATTCAAAAATAAAAGACACGTATTTTTTTATTTGTAAATTAGACTAAAAAATGTAAAGTTATAGTACGCATGACGTCACGCGGAGTGGCATTTTTACGGGTCGGGGTGACGTCAAAGACTTCCACTCCTAACTTTTGATGCCTTGTATCTTTGCTATTTTTTATTTCAATGAATAAAGTAAAAATACGTGTCCAAAACATTTTTATGATCTAAAATACGGACTAAATAATATAATGTGATTATTTTGAACCCCAAAACATCCCTATTACGAAGGACGCATGCACCTTTGAAAAACCTGCCTGCTTCTGCTAAACCACAGTGTGCTAAACTAACTTATTTGCTGCTGGCGCTGGCTGCGAAATAGCTTATACATGTCACCGGAAAATAGCAAGAATCGTAAGTTGATCAATTTCCTAGGTAGTTGATTAACTTCCGGAAAATAATAAACTGCAGTTGAAATGTATTATTTAACGTATGTAATTTAGTAAATTGATCATTTTACGGGGCCTTGCCGTAAAATCATCCGACGAAGGTGAGGTTAACGTTGATTGGTTCAATGGCTCAAGTGGCGTTATCCCGGCAACCAATCAGGGAACAGTGTATTAAGTTACGGGTAATAGTGCACCGTTAAATAGTACATTGAGCAACGATTGGCCCATTTGAGGACGATTTTACTTGTGTCAAAATCGTAAATTATTAAATGACTGTCAGGCTACCGTAAAGTGATCAACTAACTGAAATCCATTGCGTTAAATAATACATTTAAACTACCGTTTGTTATATTCCGAAAGTTAATCAACTACCTAGGAAATTGATCAACTTACGATTCTTGCTATTTTCCGGTGACATACATATTATATAGAAAGATTTTTCAACATGGTAACAATGCTTGAATAGTGTATCCCTATAAGTATCCTTTCAAAGGACAGAACCTATTAGGCTATTAAAACTCCAATCCATTACATAAACACAGATCGGAAACGTGTATCGGGTCCCCTTAAGCGTTCCCTAGCGTTTTATAATGTATCATCTTGGAAGATGGCAAAAGGTGAAACCGTATATTGGAGATTTATATCGCATACAGCATAAAACTAGAGTATTACTTGTGCTACTGGAACTACTACAATATATGAAATTCATCATCAGTCTATCGCAGTCCACTGCTGGACATAGGCCTCTCCAGGTGTTGCCACTTTGGGCAAACCAGATGGTTATACCCATGATCGCCACGCTGGCCAGGCAGGTCGGCGATAGCCGTAGCTCCTCGCTCCGGTGACGCTGGTGATAGGTTGCTCCTTTATAATATATGATATAGGAACTATTCATCATCATCAGCCTCTTGCAGTCCACTGCTGGATATAAGCCTGTCTAATTGTTTGGGGGTTTGCTCGATCCTGGGCCTGTTGCATCCAGCTCTTGCCAGCCCTTTTGCGCCAATCGTCCTCTCTGGAGTGTACCCTACACTACGAAATAAGTCACCGACATAGCTTATTGGATTAGCAAGCTGAAATGGCAGTGAACCGCAGAACCCTCAACCGTTGTGGTAAACGAGTTATGGAGTGATGGACCGTTTCTCGGGATCCATAGTGTAGAAAGTCCTCAAGAACAAACTAGCTAAAAGTTTAACAGACGCACAACACTCAAAGCTACTTTTTAATAATGATACGGCATCTTCAGATATCCACCACAAACAAGCAACACCCAACAATATAGCAAGAGCAAGAAATTTTAGTTTCAAGTCAGTTGCCAACTCTACGTGGAATACATTTAAAGGATTCCATATTGTAAAAAGACATGGTTACGCAGATTTCAATCATATTTCCCAACATATAGAGACCAACTTCCTATGGGACAATAGTACCTACAGAGTCTAATGGGGCACTGCATACAAACTGCATAGGCATAAAAGCAATCTAACTAATACAATACGAGTATATATCGTCGTATCTCCTTGGTGCCGAGTCGGGATCACTTCACTCCAATTTCCGCGGACAGGACACTACAATGCATCTCTAAATGAATAACCGTAATTGCCCTTCGTAGGGTTACCATCCGTCCGGGTTTCCCCGGATTTGTCCTAGTTTGAAGGGCGTCCGGGGTCCGTCCGGCCAGGGCCTTTAAAAGTGTCCGGGTACAATCCGGACACTTTTGAAACCGAAAGTCAAATTCTTATAGATAAGCGATGAATCTACAATCAAGAAGGCACGGCAAAATAATAAAAAATGAATGAAAAAATTCTGGAGTGTCCGGAGAAAACATCATACTTCGCCCAAATGTCCGGAATGTTGCCGTGTCATCCGGCACCGGCAATTTAGGCAACCCTACCCTTCAGGAACACGAGTACAGTGATACCTATAGCTCTAACTGGTACCCTAGCTGGGCCTTTACGATGCAAGTCTTTATGTGATTTCCGACCTCGGATCGCTTTTTTTTTATAGTAGCACGACATAATGGCTTCCCTTCGCAGGGTGGTAAGCGAAAGAGAATGCCAAATCGCTGGGACAATGGGCAAGTAACTGATCAGTTACCTGTCAGATGCCACCGCCATGCCGGCCCAACCCTAACCCCCCACGAGCTCCAGCAACCCTACTCACCGGCAGAAACACAACCCGGAGGTCATTTGATTGCGGTATTCTATAGGGTCTAGAAGCCTTTACGTCGAGCTACTATAAAAAAAAAACTTTAATATTTCCTGCGTATTTGGCTAGTCACCGTAGAGATCGGCCGTCGCGTTGTGTGAAAAGACTATCAAAGAAGCCTACAACACAAACAGGTTTTTAATAGAGTGCTTATCGCAGTCCACTGCTGGACATACTTTTGATTTATACCCACAGAAATCTTTCAAAATAAAGCCACTATGTCTCGCGCTAATTTTAGTAGAAAAATCTTAATTCGCTGTAGAACATTATGCATAGTATGGCAGCCCCTAATTAAGACATCACATTAATATGTATTCATTTACTCACGAGTCGATGAACTTTGTTACATAACTTAAAGGTTTGTTGGTCCTAAGTAAATAAAAAGCGGCCAAGTTTGAATCATAGTATAACAAATATCATTCCGAAATATCTTTTATTTTTATTATATCATGAAAAATTCTATAAACTAATAACTTGTATAAACTACATCGTTCAATTTTGTAACTTTATTGTCTTTCTACTTTTCATTATACCTACTATTGCAAATTATTACATCAGCGGGGATGTAAGGTAGCGACCTATCATCTTTGCGGTTCAAACCGCCCGTGGTGCATACTACCAAATGTCAAACGAGACTACTATGCCGATTTCAAGAATTCTTTCACTAATAATTGGAAAGCCACTTTCACCCTAGTAACATTGACTATATTTGTTGCTAGTAAACGGAACTGGAACTAAAACGCCAATTATATAACCCAATTAAATCATCATCATCATCAGCCTATATCAGTCCACTGTTGGACATACGCCAAAAGGCGGACCCAATTAAATGTTTATCTGAAATACCCGAAGCGAAGCGAGGGCGGTAGTATTTAGCATATACAAAAAATACAGTAATAGTGTGATGTCAAAAAGAAACAAAAATGTATAAGAAATTAATTACACAGAACTTTCAACCTCGTATCTGCATAAGCACGCACAGTATAGGAGTATATCCACCGGTATACGATGATAGATCAATAGGAAAAGTAACGATTATTCGAACAGCAATGTATGCTATCATTTAACAGAGCGAGTCCACGACGACAGCTGTACCGCATCATCTATCATCCAAGAATAGTACAGTACTTCAGTTCAGTATACTGAACGTCTGAAGAAGACGGTTTATTCCATCCTAAAGTGTACGTAGTAAAGACTATTTTTGAATACAACTGAGCATGTAGTTTTGCTTTCGACTGTAGGAGCTTTGAACCGATCCGGACAGCTTATACCTACAGCAAAACCTAGAGCGTCGTATTTGCACTTAAATTCGTATGTATCAAGATCTAGGGGTTGATAAACCTTGTATAAAACGGGTACTCTTGAGGTTACATCTATCATATGAGCGTTGATGGACAGCGTTGCCATCTGCATACTGACGATAGTGGCGCGCACCAAGAGGTTTAGTTCCTCGTTCCTGCCCCGTGCCATTAAGTCATGGAATGCCCTTCCAGCTCACGTGTTTCCCTCCTCTTACAATCCTGGGTTCTTGAGGCGGGTCGTGAAACGGCATCTCAGTTGGGTCGTGAGGGCGACAGGCGCGTTTGGTTTGTCCTATTATGCCTGTCGACCTAACATTTGGACCTCACGACCGCTTACCATCAGGTGAAGTGAGGTCATCCTGAACGCTTTTTTTATAAAAGTTTATCAGCTGTCACTAGACAGCTGAAGCTTGTATGGGTACTAACCCATACAAGCTTCAGCTTAGTTTGAGACTAGATGACGCTGAGTGGCCTATATTATTATCGTCTCTAGAATATACTAATTATGTTCTAACCAATTAAAATTACTACTTGACTGGCTCGGTGGCTCAATTGGTAGTGACCTCTGCCTTCTGAACCAAGGGTCGTGGGTTCGATCCCCACACATAACAAACATTACAAACATGTCTGTTTGTATTGGTCTGGGTGTTTTCTATGTTTAATATGTATTTATTTACAAAAAAATGTATCTAAGTAAGTTTATCAGTTGTCTAGTACCCATAGAACAAGCTTCGGCTTAGTTTGGGGCTAGATGGCGCTGAGTGGCCCAGCGTGGCATGTCTTGGGTTATTTATTATTATTTATTTATTACTTAAAGTCTACTTTCCACTGTACTTTAAATAGCTTTTGCCTACGGCGGTGGTGTAAGTTAAAGAAATGGTCTGTTCAGTCCTTTTTAACCTTTCAATATTTTATTTTTCTGTTAGATTTGTCATTAGTATTAATTAATGACTACTAATCAAATTAATTGCACAGTCATACATAGATTAATAATGAATTTAGCCACAGAATAATAACGTCATGAGAAGATAAAAGATAAAAAATTGTATTTATTACAACAGTAAATACAAAGCACTATATTCACTCCAATAATAAAGAGCACCCAATTTTATTAACATTTTGACCATAGTTATCATTTGGTACTCGTAATACAAGGAAAATCCATTGTTTTAGAACATACAGTTAGTACATGTTAAATTGTAATACTTTGATTTTATTGGCATAACTGTACACATATATAAAATGACACATACTTTCAATGACTGGCCTGGTGGCTAATTTGATAGACCGTACTAAGGGTCGTAGAGTCGCATCAGGGACAAACATTGAAGAGATGAGAAAAGGTGTATGTGTGTCTGGGTGTTAGCATTGTATTAAAAGTATATTTGTGTTACCTTCGTGAATTTCGAATTTCAGACAGAAAAAAGAAGCGAGATTGTTTTTTACTATGTAGTAATGAGCTACGGGTTAATATCGCTTGGTTATGGCGAAAAATGACAGTTTGAAGATACGTAAAGAACATAATTATTCCAAAAAATTGTTTTAATTTTAAGTCAAAATTATGAGTTATGATAATTAAAATGGATACAAATCGACATCAAGTTTTTATTGTTTGATTCGCTAATTGGTTAAACTTATATTCAAAATATTACCAGTTTATTTGTATGTACTCAGTTAAATATGAAATAGAAACCCGAGTTATCAAGAAGTTTGTTAGGTTCCTTCTCAAACCTAAACAATATTATAGCCCATTATGTCTCTCGTAGTGATTGGCTAAACGGCACTCAATTGCTCGAAAGCTTTATACGAAGAATAGAAATATGTTTATTAGTTGCATCATTAAAAGATTTATTGCTAACACATACAACAATAACAATAATGCCCCCATAACAGTCCCCTGTGGCACTGCTCGTCAGTACTTTGATGTATATGTTGATGCATATATGTTATAGATGCCTTCTAATACTTTGGGATGCGTAACTTACATACAGTGGAAGCAGAACGGAGCTAAGTACCACGGGCCGATGTCATGATCGGCCTGTGGTATTTAGCTATACTTTCAGTAGTGATGGTTTTACCGCCACTAGTCGGTTGCCAGAGCCTCGTTTGTTCTCGGCAGGATGCACCACGGTCGCTTTCACTTAACCTTTAATAGATCCTAAATTAACAAGATACCTTCTCAAGCTGCGCAGATTGCAACTAAGCCAGGTAGCGGTCATGTCATGTTAAGACATGGTCCCTTGTACTAACATCTCCATAACCTAACTAGAACTGACAGCCCCTTATGCAAATCATGCGTGGAGGCGGAGGCAATTTGTTGCAATAAAATTAACTCTGGAATACCTAGGAGTTATAATTGTAAATAGTTTGCATTGTACTTGCGACCCGCCCCGGCTTCACATGTGGGCAATGCTCATATTAAATAAACTCTAGAATGTCGCGCCGGCCCCCGACCGGGGACCCGATCCCTGCAATTTAAAGCATCTAGAAGATACTACAATCATCGAAAATATTCAATTAAATTACGTGATGTAAAGTGCATGTAAATGCACAATGTATTTAAGGTACTTAGACCACGACTTAGACACATGGGGGGCTTAGTGTGTATGCCCATTCTGGAAGGTGTGAGTCCTCCTACACACCAGGCCGATTCCCCCCGGATTCGGTGTGAAGGTGGCTAATTTCCCTTTTAAAAAAGTGGAGCTTGGGCCTCGGCTAAGGGAGTGAACCAAGCCGAAGTGTCAAAGGATGAACCACAGATGCAACCTATAACGGGAGCCTGTCTGTCGGTATTCTATCGGTTGCATTTTGGAGAGTGTGCGACGGAATTATTTAATTTGATTCCTCCTGCCCCTTTTTACCATCGGACGAGCAGGGATACGGCGAATAGGCACCGTTACATGGTGCAAGTTCCTAGGACGCGCACAGCGCGTTTCGCTTCTACCTTCATAGTGCGAACGGCTAAACTATGGAACTCTTTGCTGGGCTCCTTGTTCCCCGAGACATATAATCTTCCGATGTTCAAGGCGAGAGTGAATCGGTTTTTGCTGGATGAGCGCGTTCCATCGTAGACTACGATATCGCTTACCATCAGGCGAATCGCAGTCAAGCGCAAACTCATTTTGAATAAAAAAAAAAGGATTTGAAAAAGGAACCAATTTGTAAATAGCGAGTTTGTAAATGCGAAAAACGGTAAGGACCAAACTGACTTATTTACGTAGAAGCAAAGGTTGCTAGGATTGCTTGGAGGTTTGCGAGCCGTAGTGACCCTTATGAACGCGCACGCACCCGATAACCTTGCTCATAAACTCTTTTACTATTTCGTTCCTTTACCGATGCGCGCATCGCGGATAGTGGACTGCCATATAAAATCACACAAAACAATCAAAAACTGCGTGCCGCGCGTACGATACGGAACAATGAAAGCGCAACCTAAATCGCCTATCATCGATGCTAAAAGTGGCGTGCGCTCAGGCTCTAATGCAACTTCGTACTCGAACAAACAATTATCGTGTACGCAAGCGACGACCCCGCGCGAACTCTCCCCATATTATTTCAACTCGTTCGAGTATGCTCGCTTCACTCTGTCCACATTTCGACCGGTCGCAGTTGCAACAACTCGACGTTTCAACGGTCCATCGTTTCGAATTAACTTCGTCATGTCCTACGCTATATTCTTTCTTCCTTTCGTTTCTGTGGTTTCAATTCTTTGGAAAACCTTTGAACACACAACACTATAGGTTTTTAAGCCTTGACGAAGCAAAAAGTACAAGCGAGCCTACTTTCTCAAGGGCCGGCAACGCACTTGTCACTTCTCTGGTGTTGCGATGTCTATAGGCTGAAGTGATCACTTACCATCAAGTGACCTTCAGGTCCGTTTGCCCTCTCTGTCATAAAAAAAAAAAAACAAAAAGAAAGTACTCTAAGAGTTAGTACAATAATAATCGATCGGCTTTCCTATCAGATAAAATCAATGCAGAGTATAGAACATTTTAAATTTAAAACACATTAAAAGAAAGATGCAAAATGTGGCCAATATTACACGGACATAAAAACATTTTCCGCTAAGGTCAGTTTAAGAAACGTACTTCTATATAACCAGTCATCATCCAATACTCCTAGTACATTAGAAAACCTTCAAAACCATGTGGTGGATGTGTGCTCTAAAAAATTCAAGAAAAAAAATACTTACTGATTTCTTCGGATTCATCGGAAATGTCTGAGGATTTGTCTTCGATTTTCTGAAACAAAATATATTTTATTAGTATAACCAGTTATCCATACAAACACGCTACTTAAATTATGATAAACAAGAAGCCTTGCGTATACAGAAATCTGTACATTTAATGAAACGTAAGTAAAATCGTTAAATTTATTAGCATGTACCAATACATACAACAATTTATTAGCATGTACAATAATACATTCAATACTTCCGCCTTACGCCGCGATATCATCCCTTAACTAAATTAATCCGTGTAATACGTTTTTATTAAGAGCTTATAATAGCAGATTCTAAAAGAAGCAAAAGCAAATATCACGATTAGATTAGCTCATAAACTCATACCATTTTAGTGTTAAATTGGGCCGCAAATACCAATAAACTGCACATCCATATTTTGATATCCTAAAGATAAAAGCTTTATGCGTAATTCTCATCTCATACATTCGCAATACACATGATAATATAACGTGAACTTCAAAACTAGTCTGACCTTAGATATGCCCAAACAACCCATTGTGTAGTACCAATCTGGAGCAACAAAAGATCGCACACGTGTCTCTTCAGAAATATTAACTAGGGCACAGTATAACGAAGGTCACGGTAAGGTGGTTAAACTCCGTCGGGATTCAGTCACTATCGGGCGCGCTGAGATATTGTCAGTAGTATAAAGTACCCTGCAGCTTACGAATGAGTTTAAAACAACACCTAGGCACCGCAGCCTGGAAAGGATATCTATCCTTACAAATTTGAATTCGTGAATTCTTGCCAATTCCTCTTATATCGTATGAAATACACCACCTCATCCATTCTATGTTACTATTCCCTATCCAAAAGGTTGTTTGGAAGACATCGCTAACAGCGACATGAGCGCCTAAATTGTATAACGATTGTATACTTCGTCTAGTTCGAAGTCAATTTTATGGTGTGCAATAAAGATAGAGCAATAAGAAAAGAGTCTATCTATTTCTTCTATTCCTTATTGATGGTAATAGCGGGAAAGATTTCTCTCACAAACAAAACGGTTTAGTTCGTTAAATTATTTCGCAAATCTCATAGGTCTCGTAAAGTAGGTATCCAATCCGAACTGTCAGAATGTCCGAAAACTAATTTAATATTCAAATGAACGTACAAGAAAATTTCCCATTCCGAATAGATTTCCCGAATACAGCAGACCTGCTAGATAGTCAATAGCGGTCCTCGAAAATGTCGAAAACCATTAAACTGTATGCACTGCGACCGAAAGTTGGTGCATTAATTAAAGAGATAATTAATTAAACATCTCCTTTAGCGTGCGCTAGAGTTGCTTTGAAATTATCCACGTATTTCTGTGTTCTGATGCTAAAGTCTAGTTAATAAACTCTCGCTGTCTACACACCATGCAATGGTCCACATTTACTGCGAATTCGATTAGTTTACTCATCATCAACCTGCAAACGTCCCCTATTGGATGTAGGCATTTTTTTTGAATGCCGAGGAAAATGCATTTAGGCATCCCCATCACCCGGGGGGAGTGACGGAGTATGTGGGACTCCCCCTGCCTCAAGGTGAAAAGGAGGCAGGGAATACCCACTAAAAACCCCGGCCCCTCCGTTAAGCGCCTATGGGGATGGTGTCACGGGACCCGGAAAAACTAGGACTGCCGCGACACTACCAGCGCTGCCCGCCTACTCGGGCCCAACTAGCCCCCCCCCCCCCCCCCCCCTAGGGGGAGCGACGAGAGCGGACCGAAGGGCCAGCCCACTCCCGTCCGACAGAGACGGGGACCCGTGCAAGGCCGGTGAAGGTGCCCCCGCACCAACCACCAACTGGGCCCCATCAGGAGGTATTTGGCGGTCAAAGATCCGCCGAGCGCGCCCCCTTCTGCGTCGACGCAGAGCTGGAGCCGAGGGATCTACCTCGCGCTCCCGTTCTGCTGCCTCCTTCTGCGAGATGACTGTCTCGCAGAAAGAGGCAACAGCCAACCAGGCTTCCCTGCTCCCGAGCATGGCCGTAACGACCGCTGGGGGGGAAGATGCGTCGCCTATAGCGCTGGTCAGAACCGCGCGTTCGTCCGTCCAAGCCGGGCACAAGACGAAGGTGTGGTCAGCCGTATCGAGCTGCGCCCCACACTCCCAACAACCCGGTGTTTCCTCGCGTTTATTGGATGTAGGCCTCCCCCAATGACAATTGTCAATTGGGGAAACTTGCCATAATCACCACGCTTGGTATGCGGGTTGGTGACCGCAGTTTTCATTTGTACCCAGGTAAACGCTGCTGCCCGTTTCTTGATATTCCCTTAGTCATCTTCTACGACACCCACGGGGTGAGCAGGGATGATCCTATACTAAATCCGCACGGATACGTTGTTTACTCACTGTCGTTAACTCCTTTATGTGAATATTAACATCGGCAACGACTACATGTGTAATGTGTATGTCAAATTTTAATAATAATGATTTGTGTAACAATCATCTGAATAAAGATCCAACTACAATATTGTCTGGAGATATGACAATGCAGGTATTGACTGCATAGGTAGTTTTAGCTCAAAGCTAATGTATGCGAGCGATTGAGATCAACGAAATATCTCTAGCGTGTTCCTTACTTTTGGTGGTATGTTTAATACTAAACGTGCCAGATAATTCATACTAGCCTTAAACTAAGAAATTAACACTTATTTTTAATAGTTTCGTCAAAATGACGATGTATCTATTTAATTAAATTGTAAAAAAAATCACACACAACACGGTTAATTAATGCAACGTTTATCAATCACACTATGATGGCTTGAACGGCCTCTAGGTAGAGTACTTTAATTCTAAGTTTTCCAAATTAGTCTCCTATGAAATAGGCAATTTAGAGGGGTCCTTATCTTTTTTTAATAATAAAATTGATGTCACAAAACAAAACATATCAGACATATTTGCTATCACCATTGTACCATGCCTATTTGTAATCTAAAATGAGAGCCTGAGCTGATGTAATACTAGGTCAAATTTACTTCCAACATTTTTTCTCCAAGAATACCAGGGTAAGTCCCAAGCTTAAGGGTACATTGACCTTTCCTTTAGCGTGGTCAGATTAGATCTATAGCGTGTGGCAAGATGAGTAAGGGGGATATTAAAACAAAGGTGCAACCCAATTTGGCGACGTCGACAAGATGAGTGACCAATTTGATTCTTCCCAAAGTCAGAATAACGCTTTCAGAGGACTTAATAATAGAAATCAAACGCGACAACAATTTTTTGGGATCGAATTTGAAAGAAATGTCCGTTATTGCGTGTCTCTTTGAAAAGAGCACTAGAAAATACGTTCAGATCGCGTATTGACATGAACCGCTTCTGTGTTCAAATCTGACGTGCGTGCTGATCGGACTGGCGTTTTAGAAATCATAAAAACTAAAGAGAAGATCAAGTCAAGCTTTTGACATTCACAAGGCCGTTCTATCCTTATCATCTACCTATCGCATTCCACTGCTGACATAATATGCCTCTCCAGTTGTTCGCCACTTTTGGCAAACACTTTACCCATAATCGCCACGCTGGGCAAGCGGGTTGGCGATCACAGGGCTTAGCTTCTCGCTCCGATGACGCTGCTGCCCGTCATCGGCCTGTGGTATGTATTTAGCTACGCCTTCAATCGTGAGGGTTATACCGCCACCAGTCGGTTGCTAGAGCCTCGTCTGTTATTCAGCAGGATGCACCACGGACAGGTGAGGGTTGCTTGGAGAGAAACGATGGGTCGCTCCCTTACATCCTTTTTCCTATCCTATACGTATATCTGGATACATTTCTATTCGTCAAACATTGTTGCACTAACTTCGACCAATTAGCTACGGAGACAGCTAAATTATCGTGGTCAAGGGCCACATTATCCCGCTGAGTGCAAATCCGATAAGCAATCAAGGTATGCATCTAACAAGAGCCAATTATGGTGTTAAGCAGAGCAGAATAGACTATGCGACTGTGGTTCATATTGTATACCTAATCACTATTATATGTAAAAGCACTAAGTAAGTTTATCAGTCGTCTAGTACCCATAGTAACTACAAGCTTCGGCTTAGTTTGGAGCTAGATTTGCGGCCCAGCGTGGCTTGTCTTGGGTTACTTAAAAGGATAATTAATTTTAAAAAAGATCTGCTAATTCCTTTTTGCCGCGAACATCTAAAATTTGGGATTCTTTGCCAACTGACGTCTTTAATGAATGTTACAAGGAATTCTCGTCTTTTTTATTATTAGAACTTGGAAATATTTAAAGCTACAGTGCTTTATCTAAGTAGCATGCTCCATCCTAGGCTCAATCATCACGTAATATCAGGTGTGATTTTTACCAAATTGAATTTTTAGTTGAATATTCACAGGCCCAGTGACTTATTTGGTTGTTATCCATGCCTGGAACCGAGAATCCCGATCCAGTACAAACATTGATTTATTATAATTATTTGTGCTATCTTCGTTAATTACGGTATTCATAACTATACCCCAAGGGTAAAATGGAGTTTCACTCAAATTACTCAAATTAGTAGTAGGTACTTTTTGGACTATCGAACAGGAAGAGGGAACGGAAATAGGAATGGGAACGGGATTGGGATTGGGTGTAGGAAAGAGATCAAGGCTTATTATTGTATTCAGTGGTAATACGAAATTAGCCGAGTCAGCTAGACAAAAATTAAAAACAAGATAGCAGACAAACAATCTTGTCTGATATCAAATCAGCCTTCAAAATTGATCAAAATTAATTGAGGATTGATTAGGCGAGGTCAGTTAAGCGATAAATTATAGATAAATTAATTTCCCTCCATTTATTACAAGCTTCTTGCAAGAATATTCACACATTTATCATCTGAGCTTGGCTTAAAGTTTGTCTCAATTGAATTTACGTTAAAAGTCCTTTTATTATTGAGTGTTAATTTTAAACTATATACAGATAAGAATAATGAATATTGACACAATATTGGGATATGTACGTGATGATTGGGCCTAGGATGGAGCACGATGCTACTTAGATAAAGCCTATTCACTGTAGCTTTCAATATTTCCAAGTTCTAACAATAAAGAAAGACAAGAATTCCTTGTAACATTCAGGAAAGGCGTCAGCTGGCAAAGAGTCCCATATTCGAGCTGTTTGTGGCAAAAGGAAGTAGCATAGTAATATACAATATTAACCACAGTCGCATAGTCTATTCTGCTCTACTAAACAGCCTAGGGGCTGCTCTTAAAACTGTACTAATACATATATGAAATTCTGAAACTTTTCTTTAATTTCCGATTATTATTTTATTTATAAACTAGCTGTGCCAGCGGCGTCGCAAGCGTGGATATCAGGTTTCAAAAATAACGGACTTCCATAAAATGGTGTCTAAATTTTAAGTTCTCTAGCAAGACCTCTAGCAATACATTGGTGAAAACCGCATTCAATTCCATGAAGTAGTTTTTGCGTGATGCGCGATCAAACATACAGATTAAAATTTCTCAACACTTCCATTCCATTCACTGCTCTGCTCCTATTTGTTGTAGCGTGATGAAAAGTATACTATAACCTGCCTAGGAGTATGAAGAATAATTGTACCAAGTTTCGTTAAAATCCGTTGAGTAGTTTTTGTTTCTATAACGAACATACAGACAGATAAAAATTTTACTGAATGCATTTTTGGCATCAGTATCGATCACTAATCACCCCCTGATAGTTATTTTGAAAATCGTTTCATGTACAGAAATGACCTCTCAACAGATTTATTATAAGTACAGATGCCTAGTGCTTGTCCCCAACTCGCCTGATGTTGAGCGACGTTGGAGCCTACGGTGGAGCACGCTCACCCAACAAAACCGATTCACTCTCGCCTTGAAAATCTCAACATACCTACTTAAATGTTACATAAAAGTAGCATATAACTACACATATATATATATACTCTACATCAATACATACTGCACTAATACTACATTAGTAATGACTACTAAGTTATTAAAACTATGTTAGTAAAGCGTATCGAAATTTAGGCTTTATACTACGCAGAGCTCAGGGGTTTACTAACATCACAGCTGTTATTGCATTGTATAACGCCCTAGTTAGAAGTCAGCTGGAATGTAATGCGGTAGCCAAGGCGGCGGTAGAAACAAAGTATAAGCTCATGTTGGAAAGGGTTCAGAACAGATTTTGTAGGTATCTGTATATGAAGCGGTATGGCGTATATCCATTTTATCCGCTCAGATATCCTACTTTATTTGTTCTGGGCATGGTAGGCTACAATGAGCTGAGGGTAAGAAGGGACTTTGCGTTGGTTTGCTATATATCCATAAAATTCTGAGGGAGGCAACACAACGCAAAGTTCCTTCAGAAAATTGGCTTTAGTGTACCGGAACGGTACGGGGAGAGACGGCGCGCCTGATGCGCGCGCCGCTGCTGATGGCGCTGCCGCGCGCGCGCAACAGCCTGCTGGCCGAGGCCCCGCGAGCGCGCGCCGCCCGCACCATCAACGAGGTCGCAAAAATCATAGATATTTTCGCATGTTCTATGAGTGAATTCTCACGGGAATCATTGTATGTAATTAGTTTTAAGTATTTATAATATACAAGAAGGGGTGCAAGAAAGGAGCCTCCCCGCGGCGCACCCTGGAAACAGCTAGACCCGGTAACGCAGGATCTAGGCTGGCCAATCCTGTCAACACAATGGCAATCGATAACCCAAGAGTTTTGGATGGGTTCTATATGATTTTGATCGCCATTGACACGAAAAGAAGAAGAAGAATATGATATGATTAAGATTATTGATGATTACGCTACCGAATTGGAATATGTTTCTGTAATGGTGAAGTGCCCCTTTAAAAATAAAAAGATGTAATCCAAAAAACTGATTTGTGGGAAATCGCGTTTAAAGTTTTGCACTTTTTCCGTGCCGTCTTTGATTAACGCTCAAGAATGATCTACGAGTATAAGGCTAAGGCATAAGGCTTTTGATCACTTTAACTATTGATATTGATAGGTTAAAGTATAGGGATTGAAATGTTAATAAAAATGTTCTGAAATCTACTGAAATTAGATAGATAGATATTCTTTATTGCGCACCATACAATTGACTTAAAAACTAGGAATTACAGACACTTGTTGCACAATTTAGGCGGCCTTATCGCTATAAGCGATCTCTTCCAGACAACCTTAGGGTAGAGGATAGGTGAAAAATAAAATTAGTTAAATTTAACTTAAAAAGGTTTATCCAAAAATATTTACAACAAAAGTGAAGCATTTTTAAAACAGAAAAGAATCAATTCCAAATACTCCCAACATCTTTTCGTTTTCGATAAAAACGAAGTATTCCTAAAATCATTTATGTAATGTTGATTAGTTATCTTTTAATCGAAGACAGAATTAATTCGTGTTACACAAAACGCCAACACTTCCTCCTCGACTCAAAGTCGGTGTAACACTAAATTACGCTACTATTTAAAATAGAATTGATAATTGAAAGAAGAAGAATGGTCGTCTATTTTGCTCATTTTGGTCGTATCCGCCTGGCTGTCGAAGTCAGCCTATTCTTTACGTAACGAATTTGAGTTACATCTTTTTATTTTTAAAGGGGCGAAATGTTTCTACAATAGGGTTACCTGCTCTAGTGAAAACTAGTATTACAAGTGCTATCAATTTAAAATATATGTTGGAGAAAATATATATTTTAGGTAAAAAAGTATGACAATAAGTACGAGTATCTGTAGGTATATTAATTAGACCATGGTAAGGAATAAAGAATCAAATAGCAAAAAATAGGTAATTCTTTGTTTTAATTTTTCAATGCAAGAAACACCCATAAGGGAAAAATTACAACAATTTTTTAATGAAACCCAAGTTAATCTATGAAAAGCTAGTACCCATCTAAAAATACAGTTGACAAAATTAATGAGTAGGTACATAAATTAATAAGTTGTAAATTTGGCAGTTTCGATAATGGACAGTTACAGGGATGTAAAGGAGCGGCCTAACATCATTTCGCTCCAAGCCAACCTCACCTGCTTGTGGTGCATCCTGCCGAATAACAACTGGTGGCGGTATAACCATCACAATTGAAGGCGTAGCCAAATACCATAGACCGATGACGGGCAGCAGCGTCACCGGAGCGGGAAACTGTGCCCTGCGATCGCCAACCCGCCTGCCCAGCGCAGCGTGGCGATTATGGGTATATCCTCCAGACGTTAGTCCTAAGTGGCGAACAACTGGAGAGGCCATGTCCAGCAGTGGACTGTAATAGGCTGATGATGATGATGATGAATGGACAGTCATTATATGTAACATTATTTAAACTAATTTAAAAATGATTACTGACTTTTTCAAATTCTTGCTATTATATCTTAGTATTACCTACAACAATTTATGGTATTTTTTTAACTAAATGTAACCCTCCGTTTGGTGAACATCCAAAGGAGGAGTTGTTTAATCCTTTGACTGCAGAGAAATAAGACACAATAGAAAATCTATTATTATCGAAGCATATAAGCATCAACGGTGTTCAATGGGTTGTCGGGTTCTACTACAGGTACCTACTGTTCCTAAATTAACAATGTACATAGGTGTGAAGAAAATTGACTAAGATTAATCACTCATTTCAATACTAAAATTACCTTTCACTGTACTTTCAGGCTTTAAACACAAGCCTTGTAATGCTTATGTTAATAATACTAGCTGTAAAATTAAAAGACTCGGTCATTTTCTGGTTAGGCATCGCCTATCATAGATAGATCATGGTCTGTCCACTGCTGAATGTAGGCTTCCTATAATTCACATCACATTTCTTTATGAAGGATTCCCCCATCTAGTCAATGCCAGCAGTGCTTCTAATCTCATCTGCTCTACCAATTGTCAGTTCTACAGCAGTCATGACTAGCACGGCCGCTCCAGCATACTAATCCTTTGGGCTATGTAGCTAGCTTTGGTCTTCTGATATAATTATATAATATATTCTGATATAATTATATCACACTCCTAATAAAATAACGACCTAACTCAAAATTTTGGAAAAATGGTTACTGAATGACCTATTATGCTCCTTTCCTTTTTCATTTGATTTAATTTCACTTCCATCATAGAGTTTTTATTCTCTTTACTATTAAATTATCAAGTAATGTCCTAAACACAATCTGCTCTCTGTGCAATCAATAGGTTTATTTGTAGAGAATGCTCCTAGCATTAAGTTCGCCCTTTGTACATGTTTGTGAAATAATGAACAAATTAATTAAGTTTAAAATGAGTTGCTAAATTTTTTTCTTCATTTTCTTTTCCTATTGGAATAAATTTTATTTTAATTAGAATAAATTCTGTTCTAAAGGTATATTCCTTCTGCCATCAAAATCAATTGCCCTTTTAACTGAAATCTATAGTTGATTCAAATATTAATGCCAGAATAAGGTAACAGAAAGCCCTATAACAGGCAATATAAGTACACAGCAACACATTTGGCAAACAACTTCGTAAGTCTTTATATCCGCAAACCCTATTACATACAGACTATCATTCATTGCTGTCACAAACAAAATCTTTAACTATTTTTCTCCAGAGCACAGAATATAATATATATTTAGAATATCTCTTATAAAGCCCTACCAAGCATAATCAGATTAAAACATTTATTGCGGTTGTGTACGGAGCCGCAGACAAGCATTCTAGGTACTACACACAACGCAATGGTTACTACATGCATTAAGAGGGGTGGCTAAGAATGCAGGAATGCTCAGATACATCCCTACAGCGGTGCATATAGGGTTGAAAATCAAATGGAGATGCATTCCAGACACAGAAACAACGCTAGCGGCTGACCAATACTAAACTTCAACAAGTGCTTATTCAATAACTTATATATAGCACAACAGATACCAACAAATCATAGAAGTAGAAAACAAGGAAAATAAACATTACCAAAATTGAACAATAGTAAGGACAAAATAGTGTTTACATAGACAACAAAGAAATGTCCTTTTGATGTTATGATTAGTATTTCAATGGCACATTAAATGATTTTTAGACCATAGGCAGCAGTTTTACGGTAATAGGTGTGTAAACACTGACTAGGTCCGACCAATAGCTATTCTCGCAAACGTGCAGACAAAATTATGTACTTTACTTTCACTTCAGTAAAAAGTTATCACGCCGTTCGCACCTAGCCGTGAACACCAAAACACAAACGGCACATTGTTAACACTATACGGATCGAGATAGTAAAAAATACACACAACATAGTTTACTACTTTACGCTAGATAGAAAATAGCACAATATGCACTCGACTGAACACTGTAAACAATTTGATTGCTTAGCCGATGCCACACCATGACACCGATTAGTGCGGCCCGCGAATTATTAAAATAGTGCATTATTATGAATGAACAACACATGCAAACCTGTACACGAGCATAGATTATTAGCGTAATGAGCCAAGAGTGATGTTTACCAGCGTGTCCTGATCGCCGAGCTCACGGTAGTAGGATTCACTGCTACCACGTCTGCTGCCGACACACATTGCTCTCCGTAAAAGTCCGGACAACATCGAACAAAACCCACATTGTTGCATAGTTATCAGTTTTTACGGCCCTAAACAAAGTTGAGTGTTCGCAGAAACCGCTGAACACAGATTTATCTCATTCACCCTGACAAAAGTGCAAAGAAATCCGAAACTCTCTACATTTTGATGCGCGGCCCGCTGTTGTATAGGAGCTATTTATTTAGCGCGTCTCATCAAATCTCATGTTTACATCGATTGGATTGTATTAGTTAAATATATTGCAAAAGCAATAACACCACGCGATAAGCGAGCGAATAGTACACCGATAGCTGAAAGTCTAAGGAGTGACTACGAATCGGGACGCAGCCATCCGACGGACTGCTAGATGTCTAGCTCTGCCTCTCTCTACTACATACCTATACCCAGCCTATACAATCTTAGTACAAATTGTATGGCAATCACATAAATACAGCTGACCAAATTTAATTGTACACAAATATCTAGATGCACACATTAGAGCTTATATCTTTTCAATTTACCTGGGTTATACTATGTTAGTTCCATATTTGAATTCTAGGTGGAGTTTATATTCATTGATTAAAGTTGGTATCTATTTTCTATACAATTGTAAGGATTAAATTGCCTTTCAAATTCGGTAGCATACTTTAGTTGCGACGTTTCGACAATATTGTACAGTTTGTGAAGTTTTTTTTTATTACGGTCCTTTTATTTAAATTTAGAAGCCAGATGAACGCTAGTTATATTTCACTTTAATTTCATTTATTCCTTATATAATATATTACTACACTTAATTTATTGAATATTGCGTTAAATAACGTATTATTCTCCATTTTCAGTATTTAGTGATTTTAAACTGTAAACTATAGATTCAAATTTCTGGCAACACAGTATAAAATGGCGTGTTTTGAAATATTCCTTTCAGTCAATATTAATTTATCAAGTTTGTGCTTTTATTAGAACTTGAAACTCCTAGCATTTTTTAAAACGGTCATACAAGAACCAGGCTATAATGTGATTGCTAAAGTTTGTGCCCAAGGGACTAAAATCCGCAAGAAAATTGTAATTGCAAGAAACCCGCGGAAAGTTTATTCTACATTCGATAGAAAATGTGATTTTAATAACTTAAATGATAATGAAACCAAGATTCTAATTTTATAGTGGTGTGTGGTGTGTAAAAATGTGAAAGATAATAAAAGTTTCTATGATTTTACACTTATCTTTTATTTTTCAAATGTTGAATGATTTGCCAACCTTATTGTTAGTTTGTGTTTCTATGCTTAAGTTAATAAATAATTAAGAAAAATGTGCTTGCGGTTGGCAATTCATAGCAAAAATTCATCATTCCTTAATGAAATAACTGTACAAGTACTTATAATTAATTACCTACAAGACCAGAGTATGCTGTAGTTTTATCGCTTTAAATATGTATATTGACGAAAAGTTGCCGTAAATTACCGTCGTGTGGCGCTGTATTTATGTTGCCTCTTTTGACAGCCAAGATTGGTCTCTATTTCAGTATATTACAAAGTACTCTGTGCCTATACCTACGTAAATACTCGACTCGCCCAACTACTGACGTCACAGTCACCATGTATAAAGTCGTAAAGGAAAACTGTACAGTTAACAAATTGTTGATATTTTCATAGTGATTGAAACTATGATTGATGTATTCAAATGATTACGTGTATCATAATTATTATTTGGTGTACTAAAATAATTTTAATTTCTCATCTACATATACATTTGAAATATTTAAAATAAATCAAAAATATAAAGTTATTTACATTTTTGCAGTTGAAAATATAAGGACCATAGCCTTAAATTATTTTTCTCTGTATGTTTTTATTTTTATCCTATTTTAGTTTACAAATCTCATTATCTAAAATCTAAATGATAATTATGATACTTATAGTCTTTTTCAGATAGGATGGGTACGCTGACACATCAGTGACACTTGTCAACGAATCCTTTTTACGCAATTTCTATGACAAAATGATAAATAATCATCAAAACAAAAAGTGTTTTCACTTTGTTTATAACGCATGATAACAGAAATTTACTTTAATTTGTATTTGAAACCATAATGTACATAACTAAAGAAATCTAATGCATTAAATATTTCTTATCAGTAATGCTTGATGCGTAAATTGAAACGTATTTTCATAGGGATTGTAACATTAAAATCGTTATAATACCGATTTAATCGTAAAATCGCTTCACGATTTTTCAACTATTGTATAAATTTTATTAAATATTTAAATTTCTTGATAAAGGATAAGCAGTTATTGGTGTAAAATCGAAAATCATGTATGACACGACTGAGATATTACATTTAATTGGGTAGGTTAATCTTAATTCAAATAATAGGGAATATGCATGACTTTTTTTTATGGATTTATTGAGATCTTTTGTTTTCCAGATACATAAATATCGAAGAATTTTTAAACTATCTTTTCTATTAAGCGAGTTATAAAGCGTTAAAGTTATTGATTAGACAGAGAGATCCGATGCGGTAGTTGACGTCACGTACCGTAAGCGCCGTACTAACTCCATAGAAAAATCTGTTTCGCGAGAGAGAGACGGATATATTCACTTTCAATGACTGTATCTCGCCCATTTTTCAACCAATTTTGATTTTGTTTTCACTGTTCGTAGTAGATTTTGATCTATTTTACGATAAATTAGTAAATACCTGAAACTATTTTTCATGCATATTCCCTATTATCTATGTAAAATGAAGAGAAAGAGAGATTCTTCAAACTCAGATTGATCTAATGATTAGTTTTACATAATTTTGGATGATAAATAAATATTTTTTTATTAAATCATGCAATTTTTAATTATCTCGAAATCGATTCTCTCTCCATACAAAATGAAATCGATAAATCGTAAAATCGATTTTTTTGCCTTCGATTTTCATTTTACCACATGACTATAAACTTCAAATCCCAAGTGTCAGCGTACCCATCCTATCTGAAAAAGACTATAGTCACAAAATGTTCAGATACCGATTTTTTACTATAACGTCTCCTGCATTTGTCAAGTCGTAGTGAAAATGGGGAGTTATTTTTTTAATGTACAGTATTGCCACGTTATTATTTAGATTACCATTTTGAATATTGAAATTAAATTTTAGGGATCATTATACAATGACATGACGGACTGTAATGTCAAAACTATTTATAATATATTAACAGTAATGATATATTTAAAAGCATGTACATATGACCTACATACAAAAGTGTATTACAGTTCATGTACCTACATGAGTTTCAAACTTTCAGATGCATTTCTGTTATATCTACTTAAAAAAAGTATAGAAAATGGTTTAATCGACATATTTTAGCGAATAAGGTAAAATAATGTGCAGGTATCGAGGTTAAAATTAAGGTATCTTCCTATAGGTACGTGCATAGTTCGCGATAAGTTCAGATGGTAGTTCTATTGATGTCATTGTGTGTGAAATTTAAATACTTTTCCCATGCAATAAAATAAAAGTAAGTCTACATAGGGTTTATATCTTTAAGTATATATAAAAATTATGTATACTTAAAGACCGTCAAATGAAAAGAACCACGAAGGGCTATTTTCCTTTTTGTTTTATTTTGAGTCTTGTTTTTTGATAACGTCAGTCGATGCGTAGTCTTACATCATTAAGACGCGATGTCACAACGTGTGCATCGAGCGATGCACTAGTGTTTGTTGTATGCTCTTTTCATGCTTCTGTATATAAACGGACTGCCATATTAAACACAATTTTTATACGACCTTATAATTTAAAAAATTCTCTTTCATTTATGTTCCTTTATGATTTATGTAATAAATGTACAAATAAATGAACCCCTTAACTGACAAAATGGTTTTATAGAAATCTGTCAAAATTATTTAAGTATTATTTGATGTGTGGATGCCACACGATGCTTTTGTTTTATTAACAACGTATCAAACAATCAATACGTCTATATTATTTCATACTGTATCCATGTAGCTGAAAGGTGTCCGTAATAGAAGTAATACCTTTATCTTACCTTTTTTATTACAATTTAGACAAAATGCTAACTTTTTAGGGTTCCGTAGCCAAAATGGCAAAAACGGGACCCTTATAGATTCGTCATGTCTGTCTGTCTGTCTGTCTGTCTGTCTGTCTGTCCGTCCGTATGTCACAGCCAATTTATTCCGAAACTATAAGAGCTACATTATTGAAATTTGGTACGTAGATGTATTCTGTGAACCGCATTAAGATTTTAAAGTAAAATCAGAAAAAAATCCAAAATTTTTGGGGTTCCCCATACATAGAACTGAAACTCAAAAATTTTTTTTTCATCGAACCTATACGTGTGGGGTATCTATGGATAGGTATTTGAAAATGATGTTGAGGTTACTAACATCATTTCTTTCTAAACTGAATAGTTTGCGCGAGAGACTCTTCCAAAGTGGTAAAATGAGTGTCCCCCCCCCCCGTAACTTCTAAAATATGGGCATGATAAAACTGAAAAAAATATATCATGTGTATCACTATGAAAACTACCAACGAAATTTGGTTTGAATGAAATCTAGCCAGTAGTTTTTTTTTAAACGTCATAAATCAAATTACCTAATTTTTTCATTTAATTAACTTCAATATAATAAAACGTAAAGAAAAACATTTATTTAGCTGTATAGTGGTACGGAACCCTACGTGCGAGAGTCCGACTCGCACTTGGCCGGTTTTTTGTATAATGCAGAGTATTTTCAAGGTGCGTCATGGTAACATGATAGCAATCATCCCTAATTTTGAATGTCCTCTATAAACTTTTGATTTACCCTAATAAAAAAAAAGATTTTAACTCTGCAACACTGTATGAATGACGTTTGCAAAGCGAGTTGAATTTCTTTTATTTACGAAGTTTGTAGTGATAATATTATGTAAAAAATGTGGAAAATATTGTTTTTGTAAAAGCTTATAACGATTTTTAGTATTAGTCAATCAATATTTGAAATACTTACTAACATAGTACTCAAGTAGGTTTGCAAATTACACAAATTATTACATTAATTTTGTTCATCCTACATTCCTATCCTACTATCCTACTTATTATAAATGCGAAAGTTTGTTTGGATGGATGGATGTTTGTTCCTCTTTCACGCATTAGTTACTAAACGGATTTAAATGAAACTATAAGTTAATGAAGCTTATACGTTGGATTAACACATAGGCTATGTTTTATACGAATATTCACGTGGGCAGAGCCGCGGGCAGCAGCTAGTATTCTTTAATTCAAAAATAAACTCTTCTTCATTTAAGAGTTCTTTTTTGTCATTTTCGTTATTTATGCAGTTCATTATTACCAAAGTGCCAAAACGTCCGTGTCGATCTGTATTACAAAGCCACTGCATAAATTCCAAATCGATAACATTAAAAAAAATAACGTCAAAAAATCAAAACAAATTGGTAGGAATTTCGTAAATTCGTGATGCAAATATTCTATTCTATTCTATTCTATTCAAATTAATTAATTCATTGTCAAATTACAGTAAGAATGTATAATTTGCGATTATTAAGTCTTTCGTGGGAATGGTTATTTGACGAGTTGGATTAAGTGTTCCATAATTATTTTTAGGTCTTGATATTCTGGGCTGCAGGTACCTAGCTAAAAAAGAGGCAAAATAAATTTTACTAGAGTTAAATTTGTAGAAGATAAGCCCACATGCTTATGTAATGTCCTCAGTATGAGGTTCTCGGGGTTTCCTTGAAAATTGGTAGGCAGAGCAACATCTTATGTCACAGGTCAAGAAAGAATTGCAAAGTCCTTATATTTAATAATTTAAGTAACTATCACAGAACCCTCAGTGTGCAATCTCGACTTGCACCTGTCCGGATTTTTTTATTTGTAATGGGCTGAGGCTTGACTGCAATTCACCTGGTGCTTAGCGATATCACAGTCTGTTATTCAGCGATTCACTCTCGTTTTAATCATCAGAAGCAGAACATTATATCTTTTGGGGAAACAAAAACTCTGCAAAAAGTTTAATAGTATTCACCTTGGCCGTCACACTATGAAACATACCTTTTTATAGTAGGTTTTTTCAGGTTACCAAATGAGCCTTGATTTTAAATTAAGTTGTTTGTTGTTATGGGAGAGCCAGGCGTCGGCAGCGCGACGCCTGCACGACACGCACACGCTACACCTGCCAGGCTTGTGGTCATGTTTGCCGCTCCCGAATAGGCTTACACAGCAATGAAACACATTGTCACCCTGCCTGACACTGCTTGTATGGTCTGTCATAGACTAGAAGGCGCGTGATGATGATGGACTGATCACTGCGCCAGGGCTTGTTGAGGCCTCTGACTGAATACACCAGAAAATAACAAATACTGGCTATATACACAACTAGTTTGTTTCAGTGAATGCCGCCTCTGATCCACTGGTTGCAGGTTCGATCCCCACTCAGTATAAACATTAGTATGTGTGACTAGATGATGGAGTGTATCCCAGCGTGGCATGTCTTAAGTTATGTATTTTTATTGGTCCTAGTATTTACATTAAATAAATGAAGGTTGTAGCATTTTTTACAATTTTATTTCATATTACAATTACACAACAAAAACAATTTATAAAATGCATAACACCAGCCGACACGCTACGTTTACATCAACAGTGCGGTTAATAAATTAACAATACAATAACATACAACTAAATAACATTTTATAAACTTGATACTTTGAGATTCACAGTCTATATATTTGTTAGATTCCAAAATACATTTATCAAAATTTTACATATTGTTCTTGAATGGAAATAACCGAAAGGTAAGAGTTGTAACTATTTGTATGTTTATGTTTATTAATTATTATATTTTAATTTAATTTTGTTGATGACTTGTGAAATTCTCTTAGTGTAAATATATTATATTCAAATTCATATAATTTTAAAACCATTGATTTAATGTTCGCTGGCATAGAAGTATTCTTCCAGAGCTCTTTGATTAAAAGAAAAAAATATATCATCATCCTTACATTAAAACATTAAATTAAATAATGTATAAAAGATACTTTAATGACAATTATAAACGGTATTGGAAAGTCTGGTTTGTAAAAATGCGAAATTTTTCCATAAACTTGTTTTCACGATACTTTTGATTTTAACTTGTCTACTCTTCATCTTTAAGTAAAGACAGCTATTGAAGACTAATATGTTCAGCAATGAAATTAAAAGACGCTTAAATAACTTTACTGAACTGTTCTATACTGAATTTACAGGTCCCCATATAATGTGAGGTGATTATATTTTGAAAGAACCAGATACGCAATTCTTTCACGAACGAAATATAGGTAGGTAATCATACAATCATTAAGACTACCTTTTGAGCTTAAGAATAAAAACTTATTCTAAATTAAGCCTATAGTAGACCTATTGTACCTTAAAAAAAACTGTACAGTGAGCCGACGATAAATTTTGTCCCCGATCAGGGCTTTCCATCGGGTGGATTGAAGAATTCCCAATGGTGATGATGGATCGTCCTGCTATCACTAAGGCCGAACATGATCAGACCAGCAATAAGTACGAGGAATATCACCAACGCCATCTGGACGTCCTTTTTATCTTCAGTACCGCTAATGTAGGACATGAAAGAATTGAACATGTTGCGAATTGTTCTGCTAATAGAGGAGTGGCACACTCGCAGGAATTGAGCTCCTGCTTCGGTTATGGTGGGCTCGTGGGTTCTAACAGGAGGAGGCATGCGCCTGGGAGATGGGCGAGGCTTACCATCATCAGAGCTGGACTCCGAATGGGGAGCAGCTGGTTTCCTCTTAGCCCGTCGAGTTGGTGGAGGGGGAGACTGATGTTGTGGTTCATTGAACTCGCCGAAAGGCCGCTCTCGGAATGAGCGAGGGGGATAAAAGCTAGATGAAGGGATACTTATGTCCTGCAAATAGGAATACAGAAGTGGAGTGAGATCGGGAGGAGGTGGTCTTTGGGGTGGAGCTGCGATTTCTTCAACTGCTGGTGCCGGTCGCGGTGGTAGAGATGGCGCTTTTGCTTGGTCCTCTTCCGCAACGTGGGCTTCCTTCACTTTCGGTTCAGGAGGTACTTCAGGTGGTTCGTCTGTCTGAGTGTGCTCCTCTCGGCTCATGGGCCGCGGCGGCTCAACGTACTCGACAGGCTGAGTCGGCGCTGGCGCAGCTGCAACTGGCGGCGCGTGAGAAGTTGTTATTTCAGCAAACTTCTTGACAATTTCGTCGATAACAGATTGAGAAAATTCAATCCCGCTCACCGATATATGACCAGACTTGGAATCTAGCTCGGTCACTTGCAATGTCATGCCTTCTATGTCAGATACTAATATCTTACTTGCTTGCAACTCGGACACATTCAGCCGTCCCACATCCAGGTCTCTCACTTGAAGACGCTGTGTTACTAAGTTGTCTAACTGGACGTCTCTGCTGGTATCACTCACTCTCTCTAAAGCACGCTCTTCGTTTGTAGGGGCTACTGGACTAACTTTGGGTTTCTGACCTGGGCTTGTGACGCCTCTTGACCTAGGAAGTGGTGGTACATCAGGGATTTGGGTCTCATCAATGTCGATATGTTGGACAGTTAATGATGCTTCAGTTAACATTTCATCTCTTTCGTTAATTCTAGTTGGACTGGAAACCCGTCTTTCTACCAATATCACCGTCGGTGATGTACGGCCTAGGCTAGTCTTGGCCAGTTCCGTCAGTTTGGGATCAGAGAGCTTAAAAGACTTCTCTGAGCGTGACGTAGGTCGCGAAAAACGAGGGCTCTCGAAGCGCGGGCTTTCCGCAATTTTGCTGTGGCTCTTGCCCAAAATAGATTCTTCGTCGATTATGTCTCGAAGAGAACTAGACATGGATACATCTAAATTTTCGTCCATGCCGAGCTCGTAATCAACATCATCCGGAAGAGGATCTGTTTGAGTTGACACTTCTATCTCTACTACATCCTCAGCTATGCCATCGTCCTCCATTGGTGCAGGTGCCAACTCGGCCTCTATGCCAGCGGGTGAGGTCGGATCATCTTGCTCATCATTTACACCCTTGTCCTTTTTTTTTCGTCTGGGTCCCCTAGGTGGCCTCGGCGGCGGTGGCAAAGGTCTATCTTTCATCTTACTCACTACTTCCCCCGATTTTAGATTCTTGTGAGCTTCCTGAGGCTCATCAATTTCCACATATTGCGTGAAATCGCCACTGTCTGATTCTTTTAAGAAACTGTTTAAAGTCATCAGACTCGTCGAGGACTTCTTTCGTGGCGGTCGATCGGGGATGTTTTTTGTGGAGCCTACAGTGTAGTACTTACGTTCGGAGCTGTTGCTCTTTCGTCGTCGGACGGGAGGAGTCTTGCTTAAAGATCTTCTGATGCCTTTTGTAGGCGCGTAGGGTCCTTTGTCGACGGTGGCGTAGCCGGGGCTCTCGTGGCGCACCTCTCTCTCGATGTCCTCGGTGTGGGGGAGGTGCGTGTCGAGGGTGAGGGACTCGGCGCCGTGGGAGGTGCGGTCGTCGTCGCAGAAGGAGGTGGCTCGCGAGCTGCGGGACCGGTTCCGCCGCGGAGGCACCGGGCTGTGCTCCGTCAGGGCCGTGGTCGTGGTCTCGCCCTGAGGTACGATATATTCGTGTTCCGTGCGGTATACGATTATCTGAAAACATTTATGTTCGAGTGTTATTCACACGGTCATAAAAATGTGTAATACAACCTTACCTTTATTACGGTTTTAATTGCTTATCGACTTTTCGCAGCACTCATATTATTAATTTATGTCTTCTAGTTAATCGGTTTCTAATTAATGGATTCGCTAAAGAAAATTATGGTTACTATCGAACTTGGAACAATATTAACAAAATCTTGTTATAATAATTCTGTAACACTAATACGCAGTGGCGTAACTATACCATTCGAGGCCCGTGGCATATTCATCAGATTTTTACTAAATGTGTAATAATAAATGTTGGGAGTTTGGATTCTCCCGACCGGGGGCCCCTTACGGCTGGGGGCCCGTGGCATTTTGCCGACATGCCACCCTGTAGTTACGCCACTGCTAATACGGGATATTATCGAAAGTAATTTGATAGTTGTTTTTCTGCTAAAAAATTCTTGGCCTTGCGATAAGTAAATGATATTTGATAGAGCCAATCATGAGAACAGCAGTAGGGCTTAATTATCCAATTAAGATTCATCTGGGGATGACTTTGTTCGTCGTTTATGACCTGCTGGTTCGGGGTGTTATTGGATCAACAGGTCTATTAGATGCTATTTAATCGCGTTACGAGAAATCTATTGTTTGGTATAGGTCGTGTGTTTCATGTTTTGTGGACTGATGATATTAATTACTCATGTTATTGCTTCTACATGTATACTTGGATGGGTAACTATTTTAGCGATAGGTATCTTATCTATCATAATATTATTTACATCTATGTAGCTAAATATGCTGCCGACTAAGGTACCTACTTATTTACTAGAGAGGTATACCTACTTATTACAGATTCTATATGATTTCTATTGCCATTGACACGAGAAGAAGAAGCTACTTATTTACTGGGACATTTGTAGAAGTTCCAACTTATGTACGTAAGATGCAATTAGGTAGGTATATATTATGTCACCGTAAAATTGTAAATACCGTTAGATTATGACCTGTCTCGCGAGATTGTAAAATGTCGACAGATTGTGAACTGTAACATACCTAATGCTTATCATCATCATTTTAACGAAGTTTTATTTTTCGGTAGACTGAAGGTAATCGATCGAAGTGAAATTCTTAAATTAAAATCTGTCACGCGTTTAATATAAACAGTTTCGGTTTAATCGATCAAAATCTTACAATCTCGCAAGACGGATTATAATCTAACGGTATTTACAATTTTACGGTAACATATACACGAGTTTTCACAAGTACCTACAACATAACATTTTTAAGAGTTACATTTAGAGATTCAGTTTTACAACAATAACAATTTTTAGATGGCAAAGTAATAATTTTAACGGGTCACGGTTCCACATGTGGCTACGATCTGGCTGCGACCTTGCATCTAGTATTAAAAATAAAATATGAAATGTATCATTATGTTTTCCGACGGTCACATCTTGCCATCCGAACTGGGTCAACAGTCGGCGAAGCGTTCTCCAACTACCGAAAATAAGCGAGTTTCGGCTAAATGTAGCGCGTACTGGACTGTTGCCAATAATAAATTGCTTGGGTTTACTCAGGTTTACTCCTGAGTCTGATTACTGGTAGATGAAGACATTTTTACCTGTCTCGAACGGGCTTAAATGAAGGTCTGTGCATTCATGTTTGTTGGAACGTGTTGAACTGTCGCGTTCCATCTCTAGTTTAAATTAAATTAAGATATAAAAGTTCTTTACAAACAAGCTTTTACTTAACTGCGCTAAAAAACATTTACACTAAAACCTTTACTATTAATTTATAGGTATAACGTCATTTCTTTAACACACTTGACACATGTTATACTCGTATGTTACGCAAGATTTTGATGCGGTTTTGTGATTCGAGAGGAGGAAGGTTTATAAGTATGATACAACTATATCTATGCTTACAATAAATCTGTAGAGAAGTCAATTCTATACATGAAATATATTTTCAAAATAACTATCAGGGGTCTGTATGTTCGTTATAGAAAAAAAAACTACTGGACGGATTTTAACGAAACTTAGTACAATTATACTTCATACTCCTGGGCAGGTTATAGTATACTTTTTATCACGCTACAATCAATAGGAGCAGAGCAGTGACGGGAAGTGTAGGGAAAACGGGAGAAATTTTTATCTGTATGTTTGATCGAGCATCACGCGTAAACTACTGCATGGAATTAAATGCGGTTTTCACCAATGTATTGCTAGAGGTCTAACTTAAAATTTAGGTACCATTTTATGGAAGTCCGTTATTTTTTAAACCCGATATCCACGCGTGCGACGCCGCCGGCACAGCTAGTGCATAATATAGTAGAGAAACACTGATAGTTTTTAACGTAAGATTACTCATATATTCCACATAGCGAGTGCCTTTCAGATATGGGTCTAAGATGTCTTAAAAGCAGATACCCAAATAGAATTGGAAACGACTATAATTAGATATCATTATTACTAACTAAGTATCCTATACTCAAAGAGTCTGGAAGATAGCGCTTATAGCGATAAAATCGCCGAAATTGTGCAACTGATGACTGACTTACTTTTCAATACCTAGTTTCTAATTCAACTGTGTGGTGTGTAATAAAGAGCCTGTCTACTTTTGTTGGCTCGATGGCTCACTTGGTAGTGACCTCTACCTTCTGAACCAAGGGTCGTGGGTTCTTTCCACACACAGTCCTACAAACATTTGTGTGCTAGAACAGGTCTGTTTGTATTGGTCGGGGTGTTTTCTATGTAGGTATAATATGTATTTATTTACAAAAAAATTTATCTAAGTAAGTTTATCAGTAGTCTACTACCCATAGTAAAAGCTTCGGCTTAGTTTGGGGCTAGATGACGCTGTGTGGCCCAGCGTGGCATGTCTTGGGTTAGTTTTTTATTCTTTTTGTTACCCTGTGTTGTAGTTGTTGTTGTTGGGGGCAGATAAGAGTATAATAATAAAAAAATAACCCAAGACATGCCACGCAGCGCCATCTAGCCCCAAACTAAGCCGAAGCTTGTACTATGGGTAGGTACTAGACAACTGATAAACTTACTTAGATACATTTTTTTTGTAAATAAGTACATATTATACATAGAAAACACCCAGACCAATACAAACAGACCTGTTCATGCACACAAATGTTTGTACTGTGTGGGGACCGAACCCACGACCCTTGTTTCGAAACGACTTGGAGCTGATGTACTGGTCATGGTTTGCTCTTCAAATGTGATGTATAAATTATGCCTTAAGTTGCTGATGATATGATCAGTGACTGGTGGCATGAAAAGGACCAGGAGCGCACAGATACATGACAAATCGAAGACCAATTGTGTATTTTTATGAAAATTAAGGATATTATATTAATAACCATTATTAGGTAAGTAAAAGCAACATGTAGATTTCCTACGTGCGTCTGCGTTTCTGATACTCTTCACTCAATCGGTCACAGATGTTACGATGAATATTGGGCATTATGCAACTTGGACATTTTGAGACTAAACGCAATTGTAAAAGTTAGTGTAGTTTGAGAAAATTTTCCTATGTTTTTAAATAACACTTGTATTGAGTGCATTGCAAGTATCCCTCGTGAATGCATAATGGGAAGTCATCTCTGTGAATTAGAATTTCAATTCGAGTCTAACCTAAATGTAGGCAATAAACATGCGAGGACCTGCGCGCATCAAAAGGGTTCGTACTCACAGAAGCCGGGCTGCGGAGTTAGGGAGGCAATAAACCTGCAATCGATCGATCGTCGATCGATAACATTGCTCGTTAGAAGTATCGATTAGTAGTCGTTGAATGACATCCACTGAGGTTGATCGGAGAAGAGATGTGTCATTTAGGTAAATTTATTTCATAGGTACAGAAACGTGGAGCGAATCTATGGAGACCTACGTTCAGCAGTGTACGAACCAGGGCTGTTGATTAATTAATGTTATTGTAAGCCTCAGTTTCTTTTTAACTCCGTATGACTTTGTAAAACGCACCCTTAGGGTTGCAAATGCCAATACTAGTATTTTTTAACTAAAGCATTCCGAATGAAGGTACTTTGTATCTACCTGTAGGCTTAATACGTCAAATTCTAGCATTTACTATATTGTAATTAGATAACCTTCGCTGTCGTGATAAGGATTGTTTAGGTGTGTTACTGCCGAGGTCGCAGTTAATGCTAACCCATGAATCACGATTTTCATCAACTAGAGAACACGCTACTGGAAAAGGTTTCAAGGAGCAACATTTCTTTGCTGTAGTCAAAGTCATGACGTCATAGACTCTTATAATCATGCAAAATAGTTAAGCAATCATGTTTTGACAACTACATAAAAGTCCCACAAATTGCTTAACAACTAAAGATACTACTTTGGAAGGTAAAAATAGGTCTACAGACCGAAGTGTCGCCTTTATGGATCTGCCCAGCTATCTAAACAAGAAAGTACTTTATATTGAGGTTGAATAAATTTTTATGAAATTTAAATTATGAAATGAAATTTAACCAGGACTTGGCTGCTTATAAATTTAAAATTTCGCAATTTTGTACCTTAGTCTTGGGATGTCAAATCCTAACTTTCGGGGGATTTAATAGTGCTAAATTAAAATGATCAATTAATGTACTCACATCGTCTGTTTGATCACGGGGCTCTTCCCACAGCTCCGTAGGCGGTATCTCATTAAAATCATTTAACGACGAATGCTTCGTATCCTTCTTCCCAAACCTCTTCTTTCTCCTCGGGGGCATCGGCAACGTTTGCGACTGTATAGGAACATTATCTGGATACTCAATGACGTCATCATTGGCATACTCGTGAATAGAATGCAAGTCGACTGGCGGTGAAAACTCCATCCTATCGAACTGGTCGTCCTCTATTCTGCTCGCTTCAATTTCCTCATTAGTCAGATCGTGATGGTCTTCAGGCAACGCCAAGTCAACCTCACTGAACTGCATGCTAGCATTTACGCTATCATCTATGTACTTAATCGATTCCGCATCCTTTTTCTTTCTCTTAGCTCGAGACGGCCTCACTGGCGGGAATGTATAGTAACCATCGTCTTTGTCATTCAAGTCTTCGCTCGAATACCTCGCTGGCTCTACTCCCTCAGTCATGAGCTCTGGATCAGCTTCCGCCTCATCGTTATCATACGTGTGCTCGTCGTTAACCCCTGAATTGCTCCCCATCGAACGGAGGACATTCTTCGGGATTTTGAAAGCTTGTCGTATTTCGTCGCTCAAGTATTCTCTTACCTGAATATTTTCGCGAGAAATTCCTCTCGGTCGTACAAAAAATTCGTCATTATCAATTTCGTTAATGTGACTGTATTCTTGGTTACTCGGTGAAATGTTTGGTATGGATGATGTTGCGTTTTGATTTTCGTTATAGTCTGATGGTTCTGGCTCGTCCTCTAAATATCCTGTGTCCATCTTGTCGAAATCATAAGTGGCTTCATAACGTTTCCTGTTTTCAAGTTCGTTATCAAGGATTTCTTCTTCGTGGTCTATGTTACCATACTCGCGGGGCTGTTCACGACTGTCAGGTATGTAGGAGGAAGGCTCTTCCTTGGTCTTCTTGACTCTGGTGAATGTGAAAGTGGGTGGGGGTGTATCTTCTCTTTCTAATGTAGGTGATGATGATGTTTTCTGGAGTTCCGCTTTCTTTTTTCTATTGAATAGTCTGGGAAAAGTTTTAGCCTCGAAGTCTACGGTTGCTACTTTTGGAGATTCAGTGCTATACTCAGTGGAGTCAGTTTCAACTTTGTACTCCTTTCTTCTGCCCAAACTGGGAAAGTTTATTTTCGGCCGTTCAGGCATTTTGAATTTGGGAAGATCAGGCACGTTAAATTTAGGTCTTTCAGGCAGTGTAAATTTTTTGCGATCTTTCAATGATAACTTTTCAGATATATTAATTTTCTTGAATTTTGGTCTGTCTGGTAGGCTAAACTTCCGTCTATCTGGTAGATTAAAGCGGGGTCTTTCGGGAAGTGAGATTTTTGGGCGTTCTGGCATCTTAAATTTGGGTCTTTCTGGTAAACTGATTTTTGGTTTGTCGGGCAATGTGAACTGCTTCGTTTTTATGCTTTGTAATTTGGTTTTTAATTTGTCGGCTTGTGATTTTAATTTTCCTGTTCCTTCTTTAATGCGTTGCTGGATTTTGCTGTCAATATTTGCCCTACTGTCTCTTTTCAGAGGCAGATTTTCCAATGCTGAGGAGTCCACTTGGCTTGTGCTGACTTCACATTCTGTTCTCGATACTGTCGATGGAGTGTTTATAAAATAACGGTCCTCGATATTTTTCTGCAGTGCCTCTGCGGCAAGAATTTCGTCGTTTTTATCATCTTGCATGTTTTCTTTTTCGTCTGCCTGGTCTTCCTCATCTGACGCGTGTTGTAGGAATTTCCTTTCTAAAGATGTTGTGCTTGACAACTCATCTTCTGTTTTGGCAAATGGTTTATTATCGTTCAGGCTAGGTGTTGGGTATATTATGTCTGGCGATGGTTTTTCGATGATTTCATATTCGTGATCACTGAAAACAAACACATTGTGTTATAGAAGTTAGTTAGAGCGAGCCAAACAGATATTTCATAGTAATTCGCACAGAGCATAAAACTAGCAGGCAAATAAACGATTTCGCTTTGCATAATCTTTTTCGATCGACACATGTCATAAAACTACAATGAAATCAGAATATCGCAAAAATTTGATTCGTTGCTGAAGTTTTGAGTTATATTTAAACTACTACAGCATACGAGTCACAATTAGGCCAAGCGGCGCTCGTTTTAGCTACAGCAGCCGCCGGGCGAAAGATGCCACGGTTTCGCATTTATATCGTGCTCATAGTTTCAGTCATAAAATGTCAACAAAATTGTCAAAATCTTGTGTAGACGCGCTTACCTCTCGTACGAAATAAAATTGCTAGCCCGCGACGTTGGTCGAGTGCCCACAGGATTGACTCTTTCCGGTAGCAACGAATCACATTGAAAAAATTGACACGCACAGCGCACATCCGGGGTGTACAGTTGCACACTGCCTTCCCTGGTCGGCCGCACCGGCTTTTCTAATGGGGTTCCACCTTCGGATGTCCATCGCCGAAGTTTACTCATAACTACGGGCTACCGAACGGAATTCCGAGTCCAGGGCATGCTTAGCAAAGGGTTTCCCGTGAACTAGTCGAGCCAACCGGATATTAGCACCAGGATAATGAGTCATTAAACGCGTTTGTGGAAGCCGGACAGTAAATGAACTAATCACTAGCGTGAAAGCAGCCGCGGGCACTGATGACAATTTTAAAGAGCTTGCCCAATGTGCAGGAAGACGATTCGGCCGGTGCTATATTTATCAAACAGTCAGAAGCTAGCGCGTTCGCTTTGCATGTGTTGAAACTGTTATTATGTCACAGTTACGTATGATACAGGCACGCCGGGATACAATGATTTACATACAACACAAATGAGAAATTAAAAATAAGTGTATTTACCTGCTGGGTTTAGACCATTCTCTTTCAAATACGACGTCGTTCTGGTTTTCTTTGATGCCTAGAGGACTCGGGCTGGGGGAAGTTTCTATCGGTATTGTGATAGTTTGTTCGACGGTGACCTCAATATCTTCGTCTATTATTTCTGTGATGGTGATGTTTGGCGAATCATTTTTCGGCCTGGTCTCGTCTAACTGATTTTGGAAAATTTCATCAACATTAGGTTCTTCTGGATCTAACTCATCATCTAATAAAACAGCTTCTTTGTTGACGTCGTCTTTCTTATGTAATTTTTCCATTATATGTTCTTCAGGTTTCAGTGATGCAGCATCATCCGCCACTAAACTGGGATCGTGAGAGGAAATAGATTTTTTTTCCGAAATACTTTCATTTTCTTTATTGCTGTTGCTTTTACTGTCAGCATCTTTTTCGATATCACGTAGTTCCACATCTGGAGAAAAATGTAAAGATTTTTCTGCCTCGCCGTGCTTGGATTCCTCTATATCTTCATAAATATGTTCTTTCTTTTTTCTAGGGGGAGGTGTATCAACGCTCATTGTTTTACTCATTTCATCCGAATCTCCTAACTTTATAGCACTAAACTTTTGCCGACGCACTGCACCTGGAGAGGACCGGAGCTGTCTAATTTCTTGTCCATCTTCATTTTTCTTCCGTTTGGCTATCGGTGACTTTTCAATTTCCATTTTTTCCAATTTGTGCAATGTTTTATCAGCCAAGTGCTTAATTTTGTTTACTAATGGATGACAACATTTTGTTTTCTCTCTAACCTCTGTTACGCCAATGTTGTATTGTTGTTCTGGTACTCGACGCTTCAATATACCTTTGGGGGAGACATTTTTTGGTATTTCTACGGGTGTTGTTAGATGCGTGTGTGTCGAACTTGCTTGACTTTCTGGTCTTTTTACCATGTAAGCTTGAACAGCTTGGTTGATGTTGTCTTCTTCGGAGTCTAGCGAAACTTCTTTAGAAAAATTAGGAACATGTACTCCTTCGTCCTCTCCCTCTTCGCCATGCTTCCTGCTGCTTCCTGGCGATGAGTCAAGGTTAAGAATTCGCTGAACTTCGTCACCGACAGGTGACTGCGTCCTTGACTTTGAGAATTCCCGAGACATGCTTCTTCTTGGAGTTGATTCCCTGATGATATCCTCCGCTGTGATCTCTCCTTCCAGAGGCACTTTCAGCAAGTGAGTCCAGGGGTACGCTCCCACTTCACGAGCTCTTCGCAAATCTTCCCATTGATATGTCTTTATTGGCACCGGTGGGATATCTTTCTCTTTATCTGGCGACAATTCAGATTCCATATGTTTAATTAAAAAAACAATATTATTTAATAACCCTATTTCTATCAAATAAAATTTTGTATTGGATTGTCAATGTAACTGTTTATTTAGATTTTGAACCAATCATCCGGTTATCCCACACGGACCCACCAGATTTACCACTTTTTCACCGATAAACTAAGAACACAACATTTCGTTTCAATGTGAGCATCTGCAACTGAAAACACGGTGTGTTTGCGTGGGCTTGTGTGGAAATAGGTGTGAATAAGTTGTGTACTATGATCACTGTTCAGATTATTTTGGACTAGTGGTGGGATTACCTTGAAGCGTTCGGACCAACTCGTTACAGATGCCCTCAGCTGGCCATTGCTGATGTTTATTGTTTATCCACTGTGGGTACACAAGACGCCGCTTTTTTTTTGTTTTTATACTATAATGTGATCTGTGATCGGTACAAAATCTCCGTTCAACTGGCCGCTCGTCGTGATCCGAGCACGCGTGCTAAATATAAGATTGAGCATGAATTTATTTTTGGTGAGTATTTCGCGTCATCGGTGGTCGGGTCGTTCGGTTCAAAGCGAATGTATGGTTATCGGAGATGGAGAGCTGTGTGATGGGTGAGGAATGACATGGAGTATGATCATTAAAAAGGTTTATTCTACTTACTGTATGTTGAGCGCGGTCCGATTCATTTCCGACCGCCGTTGGCTCGTCACTGAGCGTCAACGTGACTTTATCATTATGTATTTATGTAATAGTTCTAAAGTGACGTGAAAAACTGTTGTTTGCTCTACCTATCTACACTATTTCTATTTATTGGGAGGTTTTAAAATGTTACTGTAGTTTGTTGTCGGGCAAGATTTAAATCTTCAAACGTTTGCCTTGTAGTTTAACGCTAACAAAACTGAATACAAATCTTTGTGCCGCGTTGATCACATTGTACTTTTATTACGGCGACTATCGTACAATTGAATTCGTATTCAAAAATATATCATCTTGCTAGTTAGTAGGTATGAGTGTATGGGACTCTCACATACATTTCAGATATATAGATATTCTTTATTGCACAGAATACAAAAACAAACATTTTTTTTTTATTCATTATGGGTTTGCGCTTGGCCACAATTCACCTGGTGTTAAGTGATATTGAAGCCTACGATGGAACACGCTTACCCAGAAAATACCGATTCACCCTCGCCTTGAACACCTCAAGATTATATGTCTCCGGAAACAAAGAGTCCGGCAAGGAGTTCCATAGTTCGCACCAAGAAAGTATAGGCAAACCGCACCGTGCGAGTCCTTGGGACCTGCACCATAAAACGGTGTCTCTTGGTCGTATCTCTACTCGTCCGGTGGTAAAATGGAGCTGGGGGAATCAAATTGTGTAGTTCAGTCGCACACTCCCCAAAATGTAACCGATAGAAGACCGATAGGCTTGCAACATTTCAGGAAAAGGTATTACTACAGACATTCCGTGGTACAATTTAGGCGGTCTTATCGCTAGTAAGCGATTTCTTCCAGACAACCTTCAGGTAGAGGAAGTGTAATTATTTTTTCGTATTATAGAAAATTAAATCTAGAGTGCTTGCATAATACCATCAGAAGCACTCAACCTGATGGTATTATGCATCCTAATGGTAGGTCATCCTGAAAGCTCTTCTTATAAAAAATCTATAATACTTTTAGTAAATCTGAGAGGCCAATTCTGTACATTGAATATACTTTCAAAATAACTATCAGGGGATGATTAGTGATCGATACTGATGCCAAAAATGCAATCAGTAAAATTTTTGTCTGTCTGTCCGTCTGACTGTCTGTCTGTATGTTCGTTATAGAAACAAAAACTATCTACTGAACGGATTTAAAATAAAACTTGGTACAATTATTCTTTATACTCTTGGGCAGGTTATAGTATACTTTTCATCACGCTACGATCAATAGAAGCAGAGCAGTGAAGGGAAATGTTGGGAAAACGGGAGAAATTTTTATCTGTATGTTTGAACGCGCATCACGCAAAAACTACTGCATGGAATTGAATGCGGTTTTCACCAATGTATTGCTAGAGGTCGAACTTAAAATTTAGGCACCATTTTAGGTAAGTCCGTTATTTTTGAAACCCGAAATCCACGCGTGCGACGCCGCCGGCACAGCTAGTAAAAATAAATAAAATGCATAATATAGATACGCCTTTTATCATCTGCCTTTACATTTTTTTTTTTGGGGAATGGACTCTATCACGCGTGTAGAGTTAACGCGGATAATTCGCCAATGTCAAGTGTTTAGAGAGAGAGACACGTCAAAACGCAGTTGGCCGGTAAACTGAGGTTACACTTTTCTGCCTTGACGCTACTGATTGGAAAAACATACATATATACATAAATAAATAATAAATAACCCAAGACATGCCACGCTGGGCCACACACCGCCACCTAGCCCCAAACTAAGCCGAAGCTTGTACTATGGGTACTAGACAACTGATAAACTTACTTAGATACTTTTTTTTTTGTAAATAAATACATATTATACATAGAAAACACCCAGACCAATACAAACAGACATGTTCATGAACACAAATGCTTGTACTGTGCGGGAATCGAACCCACGACCCTTGGCTCAGAGGGCAGAGGTCACTACCAAATGAGCCACCGAGCCTGTCAAAATAAATAAAATAAATAAACATACACTGCCTTTACATAATATTACCTTTGATTTAATGGACGCTCGTGGAAATTGTTAGATAGCCAGTCTAGATATGCCCGTAAATATTGAATTTCAAGAACACGTCTGAGATGCGGTTAAATATTGCGCATAATTAGTTTTCTCAGGTTAAACATAGCATTACTAGGGTCGATGAAATGTGATAAATATATAAACAATATTTTTTACGAACTATTACTTAATGACAAACTAATATGACATCACCAATATCCTTGATCATCTAGGCAACAATACTAAGCAAGATTAAGTTCAAAGACCTAGTACATTTAATAAGTATCAATGATTAGAAGTTCTATTTAAATGCCATTTAGTTTTCTTATTACACTCAGATTATCTAGATTACGACCAGCTTGGTTCAGTGGTAGTAAGCGTAGCCTCTGACCTACAGTGGTCGCGGATTCGATCCCCGCACAAACAAACACAGTAGAAACATTAATTGTATGCATGCATGTACAATGTACATTATTGTACATGTCTGTTTATATTGCTCTGGGTGTTTGCTATGTATAATATTATATTTATTTACAAAAAATAAGTATTAAAGTAAATTTATCAGTTGTCTCGTACCCTTAAGCTTTGGCTTAGTTTGGGAGTAGATGGCGTTGTGTGACCCAGCATGGCATGTCTTGGGTGATGTATCATTATTTGTTATTAGAGACACAATACTCAAGAAATTTGACGAAGAAAGTGTCCACTTGGCTGGCACTTGACTGGCTCGGTGGCTCATTTGGTAGTGACCTCTGCCCTCTGAGCCAAGGGTCGTGGGTTCGATTCCCGCACAGTACAAGCATTTGTGTTCATGAACATGTCTGTTTGTATTGGTCTGGGTGTTTTCTATGTATAATATGTATTTATTTACAAAAAAAATGTATCTAAGTAAGTTTATCAGTTGTCTAGTACCCATAGTACAAGCTTCGGCTTAGTTTGGGGCTAGGTGGCGCTGAGTGGCCCAGCGTGGCATGTCTTGGGTTATTTATTATTTATTTATATTACTTAATTGAATTGACTGCAACATTATGATTCACAACTTCTAATGAATGGAAATAGGTCAACTATTATAAGCTATGCCAAAATAATTTCCAGCAAAGAAAACATTATTTTAGGTTATAAGTGAATACGGATGATGACAAGGTATGAAAATGAAGAAAATAATTAGTCCGTCTCTTAGATAATAAAAAAATATAAGACACGTATTTTTTGTTTTGTCGAAATAACAAGAAAATACTTAGATATAGCGCATTAAAGTTACGGAGTGGGGGCTAACTACGTCACGTTAGAGTATATTTTGTACTCTAACGTGACGTCATGTGACATTTAAAATCAATGTATCTTCGTAAGTTTTTGAACAAGAGGCAAAATAAAAAATACGTATCCAATATTTTTCATTAATCTATCTGATGGACATTAAATTATTTTTTAGTCATCATCCCAATTGGCAGGAACCACTTCCAACATTGCATAAAGGCTCCAGTACACAATGGGCCATGATGGGCGATGCTTTGCAATGCACAACTGTAGGCCACGATCGCTTGGTGTTCACACAATGGCGCATGTCTCATTACTGCCTGAGCATCCATTTGCAACGGACGTAGAAATAAGTACGGGCTAAAAATAATACGGGCTCAGACTGGTATAAATCAATGAATTTGAAGGTTTCTTCGTTACTCCACGATACAGACATTTTTATCTATCAAAAATTATAGGTACCAACTCGTAGTACGCAACAAAAATGTGTACTATCTCCGTCAACGGTCGGTGACGAACTAAGCAATGGCCGATTGTGTGAACACCACAGGCCACGCTACGTTACGATTCCTTTGAAGTGTGCCCGAAAAACCGACAACTTTCCGATTGCGCGCCACGATCGACAATGGTCCGCCACTACATACAAATACCCCCTGTACACAATGGTCATGGCCTGGGGCCCTACTACGAAAAATGAAAACGATCGTTCATTGAACGGATCGCGTATTTTTGCCCCATAAATCCCTCTCATTTGTCCCTCTCGTGTTCGAATATACGAACTAAAATTCGTCAACGTCGATTTTCAACAATTTAATTGATATATTAGAACACGGGAGGGACAAAATGAGAGGGATTTATGGGGCAAAAATACGCGATCCGTTCAACGAACGAACGTTTTCGTTTTTTGTAGTAGGGCCCCTGTATTGGACCAACATTGCCGATTGTGTACTGGGCCCTTAAGAAATATTTTGTAAAATCTAAACGCACCATGCTTTGCTAGCTACTCGTATAGTAAGGTGTTGTTATATCTACCTATGTATCTACCTTATCCATTCGTTTTCCTTTTTGACAGATCACGCCTATGAAGTAAGTATTTTTGTTCGGAATAGTGTAACAGTAATGTTATACTTTATTGGCGGTAATACCCACTAAAGTCAATCAATTTCCACTAAGTAGGTAGGTAACACTATAGTAAAATTTTTAAGTCATTTTAAATACATTAATCGAATGCTGTGCTCGGTTATTATTGAAATGCAAATTTAGTCCTCTGTAATGTGTAATGTAATTTAAGGAGTGTAATGATTTGTATTTTGTTACCGTGCCAAAATAAAATAAAATAAATAAATAAATTTGAAAATGGTATGCACTGAAAATTAACCGAGGACATAGAGAGCGCACTAGCTTTTGTTTTTCTAAAGTTTGAAGTGGGTGGTTGTTACAATGGCGGACCGCGGCAAATCCTTATAATTCTTAAATCTTAAACATACTAATTAGTAGGCAGGTAGGTACCTATATAAAGTTCTTAAATAAAATCCATAATATTATTTCAAATCGAATCGGTAACGTGTAAGGGTTTCACTAATTTGGCACCATCAAAAAGAAAATTAACGAATGAACAAACCATAGATCAAATAATAAATAATTCTAGAGGATAAATAAATAAAACCAAGACTCACTTTTTCCGAAGTCAATTTAATTTTGAAAATTGATGGAATTTTATTATGAATTTCGTCTAATATAAAGCATTTTCGGACATAACTAGATCTATAAACATAGGTACCTAGTTATTTTTAATATGAGCACATACATATATAGGTATACCAAGCGAATTAGGTTTGCAGAAACAAAGAACTTCATGAATACCTACTAACGCTTCTATTCAGAGCGGTATGTCAATAAAAAACTTTTATAATAGTTTTGCTAATTCGATTCTTAGGTAACTAGTCGTACTACTAGGTATCTAATAGTATGTTCTTTTAAATAATTGTTAATGCAGTATCATCATGAATAAAATGTCTTTTTGCAAATCTATCCTGTTCTTGAATAATTTTCCTTTTGGCAATAACGGTTTGATTTTAAGCAAAGGTAATTAACATAATATATGTACCTACACTAATTTACCAAAGCTATGCATAGTATTAATGTATGTGCTTATATTAACAGCTACTGTGCTGTAATTGATAAATAGCTCCTAAATAATGCGTCTAGTTGTAAAATCATACAAGTAATCATTTCATAGGGAATGTGTAAGTCAACGAAACAGTTTAAAACATTGTAGCGTTATGGTCAAATTTAAATGAATATAATGAGATTTTAAATATAATGGTTTGTTTATGACGCAAAAATGGAATGTTAATGTAAACGAATAACGAAAGACGAACGAGGATACGTCTGTACTGCTTGAAACTTTATTCCGAACGTCAATGTAAATAAAAGAAAAACTATTACCTACACTCGGCAGCCGATTGTGACCCATCTTTAATTCAAAACATGTTAGAAGGTTCAATCAAAGATTTTTTTTAACTACATTTTAATTTTTGGCAATTTACAAACAGCAACCCAATCATTGTTAAGCATCTACATGCTTAACAATGATTGGGGGTCTCGTTTAGTACATTGATATAATATATTTTTAATTTTCCTGTAGCTAAATTAGAAGCTTGAGCCATCATTTTAAGCCGCTGAGTGGGAATAAAATATTATATCTACTATAAATTATATAATACGAGTATTTTTATCATCACAATAATAATTATGATAAAACTATGGTGTTGGAAGTCTTTATTTTAAAGTTACTTTAATGGACTTGGTATTTTAAACTTTTCCTTGAAATAACACAAGAGTATAGGTACCTGAACAAATTATATCACAACGATTACTAAGTAACAATTTTTATAATAAATTAACAATAATAATATACAATTAATTAATATAACAATAATTATTAGTGAGCATTTACTGATGGAATGTAATGATCAGATAAAAACTAATTATGTTGTATGTATGTACATTATGTGACGTGTAGTGTTGAAATGTAGTCAGTAAAAACTATTTTTGAAATTACTTACATAAAGAAAGACAAAGAAAACCAAGCTGTTTGTTTTCTCACGGCAAAAATTTCGCTCTATTTAGTTATAAGCATGGACGTAGAAATTTATTTTCTACGTCCATGGTTATAAGTATTCATTTTTGAAAAAGTTAAATTTATTTATGTTTTACTCGTATTTAGGCTTTATGTCAACATCGATTCATCATAGATATTGTTAGGTATAGCTATATTTCTTGATCGGTTTATTAATGTAATAGAGTTGTCTTGATATAGGTACATTAAAATGATCAAACGGTAAAATTATGTACTTATTTCCTTTATAAATGCATAGGTAACAAATAATTGTAAGTATGGATATAGGTAATAATATTTAAATAACTAATTTTATAATTGCAAGTAAAATTTGTCAAACAAATTTATTTTCTTGTATAACAATAACACATAACCTATCTATTATCCAGGTTGATGTGATGCTTACCTACTTTAAATAATTGTTCTTATTTAAGTCATAGTAGACAAGCTCACTTCCTATATACATAAAATATTGATGATTGCTGGCAAATTATATAAAACATGATTAAAATAAATATAAATTATAATTTTACTGTCTCGTGAAATTATTACATATAATGAATTGCTAATAACGTAAGATTTAAAATACAAAACCAATTGGCAAAAGTATGAAGTGACATTATTATTTGTGATTTTATTTTACTACTTATTAATTAATATCAACTTAATTGAACGTATAGATTTGTTGACTGTCTGTTTAACTAAATGTGTTGTGTTGATGAGTTGACACGATTTTCTGGGAGAGATGTAGGCAACAGTGTAGTGTAGTGATTATAGGTGTGCGTAGGTATACTAGTATACTCGTATATAAACATTATTTATGTACAGCAAGGATTTATATACGTTTAGTTGCTAGTCCGATTTGACTCAAATTGTTTGTCGCAAGATTTTTAATTAGTAGAACGTAATGACTGTTATTTCCATTTAAAACATTAAAATACACTTCTTATTCTGAACATTTTGAAAATGTAGTAATATAAATATTTATAAAGATTACAGTAAGTATACACAGTAACCTTGCAAGTAAGGACCATGTTCCAATAATGTTTACGGCTATTGTTTTATGTTGTAATTATAGATACAAAATGTAGATACACTTGCAAAATACAATATTTCACATGTTAGGTACTGTTATAAAATATTATTATTACCTATATTAAGTGGTTGTGTAAGATACAATGTCTTGGAATAAATTTACTAACAATTTAAGCAATTACTGTTGAGCATTGGTGGCTACTTAAAATAAAAAAATATAATCTACTGCACGTCAATATTTTCACATACTTAATTTAGGATGCTTCTGAGTAATCATTTTAATTAATATTTGACTTCTTACTTTAGGCAAAAACACCTAAATGATATAGCAAAATTTTATATGCATATTTACATTTGAAATGCTATTAATACAATATAATAAATAATCTTCTTAGTTTTTACGATAAGTAGGTAAGTCAATATTTTTCAAAACTTTATATTACAAATTTGGAAGATATTTTGTTATAAGTATTAAGTAATAAGCTGTGCTACTAATGTATATACAGTTATAAATGTAACTTCATATATGAAAATATATGACATAATTTTTTAGCCCAATACAAATCCTCCTTTATTTTGTTGTATTAATATAAAATTAATAATACTGTAAATGTTGACGATACATTTCTAATATATTGCATTGTTGTGGCATTGCTTGTTACTTTTATTTTTATACATTATGAAAGGAACAATATTAAATTACTGTATTGAATACTTGCATTCCTACGTCTTATCAGTTATGTAGATAAATAATAGATGTCTTATAAATATACAAAAGTACTATAGAGTCAACCCCTTAGGAGTGGATATCAAAATGATTTTAGCATGAAAATTTTGAAATGTGAATTCTTTTAGGCGCTTAATTAATTGGATTGGAAAATTGTTATTTTTTATGTTCGATGGAAACAATTCGCAATGTGCCTCTAGCATATGACTGTTCAATTCATAAAATGTATGCTTTTTGTTTACCTACTTTACTGGATTCAAAATTCCTCGAATAAGAGGAATGACAGGATACTGATGTTCGTGCATTCTATGAAACAATGTCACATTATTTCACGAGATCATTTTGTGTTAGATAAAAGTAATATATTTTGAACTAGCGACCCACCCCGGCTTCGCATATATTATACACATAAATCTTCCTCTTGAATCCCTCTCTTTATTAAAAAAACCGCATCAAAATCCGTTGCGTAGTTTTAAGATATATAATATCTTGCTTATAAGCATACATTGGGACAGACAGAAAACAAAAGCAACTTTGTTTTATACTATGTAGTGATGTTTACTTTCACGTAAGTACCTATAGGTATTATTATGCTACTATTTTGAAGCAATTATAATGCAATATATTTTCAGTTGCATTCATAGCGTCTTGGAATGCCTAGTAACAATAGATTATAAGTATAGTTGACATGTTGTATTTAGTTATAATTTGAAAGATATAGGTAGCTCATTCGTCGATAGGCATATAATATTTTATATAATATAAAACGTTTCAAAACTTATTTTTACTGGTTATTAATATGCGTTGAATAAATAAGGGCGATAATTTCTTACTATTTTACACTATCGTTTCATATATTGCTTGTTGCGCGTAGAGATATAATAAATATATCTTTTCTTACAATAAATGTATAGTTAATTATGTATCTTAAGTTATCCTACTATGCGACAAGTTACTGTGCCAATATTTATATAATGATATTTAGGTAACTTTTGTAACAGTGTCTTGTAGTCAAGTTGGTAATATTGTTTTCTATAATAAGTCCCATTGTTGATGACTAGTTTTTTAATGTTATTCTAGGTTTACCTATTCAATCCTTGCGCCCTTTTTTGACTTTAATCTAAGTAAGGGCGTACATACAAAACTGCGATGCGTCGACGCAATGTAAAAAAAAAATAGGAGCTCCCACGACTCATCGCGAGAATTTACAAGAACTTGCGAATTGAACTCTTTCTTTTTTGCCTGTATCTTATAAGCAAATACATAAGTCGCATTGCAGCTATTCGTATTGCAGTTTTCTGCGTCACAAATTTGCATCGCGTGGCATCGCAGTTTTGTGCACAAGCTCAAAGTCTAGTTAACATAAGGTGACTATTGATCAAAATCGTTACTAAATTGTTTAGTCTACATTTTAGTGTTAAGGTGTCATTGCTGCATCTCATAGATCAATAGTTAATAATTATCCATTGTCACTTGTTCACTGTTCACCGCTTGATCACACACACATATTATATATATATATATATATAAGTAGTTTCTTAACGTAAGATTTTATTGGAATATCCTTTAAATATAAGTCTTTGCTCTTCCTTGTAATTTCACTATAATGATAATTAATTATGTATTTTTTTTCCTAAATATAGATTTTCTTGTAGCTTCATAGTCTTGCACTTTAGTGAGTCTAAACACGATCAAAGATTAATTATGTCCAAAGTAGTCAAATGGTCAAAACACACTAAATTTTTATATTACCTAACTTGTTTTGCACTAAAATGCTAATATAAATAATTTTCATTTCCATTTCAACGTAGAACGAAGTACTATGTTTTTAACACATATTAACTTCAGTAAATCAGTTAATATAATTTAAATATTTTCTTTTTATCTTCACGATCTTTAGTTCGTTTAGACAGTCATTTATTTTTAATCAGTACCGCAACTGTGTTTTTAATGATTTCTGTTTTCACTTATCTCATATCTGGTCTGATTTTTTGTGAGTTGTGTCCACAATGCTAGTTGCCACCGGACGCTCCTTCTCTATCCCTGTTCCCCACTGCAGGATCTTGTATGTGATTGCGAATCTGAAATAGATTTTATGGTAGTTAAATGATTGGAAATCTTATTGAATATAGACCTTATTAACTACAATAAAGGAAAAGAGTTACTGAGATAATTTCTAGCGAAATATTTCAGCATAAAAGTATTTTGTTTGTGGTCTGTTCATTTTATTTATTTCTTGGACAGTCATTTGTTTCCAAGGACGTTTAAGATAAGCAGGACTGAGCAGTGCTCACTGAGCACTCTCACCAAAACAACGAGCAGAGCGAGACGCTCAAAAAGATTATTTTGTCCCTTTCACACTAGGGTGGGTGTAAGGTGACCATGATATTTATTGATAAGATAATTGTCCCTAACAAAATCAGATGGTGGATAGTATTCGGTGCAATGCATCTAACACGTGAATTCTTTTCGTTGCCAGCGTTGGCCGCGTGTTGAATTCAAAATAATTCACGTATTAGAGTACTTTATGAGACTTTACTTATTTTTTTTATAATAAATATTTTACGCTACATATATTGGCCTTTAATATTCATCCGTAATCACCCCCTGGATGACTAGATAAAAGACATGAATTTTAAAATGAAAATATTAATTTTATTTTTCACTTTTAGGAATTGATATTATTATTCTTTGTTTACTTTTTCATGATTTATCATAAAAACATAATTTTAGTTTTTTTTATTCATAGGGTGGAATAGCCTATGTACATCCAGCCACTTCTTTTTATTTAAACTGTCAAAAGGATCAAATAATATTCTGTGCATATAGCCCCTTCCTAATATTTTAACCACTCGTTATAATAGCAATTGTCTTCAATGTCTATACCGAACGCATGGTCACCCTATTTCGTAAATAACAACTTTGAGGAGTGGCGGGGTATGTGGGACTCTTATGCCTCAAGATGGTCGTGAGGCAGGGAAAGTTCACTAAAAACTCCCCGGTCCCTCTGTCAAGCGCATCAATGAGTGGTGCCATGGGGTCTTAGCAACAATGACTACCATGACACACCTGTGACAACCTGGGAGTTGCGGTGCACAGGCACAGACATTTGTTTTCTTTCATGATACCTTTATGCTTGGCAACTCTATGACAACTTTTCTTTTTTTTTCTAGAGGGGAATGCATTATGCACCTTCATGCATCCTCCGGGGGGAGTCGGCATGGTGTGTGGGACTCACACCTCCCAAAAGGGGAGGGCATACCCACTAAACCCCCCTGTGTTGCCAGTAGGCAGCAAGATGCAGAAACACGGGTAGCGCCGAAGCATACGGCCACATCCCTGCCTGCCCTGGTCAGCCGCAGATGACAAGCGGCCGGCAATCCTGGTCCGGGGAGGGCAAATACTCCTACCCCGGCTCCGGGGAGCAATAGAGTGCTCCCTTTTTTTTTTTTTTTATGCCGGGGAAAATGCTTTTAGGCATACCCGCCGCTCGGGGGAGCGACGGGTTATGTGGGACTCGCCCTCCCTCAAGATGGTAGGGAGGCAGGGAATACCCACTAAAAACCCCGGCCCTTTCGTCATGCGCCTATGGGGACGGTGTCAAGGGTCCTGAGGTGACTCATACAACCTTGACACCGCCAGCGCTGTCCGCCCTATGCGGCAGACACCAACAGGCTCACCCCACTAGGGGGGAGCGACGGGAGGGGCCCGAAAGGGCAGCCCACTCCCGTCCGACGGGGACGGGGACCCGTGCAATGCAGGTGGAGGTGCCCCCACACCAACCACCCGCTGGGCCCCGTCAGGCGGCATCAGGCGGCGGAATAGTCGCCGCGCTCGACCACCTCTTCGTCGTCGGAGGAGGGGAGCGTTGGGATCGTCTTCCCGCTCCCGCTCCGCGGCCTCCTTTGTGGACATGACCGTCTCACAAAAGGAGGCCATCGCCGTCCACGATGTTCGGCTCCCCAGCATAGCTAATAGAGTGCTCCCTGGGCGGACCTCGTGTAACGGTGTGGCTACACTCACAACTATTTGGACAACTTAACCCAACCGCACAAATATCTTTTGCTTATGTTTTGCAGCCGCTGTAGTGACAATTACCATCAAGTGATCTTCAGGCATTTGCCACCTATTACAAAAAAAGTTGTATTATTGGAGTCTTACCTGAAGGGCGTTGGCGAGGTCGACAATGATGTGCACAAGCGTGGGATGCTCAAACAGGTCGTCGGGCATGGGGGGCGAGCATCTGGTCCGGTGGGTCCTGCCCCTGAAGAGCCGGTGCAGCCTCAGCGTAGCCTCGCAGAACACGTAGCGCGTGATCAGCAGACGGAAGAAGTCGTCGCCCATGTACGAGATGTACGTCGGGTCTGGAATACATAGATGGGGCGTATTAGTACCTAACGGTGGTCCCCCAACGGCAGCAATCGCGTGTAAACATCATCAGCCTAACGCAGTCCATTGCTGGACATAGGCCTCTCCAGTTGTTCGTCACTTTTAGCCAGCCAGGCGTTACCCATAATCGCCACGCTGGGCAGGCGGGTTGGTGATCGCAGGTAACTTCTCGCTCCGGTGACCCTGCTGCCCGTCATCGGCCTGTAGTAATTAGCTACGCCTTCAATTATGATGGTTAGACCGCCACCAGTCGGTTGCCAACGCCTCGTTTGTTATTCTGCAGGATGCACCACAGGCAGGTGAGGTTGGCTTGGAGCGAAAAGATGATAGGTCTTTCCCTTACATCTCCATCATCAGCCTGCAAACGTCCACTGCTGGACATAGGTTTCTTCCAATGGCAATCGTCATTTGGGGGATTGGCCCTAGTCAGGCGGGTTGGTAACTGCAGCAGGTTTTATTTCTACCCAGTTAAAGGTACGCTGCTGCCCATTATCTGACATACCCTTAGTCGTCTTCTACGACACCCACGGGATGGGATGGGGTGGTCCTACTCTAAAATCACATGGTCCGCGATCAATAGCGTGTAATGCAACGATTTGAAAGAAAACCTAACATTACAGCTCGCACTTTGTTAGTGAAGAAGGCAAACGCATTATAATGCGCACCTTTAAATAATACAATGTGTAATATTGTTGATGCAAATTGTAACTAACATCAAAAGCAAATTCAAATCTATAATGTTACATAGGTACATTACACGAGAATATTCGTCAGTAAGAGATCTGTATGCAAACACCATTGAATGTTACACAGTCTTTTCTACTTCGACCCGAAGCATACTGGCACAATAGAAAGTTTTTTTTTATATTTGAAGTATTCTTTTTGACAAATCTTATGTCATTTTAAATATCTCTGATTGATTTACGCAGTGTGTAATGTGAATGAGATATTTTTATCAAATTCAAATAATTGTTTTTATCAAACATGGGTTTACATTTCGGTGAATTAGCCAAGATTCGTGGAATAATTGCTTACAAGATATCTCCGCATGAACAAAAGCCTTTTGCTGGAGCGTTTTCCCTTGGTATCCCGAATTACTTTCGAAGATTTCGGGAATGCGTTTTCATTGTTGTGCCACCATTTATAGTGGGATATATTATTTATGAAGCTGTTGAAAAGGCGCACTACATTAACACTAGGAAGAATCCACGAGACTACATGTTCGAGGAAGATCCTGAACTCAAGCAGTAAACTTCACATCTTTGGCCTAAAATTTTGTTGACTCAGAAATAGTTGTGATCATATCATAATCGATAAATAAATTGGCTTTTACGATAAAATACTTTTATTCCCAAATAGGCAAGTCCGCTAGTTGTCCTTTATCTTTTTTTTTTTAATTTTTATAGTAGCTCGACATAATGGCTTCCCTACGCCTGATGGAAAGCGAAAGAGAAGCCCAAGTTGCTGTGACAACGGGCAAGTAACTTGTCAGTTACCTGTCAGTTACAATCGCCATGCCAGCCCAACCCTAACCCCCCACGAGCTACAGGAACCCTACTCACCAGCAGAAACACGACCCAGCGGACATTTGGCTGCGGTAGTCTATAGGGTATTCTATATTCAAAAATGTATCATAATCACGTAGGTGATTCAGCCCCACCTGGGTTTCAGGTTCACTGAAGTGGAGCGGAGCAGAGCAGAGACGAGCTGGCTTGAAATCTATGCAGATGTGCCGCGATTCACCAATCATATTGCTTGCGGATGTGTGGATGGATATCAAGTCATGTGATTGGTCAAGCGAGGCACCACTAATCTCCGTTCTGCTCCACTCCGCTTCGGAACTGCAGCCTTAAGGTGAAATAATTCGTATGACGCTGCCTAGACCTACTACAAAAACGTGATCAAGAGGCTGCTTACCGACTAGCCTGCTCCTCACGATGATGTTGGCAGGCTTGGCCATAAAAGATTCTATCAGCAGTAAGCCCGCTCCCACAACGTCTGCGTGATGATGCACAGGTCCTCTAGAGAAAGTTATCAACAGGCTGTTCACCGACTAGCCTGCTTCTCACGATGATGTTGGCAGCCTCAGCCATGAAGGTTTCTATAAGCAGTAGGCCTGCTCCCACGGACCCTCTCATCAACATCATCAGCCTATCGCAGTCCACTGCTGGACATAGACCTCTCTAGTTGTTCGTCACTTTGGGAAACATCTGGAGCCTTTACTAATAATTGCCACGCTAGGCAGAAGGGTTGGCGATCGCAGGACGTAGCTCCTCGCTGCCGTAATGCTGCTGCTCATCATCGGTCTGTAGTATTTAGCTGCGCCTTCAATTGTGATGGTTATACCGCCACCAGTCGGTTGCCAGAGCCGCGTTCGGTATTCTGCAGGATGCACCACGGGCAGGTGAGGGTGGCTTGGAGCGAAAAGATGATGGGTTAATCCCTCACATCCCATGATGATGTAAGGGATCCCAGGTCCTCTAGAGAAAGTGATCAATAGGCTGCTTACCGACTAGCCTGCTCCTCACGATGATGTTGGCAGCCTCAGCCATGAAGGTGTCTATGAGCAGCTGCGCCCGCTCCCACAGCGCTAGTGTGATGCTGCTCAGGTCGCAGCTGTAGCAGAGCCCCTCTAGGGGCGCGTGCAGGAACAGCGTGAATAAGCTGCCTTGCCGACGAGGGTCTGTGAACATTTTGGTGGAAACATTGTGTTACGAAATTCATAGTCCTATCTTAATTACGACGCAACCGCCAGCGGTACCTACTAAGATGGAAATGGGTATTAGGATGGAGTGGGAATACCCACTAAGAAACTGGGACCTTCGTCAAGCGCACCGAAGATGACGTCCGGGTCCCTACGACCCAAGGCTGCCATGACGCCACGAACACCGCCTGCACCATAAGCCTCCCCCATTATGGGAAAGTGATGACCGACTTTTTTTAAAGTAGCTTGACATTATTGACTATTGACATGACTGGCTCGATGGCTCATTTGGTAGTGACGTCTGCCTTCTGAGCCAAGGGTCGTGAGTTCGATTCCCGCACAGTACAAACATTTGTGTTCATGAACATATCTGTTTGTATTTGGTCTGGGTGTTTACTATGTATAATATGTATTTATTTACAAAAAAAGTATTTTAGTAAGTTTATCAGTTGTCTAGTACCCAACCCATAGTACAAGCTTCGGCTTAGTTTGGGGCTAGACGGCGCTGTGTGGCCCAGCGTGGCATGTCTTGGGTTATTTAATTTAATTTATGGCTACCCTACGCCTGATGATAGAAAGCGAAAGAGAAGCCCAAGTCGCTTTGACAACGGGCAAGTAACTGGTCAGTTTCCTGTCAGATGCCACCGCCATGCCGGCCCAACCCTAACCCCCCACGAGTTTCGGAAACCCTACTCACTGGCAGAAACACAAGCCGGAGGTCATTTGGCTGCGGTATTCTATAGGGTGGCGGTCCTTGCCTGGACGGGCGGCTCAATTCGAGCGAAGATTCGCTATGCCCTAACTTTCTTATGCTCCGAATATCCCTATCTCTCCGAATTCCCGAAGGCAAACTCCCGCCAGTCGATGATCTAGACTAGAGCTACCAAATTTAACTAAGCTTATCAGTTTTTTTTCTTATAAAAAGATCGTTCAGGATGACTACACTCCACCTGATGGTAAAGGTCGTGAGTAACCGAGTAGATAATAATGATAAAGATGGCACACCCGTGCATTCGGGCCCTCATGTAGGTACCTTAGAACGAAATCCCAAATTCTGATTGTGTGTGGTCCGGCACTCGTGAGCCAACCAGCTGATTTTGTTAAATTCAATATGGGTTTGCGCCTGACAGCAATTCAGCTGATAGTAAGCGATCCGTCAAAAACCGGGTCACTATCGCCTTGAACATCGGAAGATTGTCGTCTCGGGAAACAAGGAGCCTGGCAAAGAGTTCTATAGATTGGCCGTTCATACCATGAAAGTAGAGGCGAGATTGATCTCTCAAGTGACGATATAGTCCATCCTTAAAGGTCCATCCTTGGACAATCTGCCGACACGTGAACGCCGATCGACGAGGGGGTACCGGGATCTAATGGGCTGTGTCCTTAACGCGACTCTGAAAAGATCTTTCAATACGCACCATGGTACGAAGGCGGCATATCCAACGGTGACATCAGTATAATCAGCGGCTGGCCAAAGTGCCTCGGTATGTTCTGGAAGGCGTAGGAGTTGTCCGAGTCCACCACGACGAACAGCGGCCTCCTGGTGAACGGGTACAGGTCTCCTGGATACAGACACTGCAGCTCCTTGTACTTGGCCGATGATGAGGACTTGGGGTCCTTGTTGCATTCACGGTAGATGTCGTTCTTCGAGGTGGTGATGAGGCCGCCTAGCTCGTAACCTGGGAAAGGTAGGATAAAAATATACTACGAACAGTGAAAACAAAATCAAAATTGGCTGAAAAATGGGCGAGATACAGTTGTTGAAAGTAAATATATCCGTCTCTCTCACACAAAACAGATTTTTCTATGGAGTTTGTATGGCGCGCACGGTACGTGACGTCATCCGCCACGTCGGATCTCTCTGTCTAAGCAATAACTTTAACGCTTTATAACTCGCTTAATAAAAAATATACTTTAAAAATTCTTCGATATTTATATCTCTGGAAGATAGAAGATCTCAATAAATCCATAAAATAAAATCATGCATATTCCCTGTTGAAGGCGTAGCTAAATACCACAGACCGATGACGGGCAGCAGCGCCACCGGAGCGAGAAGCTACGCCCTGCGATCGCCAACCCGCCTGCCCAGCGTGGCGATTTTAGGTATATCCTCCAGATGTTTGCCCTAAGCGGCGAACAACTGGAAAGGCCTATGTCCAGCAGTGGACTGCAATAGGCTGATGATGAAGCGTGTGTATAGGTTATATTAATTGATAGAAAATATGAGAGGTCCTTCCTAAAACACCAACAATGTATGAAATGTTTAGCTGAATTAATTGATTTATCCGAAGCGAAGCGAGAAGCGGGCTGCTATTATTAAATAATTTACTTGTTGGAACCTCTAGATGGTCGTACGATATTGTAGAGTGGCGGGGAAAGCTTAGGTGAGAGTAGCGCAGGACAGTAGTCGATAGCAATCAGGAGGTTAGGCCTATGCCCTGCAGTGAGACTGCCAAAAGAGAAGCTGGTTATGATAATGATACCCCTATCATGGGGATAAGGATGACTTGTTGGAAGACTAACAGTAAAATATATATTTATTTTAAAAAAAATTATTATTCTTAAAAACGTATTCTAAGTAAGTTTATCAGTTGTCTAGTAGGTACCCATAGTAGGTGCAAGCTTCGGCTCAGTTGGCATGTCTTTTTTTCAATTATTTTATTACCTCTACAGTATTTAGAACTAAGTATATAACAAGTTAGAATAATGAATAGACTTCACATCGATGCAGGCTTAATACATACTATCTCCTAACTGAATATCGATCATAGACTTAGTTTAGCCAGCTATTTAAAGCAAGGTACGTGAGAGATATTGCGAATATAGTGCGCAAGGGTTTGCGCTAAAACAGGCAGATAGATGACCATGTTTGATTTTGTATTGCTTCAGGGTTACCTACGTGAAATATTTATTTACATTCCTTTTCCTTTGTCCTTTAAACTGCAATATTCGTAGCATCTCTTGATATGTAATAAATTTCATGAGCGCAATATTAAAATAGTTTTCGATTAAAAGATAATATTATTGGATGGACGTTTCGATTTATTCACGCAAAAGTACCTACTGAACGATTTTATGAAACATTCAGCATTTTTAGCTATAGTTTTTGTGTTTTTTTATTGCTGCTGGTGGTAGACGAGCAAGCGGCCTGTCTGATGTTAACTAGTAACCGCCGCCCATGGACATCAGCAATGCCTGGGCACAACCATGCCCATGCCTTGCTTGCGTGGGTAGAGCTCTCTCTTCATCATCAGCCTACTGCAATCCACTGCTGGATATAGGCCTCTCCAATTGTTCGCCGCTTAAGGCAAACATCTGGAGGATATACCCATAATCGCTACGCTGGGCAGGCGGGTAGGCGTTCGCAGGGCGTAGCTTCTCGCTCCGGTAACGCTGCTGCCCGTTATCGGTCTGTGGTATTTAGCTACGCCCCCTTAATGGGCATGGTGCCGAAAAAAATTAAATATCCCGTCTTTTAGATTGTTAAAAAATTAAAGACGTATTTTTTCATTTGTAAATTAAACCAAAAATTACAAAGATATAGCCCATTAAAATTACGCGTGACGTCAGATTTTGGGAGCTTGTTCGCGAATGAGTGACGTCAAAGACCCCCACTCCTACATTTTGATGTCTTGTATTTTATTTAAATGAAAAAAGGAAAAATACGTGTCCAATATATTTTTATAATCTAAAATAGAATAGAATATATTTATTGCACCATGTTTATAGATAGTTCACATACAAAGTACACTTACTAACTAGTACAACATAGAAATAATTCAGGTAAATTACTAATTGTCTTATACATATACATATCTTAACTAATGTTATGATCTAAAGATAGACGAGAACATAAGTATACACAGGCATTAATTAAATTATTTATTTCATTTTATTTTCGAAGTATTCTTGAATGGTGTAGTAGCATTGGTTTGTGAGAATGGTCTTTAGTTTTTTGTAAAATATGTTTACGTTGGTTTCGCACTTTAGATCAGTTGGGAGTTGGTTATATATTTTGATGCTCCGGTATTGTGGGCTATTTTTATACATTTCTAACAGTGGTACAGGTAAGACTAAATTAAAGGGGCGGCGCGGATTTTTGTCGTGTTCATAAAGATGTATGTTCTTTTTTACAAAAGTGGTAGTTTCTAGTATGTATAGAGAAGGCAGAGTAAGGATGTTTTGTCTCATGAAGTGAGGTCGGCAACTTGTTCTCTGTTTTATATTCAGTATAATGCGAAGGCATTTCTTTTGGGTGATAAAAAGGTGTTTGGCGTCTACACTGTGCCCCCACAGAATAATACCGTAACGAAGCCAGGAATGTGCATATGCGCATCTAAAATACGGACTAAATATAATGTAATTATTTTGACCCTGGAATCATCCCTATTGTGATGGTTATACTACCACCAGTCGGTTGCCAGCGCCTCGTTTGTTATTCGGCAGGATGCACCACGGGCTCTCTTTAAACACCGTTAAAAGAAGGACATGTCGTTAATCTTATTAAAAGCTCCAATTTATAAGACTAACGTTTCACATATCATCGATATTCACGCGAACAAAGCCGCAGGCTGCAGATAAGTAGTATAAATATAAAATTCATTTAGATTTGTCAGTTTTGTATGAAGAAAGAAATTTTGAAGAGGCCGGTGCATTATTCTGTGCCTCGATTCGGTAGTGACCACTTTGGTAACGAGTTGACGATGTTATTATAATAGTAGAGGATCCCGCCATTCAACGACCTTCACCGAGACGTTTATTGGATGAAACTTATTTTATATGTAATTAAATATGTCAATAAATATAATGCATATTGGTTGCCGATCAAATTTTGGTCCAGGGTATGATTTGATGGATGGGGTAAGCATGGTTAAACATTTCACCGGTTTGACTACACAACCCTACCGGTGTGCAACAATTCGACACGACACAGGAGAGAGATTAGGCTAGGACCAAAAGCTTAACAGGCTTTCCGCACGGGAATGTATCACAGCATCTGAAAATTGTTTCAGACACCTATCTAACTGAATAATTTCTAGACAGAAAAGCTTGGTACATTTTCCTAGATAACAAACCCATATTTTGTATGTATAGGTAATATCATTTTTCTTTGTAACACTTCAAAAATGTCTGTTAAGTTAAACGACGTTAATATGATAAATATTATACGTGAAATTGGCATTGAAAAGATTAACTTTGGACTTTCTTACCGGTTCTTGTCGATAGAAGCTACATTTCCAATCTTGTGGCAATAATTTTTATTTGTAGGTATTTGACGATTTATAAACTTTTTTCTTTCTTTCTTAACCGATCAGTTGCCACCGCCATGCCGGCCCGTACGGAACTTCTTCACGCCCAATTTAAAGGATCCACGAAAGTAATAAGTACATTACTTCCATGAAAGGATCTCATATCGAAGAAGGTCGAATTGTCGAAATTTTTTATCATCTACTGATCATCTGACTGGTAGTCAAGTCAAAAATATCTTTATTCACATAGACTTATGACAAGTACTTATGAATCGTCAAATTATGCATGTACAAATAATAAATAAAAATTAACACCGTGTTCGGAAAGTTGTTTTCTATCGAGAAGATTCGGCAAGACACTCGGTGGATACTTATTTTTATCGCCAGTGTTTTTACAACTTTTGTATTGCAACGTTCATAATAAATTTAAAGTTATACAAATCTAAAGGTTCTCGGGTTTCGAATTCGGACCCAATGGGTTTTTCTGTAAAGAAATTAGGCAGAAACAGCGCCGGTATTAGCATGAAGTAGGCGGTGTTAAACCCTCTTGCACTGGAAAATTGGATATCACCTCTAGCCTTTCGTTCTACGCCTAATCTCTCTCTGCTCGTGTCGAAATATCGTCCCATCGGATTATATCCAGCTTGACTATTGTGTTTCTGCATCATGTGTTCTAGTCTCCAAAATCAATTATAGCCTTCTATAATACCCGTATTGTCCAGACTTATGAAACAAAGAGAAACCATATTCAAATCCGTCCAGTATTTTCGGGGATCAGCATATATAGTTAAGATTTAGTAATTAATATAAAAGATTGTAAGGGAGCATTCATCATTGGGTCATTAATATAAAAGATGATAATGATGATGATAAAAGAAAGAATATTATTTATGTAAATATAGATGAGAGAATGTATTTATAAATGTAGGTTTACTATTAGTTTTGCACGACTTTGTAGGTACTCTTCAGTGTTATTTTCTCTACCTGAATGTTGTCTAGAAGAGATCGCTAGCAGAGATAAGATCGCCTTAATTGTACTATTTATTTTTTTATAAGAAAAACATTTAGGATGACCTCACTTCACTTGATATTAAGCGGTCGTGAGGTCCAAATGTTAAGGTCGATATGATACTGGAGAGGCCTATGTCTACCCGTGAACTGTACTCGTAATAGGCGGATTATGACCTATCTGAAAGAAAGAAAGAAAGAAAAAACGTTTATTTAGTGCAAAACAATCCATGTCACTTTTAACAAATATGTAAAACGAAGGTATCACACAGGTAGGCACATAATAACGTAGGTACACTAATAGGGCAATGCACCAAAAGGGTGACCACTCAGCATTAGCCGTGACGCAAGCGCCGCGGCGCTGATTTTCAGTGGTACCGTTAATAATAATAATAAAAATATAAAAAACACTGAAGTAAAAAATTAAATGATTAGTAAAGTGAAGGTGACGCTGTAAAAAACTAGGTATGGCAAATTAGCTGACTGTGGAGCTGATAACACGACATTGACATTATGAGAAAGTAGGTACTTATTTAGGTAACAAATGTATACGTTTACATATGTATAATATTATCTAATGAAGCCATGACTCCATACTCTTAGATGGTAACGCTATCAGCTTTTCTGAAACTCAAAAGAGCCTAGTGTTTGCATATACTTTTTGTTTTTATAGAAGAACGACATAATGGCTTCCCTACGCCTGATGGAAAGCGAAAGAGAAGCCCAAGTCGCTGTGACAAAGTGCAAGTAACTGGTCACTTGTTCATTTACAGCTATACTAACTCGTCCAGGCAGTTATAGTAGACCTGGAGATTGCATTTCATTGTAATTAAAACTTATAATAGCGGACAGGTAGCAAAGTTTTGCGTAGCAATTAACGCTAACGTGTTGGCAGGACCATAACCTATTTATAAGGCACCTAGAGCAATTACTGGTAAGAGAATATAATTTAATCAGTGTACAAATTTTAATAGAATATGTTCATCATTTGCCTGCTTTACTTCCATTATCTGGGGTCGGCGCTGTTTTTTGCTTCGATCCCAAAGTAAATAGTGTAAGTACTTGTGTTATGGATATCAGAACCACTAAGGTACCACACATATATATTTAAATATCTACAAATACCCAGACAGACACGGAACAAACAGAAATGTTCATCACAAGAATATTTGTCCCGGGTGGGGATCGAGCCCCCGACCCTTGGTTTAAAAGGCCAGTTCTTTACTGATTGAGTCACCGGGCCAGTCAATGTAAGGCAAAAGTATCCCCATTCTAAACAAAATACATTTTGAATTTTGTGCACTGACAGAAAGAGCTGTCCCCTTAATCCTCGCATTGACGGTAAATCAGACGCGACGCGCGACGTAACGGGGAGGTGCATATGCGCTGCGACTGCAATTTAATTTCACTGAATCTTTTACCCTTTTTCTTTACATTTACCATCGGACCGGAATATCGGCAGTAGAGGTCTCCCCTCGTTGGGTTTGCACGAAATCACATTGTATTTGTGTAAAAGAAAACGTTTTTGTTATTTCCAGAGCCTTTTACTTGACCGTTTTGCGAAAAGTATTCCAAAATTTTCCGCCCGTTTCTGATGTTCCCTTATTCGTCTTCTACGACACCCACGGGTGAGATGGGGTGGTCCTATTCTAAATCTGGAAACCACACGGACGGACGAGCGTTTATTGGGTACATATAACCTACTGACTATGTCATGACGTACAAGGAGTTGAAGGCGCTGGCGGAGTCCAGGGAGGAGTGGAAGTTGCTCCACCGACAAGAGCAAAGCTCTTAAATTTAGTAGTAGTAGTATAACCTACTGAGGTGACCAACCCGCCTGCCAAGAGTGTTGACTATGGCAATTCCCCCCAAATGACAATTGTTATTGGGGGAGGCCTATTAATATAAATAAAATTTATTTTAAAAAATTAAATATGTTCATTCTATAACTGTTCTCCGAATACATTTTTTTTGAAAAAGCTTAATTTCATACGAAAATACATACTTTTAAACAAGTACTAGTTCGTTCGCAGACTACTCTGGCATAATAAAACAAAGCCACCAAGAATGTAAGAAAATAAAAGAGCCAGGGATGTAAGGGGGCGACCTATCATCTTTTAGCTCCAAGACACCTTCACCTGCCCGTGGGCACCACATCCTGCCTAATAACAAACGAGGCTCTGGCAACCGATTTTTGGCGGTATAACCATCATGATTGAAGTAGTTAAATACCACAGACCGATGACGAGCTGCAGTGTCACCGGAGAGAGGAGCTACGCCGTGTGATCGCCAACCCGTCTACCCAGCGTGGCGATTATGGGTAAAGCCAGAATCGTAGGGTGTCTTGGCGGGGCCCCGTATAAAAAATTGTTTGGGGGCCCTTAGGAAGGAAAAAAATTTGTCACACAATTTGGGAAGTCTTTTTTACTTTTACTTATGCACTTTGGGGGGCCTCCATGGCCTGGGGCCCCGTTTAATTGATACGGCAGATACGGCGGTAGCTACGCCCCTGGGTAAAGCCTCCAGATGTTTGCCTAAAGTGGCGAACAACTGGAGAGGTCTATGTCCAGCAGTGGACTGCGATAGGCTGATGATGTAACGTAACATATTTGAACATTACCACAGACATTACATCAGTGAGAGTGTATCTTGTAATGATACAAAACGAGTATCATCAGAACAGAGGACCTACTCAGAAGTTTATTACCGAAGTTCCATTGGTCTATTACCCGAATTGCTGTAAAGGCATGGCAGGCGTTTCAAGAAAGTCTAATTTCTAAACTTTCACTGTATTTAAATCATTGCGTTCTAATACTTCACGTATCCCTATTTCAGAAACCCATTGTTCCTTTTTTCATTCAAATAAACAATAGCAAAGATACAAGGCATCAAAAGTTAGGAGTGGGAGTCTTTGACGTCACTCGCTCCCGTAAAAATGCCTCACCGAGTGACGTCACGCCTAATTTCAACGGGCTATAACTTTGTAATTTTTAGTCTAATTTACAAATAAAAAAATACGTGTCTTTTATTTTTGAATAAGCTAAAAGACGGACTAATTACAATTTTTAGCTATAATAGCCTATTATGGTAATATCAATTACCGCCACCAGAGCCTCGTTTGTTATTCAGCAGGATGCCCGGGCAGGTGAAGGTGGCTTGGAGCGATAAGATGATAGATAACTCACTGATGCATACTACGAGTAGTCTTGTATCACTACAAAGTACACACAACTGATCTAATGGTGACGTTACATGCGAATGCATCTCAGCCTTTAAGATAAATTGTCGAATTTCTCGAAATAAAATATATAAATCCAACTTTCCGCGCATTAGCGGCTTCTCTTCACATCTCGTCGTCGTCCTATTATTATTTATTTATTGATATATATTTATTTATACATGTTTATATTACTTATTTTTACGTAAATATATATATTATATACATATATAGATATTTAAAATATTATTAGTATAAGTATAGTAGGTAAATAGTTATTATGTTTATGTAGATAATTATGTAAGCTATGAATCAACATTTAAAACATTTTTATTCTTTATTAGTCCTTTTTTGTTTTGGGTCTTCCTAAAAGTCTCATACTTACCTATTTGTTTGTAGCACACTACCTTCTTACTGTTTCTGCTTAGCCCAATGGTTGACTGGTAGAGAATGCCTACGCGGCATTAAGTCCGCCTTTTGTACAAACTTTATGTGCAATAAAGATTAAATAAATAAATATTTTATTTCGAGAAATGCGAAAGACTATTTTCAAGGAGCCGACTTGAGGATAGCAAATTGTCTTCAATACTGCGTAAGAACGCTAAGTGGTTATTTGTCGAGCCCTCTCCACAGAGGGCAAATGCATCTTGATATTTTATTTCGTTCGCGATACAAAATCATTTACTTCGCAATTGAAATGTCTAGTAAGGTATTGTTTATTTTTAATTCACTTTGTCCTCTGCCCTGTTGGCTTGCGATTCTCTCTTCATACTTTACGTTTAACAGCAAAAGTTAATCAGTTGTATTAATAACTAGCTGTGCCGGCGGCGTCGCACGCGTGTATATCGGGTTTCAAAAATAACAATCCATAAAATGGTGTCTAAATTTTAGGTTAGACCACTAGCAATACATTGGCGAAAACCGCATCCAATTCCATGCAGTAGTTTTTGCGTGATGCGCGTTCAAACATACAAATAAAAATTTCTCCCGTTTTTTCAACATTTCCTTTCTCTGCTCTGCTCCTATTGATTGTACCGTGATGAAAAGTATCCTATAACCTGCGCAGGAGTATAAAGAATAATTGTACCAAGTTTCGTTAAAATCCGTTGAGTACTTTTTGTTTCTATAACGAACATACAGACATACAGACAGACAGACAGACAGACATACAGACATACAGACGGACAGACTGCATTTTACTGATTGCATTTTTGGCATCAATCACTAATCACCCCCTGATAGTTATTTTGAAAATATATTTCATGTAGGTACAAAATTGACTTCTCTACAGATTTATTATAAGTATAGGTATGTAGGTAACAGCATTTGTTAGAAGAAAAATACTGATTTCGACATGGTGACATTGGGGCCTTTCTAACAAAATAAAGAATTTTCCAAATCGGTTTACAATTCTCGGTGATAAAAATAAGTATGTGGTAATAAACATACAACAAAAAAGCCCGGCCAAATGCGAGTAGGACTCGCGCACTTAGGGTTTCGTACCACTATACAGCTAAATAAATGTTTTTCTTTATTTTTTATTATATTGGAGTGGATTGTTGATTAAAAAAAATAGGTAATTTGATTTATGACGTTCAAAAACAAAACTACTGTTTAGACTGTCTAGATCCCATTCAATTAGTAGTTTGCAATTAGTAGTTTGCATAGTAATACACATCATCTATACTTATAATAAATCTGTAGAGAGGTCAATTCTGTACATGAAATATATTTTCAAAATAACTATCAGGGGGTGATTAGTGATCGATACTGATGCCAAAAATGCAATCAGTAAAATTTTTGTCTGTCTGTCTGTCTGTCTGTCTATCTGTCTGTCTGTCTGTCTGTATGTTCCTTATAGAAACAAAAACTACTGGACGGATTTTAACGAAACTTGGTACAATTATTCTTCATACTCCTGGGCAGGTTATAGGGTACTTTTCATCACGCTACTATCAATAGGAGCAGAGTAGTGAAGGGAAATGTTGGGAAAACGGGAGAAGTTACTCCATTTTTTAAGTTTCCGTCGCGTGTGCAGCCTTAATGGTTAAAGTTACATAGAAATTATGTATGACAGAAATATTTTACATAAAATTGACTAAAAAATATCCCGCAACAGCATATGTCTATCTTTTATGGTTGACTCACAATAACACGTGTAACTCCTGATAGCTTAGCAGTTCGGAGCATTCTGATTATATTTGTTTACTCTTACGTTTATAATACTCTCATTCATCCCTAATTTAAAAAAGTTATCATTATTACCTATTCAATAAAAAAAGAATCATAGAAATCGGTATAGAAACACCAAACTTATACATGAAATAAGCCATCGCGCCGTCGCACGTGAATACTGAATCATGCTATAAGGATTATTTTTGTGTAACGGTTGCCGCGCTCGACACGGGTCGCGGCGGCGGTAGGGTATAAAAAGGCGGGAGGTCCGAGAGCTAGCTTCATTCAATATTTGGCTGTTGATGCGTTCAGAGCGATCGACCTTATTGACAGACAATAATTGATATTGAGAAACCGTGCCAGCGCGACTTTTAGTTTTTAAATAGTTTATTTGAATTTCTTTTGTTGTTATATTGTAAAATATTCGTTCAAATTAAAAATTATTAAGCGTAGGTACTTTTATTAATTAAAGTAGTTATAAGTATTTATTTTTAAGTGAAGTTTCAGCTTCAAAAATATATTTACAAAAAAAGTATCAGGGGGTGATTAGTGATCGATACTGATGCCAAAAATGCAATCAGTAAAATTTTTATCTGACTGTCTGTCTGTCCGTCTGTCTTTCTGTCTGTCTGTATGTTCGTTATAGAAACAAAAATTACCTACTCAACGGGTTTTAACGAAACTTGGTACAATTATTCATCATACTCCTGTGCAGGTTATATGATACGTTTCATCACGCTACAATCAATAGGAGCAGAGCAGTGAAGGGAAGTGTTGGGAGAACGGGAGAATTTTTTATCTGAATGTTTGATTGAGCATCACGCAAAAAGTACTGCATGGAATTGAATGTGGTTTTCACCAATGTATTGCTAGAGGTCTAACTTAAGATTTGGGCATCATTTTATGGAAGTCCGTTAGTTTTGAAACCCGATATCCACGCGTGCGACGCCGCTGGCACAGCTAGTTCGGAATAAACTGGCTGTGACATACGGACGGACAGACAGACAGACAGACAGACATGACGAATCTATAAGGGTCCCGTTTTTGCCATTTGGCTACGGAACCCTAAAAACAGTCCAATTGAGAACCTTCTCCCTTTTTTTGAAGTCGGTTAAAAACGGACAACTACACTTAGGATTTAAGTGAAATAGTAGTAGTAGGTGAGGAAGTCAAATGTCTGAGTGGTTTCTGGATTTAGAATAGGGCGACCCCATCTCATCCCGTGGGGTCGGAAGACGAGTAAGGATTGGCTGGTATTGACCAGCGATTGGCGAACAGAGGGTGTAGATACTCAGCAACCTATTGCATTTAGCTATATCAATCATGACGCCGGATTAGTAAGCTGAAGTGGCAGTGGGCTGGCCACATCAGCCGCTGAACCGATAACCGTTGGGAGAAACCAGTTCTGGAGTGGAGACCGCGTCTCGGCAGACGTAGTGTAGGACGCCCTCAGGCCAGGTGGAGTGACGATTTGCGCTGGACGGCTGGCAAGTGCTGGATGCGAGAAGTCCAGGATCGATCAAAGTGGCGAACATTGGGAGAGGCCTATGTCCAGCGGTGGATTGATATAGGCTGATGATGGGATGATGATCATGACCCCAGAACTTCGTTTGCTATTTGGCAGGATGCACCCCGGGCAAGTGAGGTAGGCTTGGAACGAAAAATAGTATTCGTTTCCTCACTTCCCTCACAATTACCGGTATCAGTTTACTTGTGTATTTGAAACTCAGGTACAGCGGTTCGCAATTAAGCAAAATGAATTTGTAGATTTTTGGTCTATCCACTACCTACCTACTCCAACTAAATTGCAAATAAAGTTTTAGAAGTGAGTTGTGTATTATTATAAGTTTTCGAATAGTTTTTTCAAACCGTTAAAAATATTTATTCCTGGAAATATAAATTAGAGCACACATATTGGATAAAGAAAAGGTAGAAAATTAAGCTTTTAAATAATAAATATGTATGTCAGAAATCAATTCCCAAAGGCGAAGAATATAAAATCTGGCACTGCTGAAGACTACGACCGATTAATAACAGACTCTCCTCTCTCGCCAACCCGCCTGCCCAGCGCGCGTGGCGATTATGGGTAAAGCCTCCAGATGTTTGCCCAAAGCGGCGAACAACTGGAGAGGCTTATGTCCAGCAGTGGACTGCGATAGGCTGATGATGATGATGACGCCTCTCTGTTTTCTCATTCATAGGATTCGACGAACCATGAAATGCACCAGGGTGGCAGTGCGGCGGCAATTGACAAAAAAATGGCAGTTTCTTGCCAGTTGTTACGGGCTCTTCGCCAGCCATCACGGAAGCCGGTACCTAAGTTGTTGTGCATAAAAATTAACTCATAATCATCATCAGCCTATTGCAGTCCACTGCTGGACATAGACCTCTCCAGTTTGTACCCATAATCGCCACGCTGGGCAGACGGGTTGGCGATCGCAGGGCGTTGCTTCTCGCTCCGGTGACACTGCTGCCCGTCATCGGTCTGTGATATTTAGCTATGCCTTCAATTGTCATGGTTACACCGCCACCAGTCGGTTGCCAGCGCCTCGTCTGTTATTTGGCAGAATGCACCACGGGCAGGTGAGGTTGACTTGGAGCGAAAAGATGATAGGCCGCTCCCTCCCTAAAATTTAATTGAAGAACATTGAACTTACCATCTTCAGCATGCTTCGGCGGCTGCGGCACGTGCCCATCAGCTGATATGTACAGCAGCAGAGCCCCGTTGGGGGGCAGGTCGTTGCACCCGCTGGCCAGGTATACCAGCATCTGGCTGGGAGACGGCTTGAACAGCAGGTACTTGTGCGGGTTGGGGTGCTTCTGCCCCTCCGGACCTTCTGCAACAAAAGAAAACCAAGCTTTTTTTTTTCTTTTTTTTTTTATAGTGGCTCGACATAATGGCTTCCCTACACCTGATGGAAAGCGAAAGAGAAGCCCAAGTCGCTGTGACAACGGGCAAGTAACTGGTCAGTTACCTGTCAGTTGCCACCGCCATGCCGGCCCAACCCTAACCCCCCACGAGCTCCGGAAACCCTACTCACCGGCAGAAACACGACCCAGAGGTCATTTGACTGCGGTATTCTATAGGGTGGAGGTCCTTCCCCGGACGGGCGGCTCAATTCGAGCGAAGATTCGCCATGCCCTACCTCTCTTTAAGCTAGGGGCCGCTCTTTGCCCTCCAGGGTTTAGATAGCGCCTGGGGACTCAGTTCCTAATCATTATCAGCCTATTGCAGTCCACTGGTGGACATAGGCCTCTCCATGTGTTCGCCACTTTGGCCAAACACCTGGAGGTTATACCCATACACGCCAGGCGGGTTGGCGATCGCAGGGCGTAGTTCTTTGCTCCGGTGACGCTGCTGCCCGTCATCGGCCTGTAGTATTTAGCTGCGCCTTCAATCGTGATGGTTATACCGCCACGCTTCGTTTGTTATTCGCAGGATGCACGGGCAGGTGAGGTTGGCTTGGAGCGAAAAGATGATAGGTCGCTCCCTTTCATTCCTAATGTCTGTATTCTATTTATAAATTCTCACTTTAGATGCCCTTCAACGCTTAATAGATGGCAGTGGAATATTTTCAGTCATACATCGCGGGGGCACTATGTTTTCCTTAGTACGAGTATAATATAATGCCATCGTACTCAGGAGCTGGTTTGGCTAGCAGGTAAAATAATATTTAATTATAGGCAAGACGACCGTTACTTTATGACAGAATACACAATTCACACATTTTTTCATTGAATATTCTGTAACTAAAAGTGCCTGGGTTCCTAGTGCAAAGTAGGCTTAATACTACTACCCGTGTCTTTTATATTTTAAATATTACCATCTTTCTTGTTTTAAAAGGAACTAGTGTACCTCTACCTTAAAGTATAAAGCACTTTATGACACATGTCGATGTTTTGTCTATATTTCCGCCCATTCACAGGTCCATGAAATACTCGTGGGATCAGACTGTAATCAACCCAATGACGAATCATGAGTAATCAACCGAATGTACTCGGACTTAGGTATACTTCCAATATGGAATAGTTATGAGTACACAAAATATAAAGAGAAGTCTGGATTGAACAACCTAAAGACAGCTTGGATTTTGAGATCAAACGTCACACAGTAATCTACATACCTTATAATTTACAGTCCATAAAATTTAACATGATTAGCTGTCAGTAACACATACGAGTATAATAGGATATTGTAAGTAGGTACGTTTCAAATTGATTTGAATTGAACATAGGCAAAACCGTCATTTTATAAGGAGTAGAAATAGGTATTTATGTACAGTGTTTTCTTTAAAAATGTTTACTATCAATAATCAAGTTTAAAAAAAAACAAATTACTAACACTTTGACAGCTGTCATGTTAATCATGTTACGTTTTATGGACTATAGTTTCGCCATTTTGTCTTTATAAATATGTATTGTGGCAAGTTTAGTAATTGTTAGTAAAATAAGTTAAATTTGCTGTGCCAAAAGTCTCGTCAGTTGTCAAATGAGACAACAAAGTATGTACTATATTTTAGAACCTGGCCGGGTTCATTGGTGCTTTTAGTAGCCATAATGCACTAGCGCATCTCGAGCGCGCGAACGAAAGACGACCACCAAAACGCAAATACACATGTTTCGGCCTCTAAAAAGCGCCGATGTGACCAGGGTGTCGTAGAATTTGCTAGGTTTTTGATTAGCGTTGTTTTCGTTTTCTAGTTCATTGATTCCTTAACACAATAAAGAGTCTAATAAATCGCACCCATGGTAATATAATGCAACATGTACCCATACGTCAAAAGTACTTTTATTACGTAAATAGTCTTAAAAAGATGCGTTTTATATTATACGAAAAGAATTTTATTTTTATCTTTTTTAGTTTTGGAAATAATTTAGTCGGAAAATGACGTAAGTCATTCGTGATCGTAAAATAATGTTACAAATGCACATGCTTCGTTGTTGTACGACGCTGGTCCGGGCGCGGGGCTGCGCACGCGGCGCCGTAATGTTAGTCGCGTCAGTGTTACCGGATAATGAGTGTGTGTTGTATATTGGATTAAAATTGACAAATATAGGTGCGGGAAATAAAAACCCCAAAGCTGAGTAATTTTAAACATTATTAGGACATGTTTGTATAAAATAATTGTATGTGCACTAACTGCCATAAAATAACCTGTTGCATGATCATATGCGATATTTTTTATTGACTTTTGGTATTTCAATGAAAATGTTTATAAAAACTAATTAAGCATATGATATGCTGTAAATTATAATTAATTCGCATGTTTTTTAGGGTTGGTCTCATGTTTACTTGCGTTATTGTTGTCTGAACTCTTCATAGCCGCTTGTGAAGATGTTGCGTTATATCATGCATCTTTTGGAATCGCATGTGCACTTGAAGCGTTATATTAGGTCATAGTCTAAGATGCGTCGTTATAAAAAACTTTAACTGCCTAAAAAAGACATGTTTATTGGACAAATATTACAGATCTTTAGTTATTTATTTTATAGCATACCTAAGCAATTTTATTAACAAATTTTGAACTTAATTTGTGTAACTTTTCCTTTTTACACAGTGCGAATTTTGAGTAAAAAAAATATATTGTGTACTTAGCGAAGGCTATTTAATATGCCATTTTCAGTTTGGAAAACAGTTCTAGAGGTTAGGGGCATGTGGCCTCATGAGGAAATCTTTGATAAAGTCAATTTGAAGAATATACCGCGTATCCCTAGTCGAGACCATCATCATCATCAGCCTTTCGCAGTCTACTGCTGGACATAGGCCTCTCCATTTGTTCGCCACTTTCATCAAACATCTGGAAGCTGTAATGACGAATTTTGTACTAAAATGATCAGCATAAGAGTTTTCACACGAAACCACTTTGTCACAAATGTGCTGCCTTTAATAAAATTGCCTTTGATTAAATTAATTACAATAAAATACTTATATGTAAAACGCCGCCAGAATAATTTGGAGTCTGAGGGGGAGTCTTTAACATCCAATCCCCCACGCTAACCTTACCTGCAAGTGGTGACTCTGCTGATAAACAGACAAGTCTCAGGCAACTAACATCTCATTATAATTATCCCAGGCCAATCTCCGTAACAACCTATGTCGATACTGCATGCGATATAACAGGGTAATGTGATAAACCTGTAGGGCGCTAGTCAGGATCTATGTAATTACACTGTCACTGCATCTCCAAGTTACCACCAGTCGTATCAGGAAACTGGTCTACCGAATCCTGATGGCTTGAGAGGAGAGAGTGGGCTTTCATCATAGCAACTGTTTGTAAACTTGAAATAAATTTAAGCGCAGATGAACCTTGCAAGAGTCTATAATTACGATTTTCAATAGAATTCTATTGAATTACAAGGTTCGCCGTCGACAGATACGTCGTGGAGATCATCATCATCATAATTCCGCCAGATATAGCAGCTACATTTGTTACTCCAATGCCTTTCACGGCCCTATTTCTCCTCTCAGGCTTGTTTCGTTTCGTAACCAGTTTCGTAGTGCTATTTTCATAGTCGGGTTGGTCGCTATCATTCATAACAGCATGAACAGACCACGTCTTGATCATTTTTACCACCCGAGGGAAGCATAGGAGTGTTATTTTCGTTGCCTTTTGAAGGAATTGGCGTAACAGATGTAGCTGCTGAAGGTGTATCTGGTAGCGGAATTAAATGTTGATGGGCCTGAGCAAATATCCTCGTAATGTTTTACTAACGTAGTTTCGTTTTATATTTTATTAGAGGCAATAAGTTTTTGAGACAGAGATGTTGTGTTTTAAAACTCATTTATGCTGATCATGTTTAGCACAAAGTTAGCCATTACAAAAATCTCCACAACTGAAATGCTCAGAGTGTGCTTGGATACATTAACTTCGTCTTGAAAAATGTTAAGAATTGACGTCGATGGTGAGTTTTCAAATCTGGGATGTAATTTTATATTGAAAAGAGAGTACATAATGAAATTGTGATTTAGTTCAAAAGTGCTGTGCTTCAAGGGCTGTTATCTGCATCTGTGATAGCATTATATTGTACTTAATGAAGATTTCAATGTATGAGCAAGATAAAAAATTGTATTTATTGGTTTTTACACATGCAGGTATATAAATTAGGAAGATTATAATGCAGAAAATGTTATATTCTCAAATATTGTATTTTTTAAATTTACAATTACCTACTATCCATAAAGTTCCAGACATACAAACTTACAAGTCCTTCGTCTTTTTTTTTAGATTAACGTAGGTTATTGTGAACCCAGACGTGCTTTGTTAGGCAGGATTAAGTTATAATGTTAGTCTTGAAAGTTATTAGACCAGAGATGTGTAAATTAACTAAGAAATTTCCTGATTAATGGACATACGACCCAATACTGTTGACTTTTTTTCTGTAGAAAAATGACATATAGTTACATGTACCATGGGGTACTTCGTAAAATAATGATACATGTGCACATACGTTAGCTAGGTCTTGGTAAAACAATGCCGCATGTGCACATCCGACATACTATTTTCAAAAATAATGTATTAAATAAGAAGCAATACACCACATTTAATTAGTTTCATTCACTTCCATATACATGCGAAATTGTATGAAGTTTCCATTAAACGCTACAAAGTTATGCTCAAAAATACACTGCCCCAAACTTTAAACCTCTCTCCTGTAAAGTTGACTTTTTGCAGATGTGGCGTTATATTACCAAGGGTACGAAATTTCAAAAACTAGGCATGGCATAAGTTTTTGACTAATAAAAATGTTTAGCGCAAGCCCATTAATTAAACAAAATATTACATATTTTTATTTCATTGCACTACTCGTATAATTCATTTAACTCGAAACTCGCGCAGCGCAAAAATAAATGCGACATATATTTTTAATATACTTTTTCAACAAAAATTTTGTTAAAAATATTCGCCAGCAAATGAAAATTAAAAATCAGGCCGCAGCTTAATTCGCTTACGCGCTTGCGATATTAATACTAGACACAGCATCAGCAGTAAATATAATAAAATAGCACGCCAGCAGTACATAACACGCCAGTATGGAAATTGTTACGTCTATTACAGACGTAATAATTTCCATATTTGTATAATTCATATTCAAAAACATCAGAACGTAACAATAACAAAAAGTTAGTTGTAAACATATACTTATTAAATTAAGATTGAACTATGTCAATAAAAAGATTTATTGTAAGAGACATTTAGGTAATGTACGAGGATGTACTTAACTTGAACTGATTAAGTTGCACGTCATTTATTTTTGTAATACCTATTGTTGCGGACAGACAACCTTTTTATATACGTTTATGTAAATAGTTTTATATATAGTTTTGTATTTAGAAGTGTTTTTTAGGAGTATTTTATGTTGCTATCTTGTGATTTCACATAGAATAGCGACTCATCATCCGTGACGGCATACAACCAAGACGAATCTGTTCGTTCAATCAGAATAAAAAAAACAATTTCCCCCGAATAGGAATGAGAGGTGAAAATTTTTACAAATGTCTCGCACATAGGTACCTACTCTTATGTCAAGTTTAAATTGTTATTTTGTGCTAATCTTATGCGTATGAGTCATTTCCGAGCAACGATTGTTTATTACTAATCTGAAAAACTGCCCTCAACGCACTCCCCTAGATACCTATATGAATTGAAGGAGTAAATTACTGAGTGCGAAGCTTTTCCCCTGTATGATTTTCTGTCGCGCGAGTATCACGCCAAATCCCCGCTTGAGCTCCCCTACCATAGGCCTTTGACGTGACATTTTACACTGAACAGCCAACTTGAAAGGTTCGTGGTTGCGGGTAGTTCTTGCATGTCTCCTTTATTGATTAGAATAGATACTGTCATAAGTCGATATTGATGGCTTATGCCCTTTATGCACTTTAAATTGAACTTTTAGTCCACTTATAGTAATCATATCCATGATCAATTGGAAATGGCGGTGTTTTGATGTAGAAAGTAGTTAACAGGCGGTTCAGGACTTATTCACCGTCAATCAATTTTACAATGAACATTCGTACATCGTATATGAGATTACATGTAGATATAATTCAAATGAGCCCTACCATTTAACATGTAGGTATTTAGTAGACAGCAATACTGCATATTTTTCATTTTCATTTCTCAAATTTAGGAGCTTTGCATTGCTTTTGTCGCTAAAAATTGCTTCACAAAGTAAAACATTACGAATAAAATAAAATAACACACTAAAATCATAGTTTAAGATTCTGAATATATAAAAAAGGGAAAACCATTGCTATCATCTTTTTTTAAAGATTCAAGCATTTAAGTCCCAGTAAATTCATGTTTTTAATCATAAATTGTTATAAACGAAATCACGTAATTTCCCCTTAACACACTAATTCACGTAAAGCCCTATACTAGGTACTATTTCCTGCTACCTAAGATACCTGTCAAAGAAGTGGGTTCTTACACAAATATACTGCTTAATAATAATTTTGGCTACCTTTTAAGTCGTTTTCAGAGTCTGCCACGTGTGATAAGCTTTTACAGTGTCAGACGCAACTGTTAAGGACAACACTTAGCCTGTGCTGGCGCGATTTTGAAATCAGCCGTTCTTAAACCTTTCACGACGGTGGAGGTAGGAGGTACCTACTCCAATAAGTGTAACCCTTAATAATAAATATCAGACCATTTTACACAGTAGTTAGTCTCTAACGATAGGTCTTTAACTGCGGTCTACCAATGACCATCTTGACGTATCGTTAGAGCAAAATTTAAGTTGATTTTTGAAAGGTGGTTAATCTCCCACCTGATAAAGTCTTTCAAACTCCCCCTACATTGCTCCGATTCCAAAGTCAGTAGCTTAAGCACATGTGGTATGCGTATCAGAACAAAGAAGGTACCACAAACAATATATTAAAATACAAGTATAAACACCCAGACACGGAACAAATACAAATGTTCATTACACGAATGTTGTCCCGGGTGGGGATCGAACCCACGATCCTTGGTTCAGAAGGCACGTGTCACTATCAATTGATCCACCGGGCCAGTCGAATAAGGTACAAAAAGTTCGATTATATTCTATCTCTTACCTTGACTCGGCGCGTTCGGTGTAGACATGAACCGCTGCCTCGGTGACTCGTCGAATATGTGCTGGACGTCGCCCGAAGGCTCCCTCTCCAGGGTCTGAAGCATCCGGAACATGTCCATGGTCAGCTCGGAGAACTTGACTTGCTGCGAACTGCTGCCTACTATCAGGATCTCTTGGAGGGAGAGGTTCATCTGGGGCGTTCGCTCCACCGGTGGCGTGATTATGGGGGTCAACCTGCAAAAACGCTCTTGCTTAGAATTCCTTTACAATATCAGACAACATCACAATCCCAAGATCCCAAGGTTAGTAGCTCTAGCACTTGTGTTATGGGTATCAGAACAACGAAGGTAGGTACCTACCTCAAATGTACCTCTATACTTAAATAGAAATGCAAACACCCAGACACGAAAAAAAAAACAAATGTTAATCACACAAATGTTTGTCACGGGTGGGAATCGAACCCACGACCTTGGTTCAGTAGGCAACACTGCCAATGAGGGTTTTCTGAAAAAAGAAATCCACCAGATGGCAACTGTCACTTGATTGGTTTATTTTAACATGGCACTGACATTTAGATAGCTACTGACCAATCCCATGATAGCTGCCTTTTATGTGGTGCCATCTTTTGGATTTCTTTTTTCAGAAAACCCTCATTGCGCCATCGAGCCAGTCAAAAGTTTACACTTGCCTAACTTTTACACGTTGAGCCTTCGCAGTTGCACAAGTCATGTGTACCCCGATCCTTTGATAGGTACGGGATCATTTAAACCGGGCGTGAAAATGCATTTTACGGGCCGGTGTGGCGGTGGCGACTGTCAACTAATTGATTTGATTATTTTCCCGTTCCACAGCGAATTGGGCTTCTCTGACTGTTCCCATCAAGCGGAGGTACCTAAGCCAGTATGCTACGCAATGGTAAAATAAGACAGTCGCCGGTAAAATAGTATAATATACGACAAATAATGTATTTTGTATTGAATTTGGATATTCGGCAGTCGAAGATTGCTATTCAATGTAGCGGACCACCATCAGTTTTAGTGGGTATTCTCCGATACAAAATGGTCTGCTTTTTCCTCATCCATCTCCTCAGCATCCAGCTGAATAACAAACGAGGCTCTGGCAACCAACTGGTGGCGGTATAACCATCACAATTGAAGGCGTAGCTAAATAGAATAGAATTTTAGAATTAGAATAGAAATTTTAGAATTCTATAGATTAGAATAGAATAGGTAAAAAAAAATACCATAGGCCGATGACGGGCATTAGCGACACCGGAGCGAGAAGCTACGCCCTATGATTCGCCAACCCGCCTGCCCAGGGTGGCGATTATGATGTTTGGCTCAAGTGGCGAACAACTGGAGAGGCCTATATCCAGCAGTAGACTGTGTTAGGCTGATAATGATGATAATATTGATGACAGACGGATCAAGACTACATGATTGATCTGTTGACTTATAATAACAAGGTATCATCATCATCATCATCAGCCTATTGCAGTCCACTGCTGGACATAGGCCTCTCCAGTTGTTCGCCACCTAGGGCAAACTTCTGGAGGATATGCCCATAATCGCCACGCTGGGCAGGCGGGTTGGCAATCGCAGGGCGTAGCTTCTTGCTCCGGTGACGCTGCCGCCCGTCAACGGCCTGTGGTATTTAGCTACGCCTTCTATCGTGATGGTTTTACCGCCACCAGTCGATTTGCCAGAGCCTCGTTTGTTGTTCGGCAGGATGCACCACGGGCAGGTGTGGATGGCTTGGAGCGAAAAGGTGATAGGTCGCTCCCTTACATCCCAATAACAAGGTATATGATAATAAAATTAGTCATGATGTATTCAGTAACAAATGCCAAACTATATCTTGATCTATATTAGGATGTCCTATCTCACTATTTACCAGTCTGCTAAACTTAGGTCGTAACTTTGCCCGTGTGGTTTCCGGAATTAGAATAGGACCACCCCATCTCATCCCGTATCGTAGAAGTCGACTAAGGGAATATCAGGAAACGGGTAGCAGCATTTACCGGGGTTCGAATAAAACCTACTGCGGTAACCAACCAAGCTGCCATGCGTGGTGACTATGGCAAAACCCCTTATATGACCATTATCATTGGGGAGGCTTATGTTCAGCAGTGCATGTCTGCAGGCTGATGATGATGATGATGATAATGAAATAAAGCCTACTGGTCACCATCCCGCCTGCCAAGCGTGTTTTTTTGCAGGCTGATTATGACACTTAGGCTGTCATTGAAATATGGCTTCATAGTCGCAGTTGCCGGTTTGATACGCTTGCATGGCATAGCTAAGTACCTACCACAGGCCGATGACGGGCAGCGGCGTCACAGGAGCGAGGAACTGCCCAGCGTGGCGATTACGGATAGAGCTTCCAGATGTTTGCCTAAAGTGGTGAACTACTGGAGAGCAGAGTCCAGCAGTAGACTGCGATGATGATGACGATGATCGGTGACGAAGGCATCGTATCTTGCTATCTAAGGCTAGGCGCGCACAGTTGGTGACTTTTTGTCACCGTGACAGATATCTCTCTTCTTCTCATTTTAAAAGTGCAAAAGAGAAGAAACGACTGTCACAGTGACAAAAAGTCACCAACTGTGCGCGCCTAGCCTTAGATAGCAAGATAGCGCGCCTTGGCCTAGCCTAACAGTGACGTCACTCACCTATGAGACATCAGCATAGTTTGGTTGTCGGTATTGACTATTGACACCACCGGCTCCGCGTGCACGAACGCCTTCACCTCGTCGACGACCACCGTCCACTCGACCTGGTCGTCCGGGTCGTACGTGTTACCGTACTCTATGATCTGCCTCTCCAGCTCCTGGGAAGAAAATCTTCATATAGCAAACGCTTAATAAAAGTCGAGAAACTATGTTCATATAGCAAACGCTGAATAAAAGAAGTAAAATTATTGTTTAAGCCAAGGTTTAACAAAGACTTGAAATTACACGGCAGATATTACTGTTAGTTTTACTTTTCAACACTGTTATCCTAATGAACTAAATTATTCGAATCAGTGTAGGAATCTGCGATTCCTCGAATTCGAACTAGTTTGGAGACGGTTATTGTTTAATTAGACGACCGGATCTTGCACGAGTTATCGATCAGTGTACCTTTATTAGCTCCTTGACCAGTTTCATTTTGTTGAGGAGCAGACAGACCACTATGAATCTGGCGTAATATCTGAGCTTCTTCACCATCAGCTCGCATTTGTCTTCTTTGTTGGCTTTAGTGTAGTAACACCGGCCGCGTATTGCGTAGTAGAAAGAGAACGCCTCATTCAGATACGCTGTCTCACTCGTCCGTAAGCTGAAAGGGTATTTAAACGTTTAGCATTTAATAGCTGCTACTTCAAAATTTCTAATACTTAATAATAGCTATTTTGTTGAAGAATCTTAGGAACTTTTAGATGGAAGCACGTTATATACTTACCTTTAATGCTAAACTTATAGATATCGGTACACTTTTTAATTGATTTTGCAGTGGACTCATGCAGTTATAAACTAAAACTGTGTAGTAGTGTATGAAAATATTTCGGAACTGATATCATAAAATATGAATGAATTAAAAAGCCTTTTTTGAATATTACTTAATCAGAAGACTAAATAATAAGTAATAAAAAGTACTGAGAACGAATTACGTACTAAAAGTGATAGTAGAGCTGTCCAATCTTCGAAGCAATTTCTCCAATCTGCCATCTCTTCATGCCATATTTGGAATCTAACACGCCTCTATGCTGCTGTTGATACTTCCATAGCCGGGTGTAAATATCAAATGTTCGGCCGAAGTAAAGAGACCATTGTTTGTGACCGTACTGGGGAAGCTCTCGTAATCCATTGAACAGTTGCTTCGACTTTTCAAGAAGGTGACAAAACTCAATAATAATTTTTCGCTCGTGGTCTTCTAAGGGATTCATCCTTCCCATGGGCCACTCAATGTCGTCAATGTTTGAGCGGCTGGGAAGGGACTCGTGGATGTTTTTCACGACAGACGTAGCGGGTATGTACCGGTACGCTGAATATGTATGCGCCGGGGGACCGTGGTTAGGCTGAAACTGTTCAGTATGAGGGTCAGCACCGTAATAGCTTGATCTATGGTTATAGTCATACGCCGATGGAAGTGCGGCGGCTTGATCTTGCAATGAATAATGATAAGGTGCAGTTTCCTCGTCGGAATCGTCTAAGCCTTTAAATGCGACATGTCTTTGACGTTTGTAAGAATTATGCTTGGACTCGTAGGCTAGCCTCTCGAAATCCTCATAAGTCCAAGGGCATTGCTGCCTGAGGTTTCGAGATTGTAAATGTTTACTTACTCCGTGGAATGATTGCCTTCTATGTTTTATAGGCGTTGAAGGCGCTGGTGAAGGTACATCGTAATCAGCCGGAAAGGATTGCTGATACACCGGCCAAGAACGTGGCTGGTCGTCTGTCTGGTAAAAGCCCCTGTATTGACGACGAGAGTACCAAGTCGAAACAGGGGTGGAATTGACAATATCATGTTGCAAACGCGCGTCAATTACATTGGTGATACCCTCGTGGTAATAGCATGGTTGTCTCTCATATATTATCTCTTGATGATAGTTTGATGAGAGGTTTGGATACGAGTCCGACCTCGGTAAGAAAGTTGGAAAAGATCCCCTTAGATTGGACTCAGATGATCCACTATTGTAGACATCTGCTGTCCGTTTTCCGGAGTCAGTTGAAGTGACCGGATCAAAAGACTTTGTGTCTGTAGGGTAAGTGGGATCAGAAGTAGTAGATTGGCGATGAAGATGAAGACGACTTGTTGGTTGTTGTGTTACAACACCGGGTGGAGGATCGTCCTCAGACTCGATGGAGCAATTTTTTTGTAATTTTATGGGACTTTGCTCTGCCCAATCGGATGTCTCGCCATTGTCTTTTTCATCGCTCTGATAATTCTCATTGTTTTTATCAGAAGGTAACTTTGATCTACTGTAGACAGTTTTTCTATGTTCAGGTTTTAATAGTAATCTTTCTTCGTAAGCTTTATTATTATTGGTTACTTCTTTGTTATGCTTGGTTTTGGTTTTCAAATTGCATCTTGAAACATCTGAGTTTCGATGAACGCTGGGTGGTTTTGTTGGGACATCGGTTTTTGAGGAGCTCGAAGCGTTTGTGCGAGCTGTGCAGCATGTGAGTCCCGCAGATTTTGAGCGATCTGTAGAGTTTGAGGGAGACGCAGGGCAGGGCTGACTTGTTGAAGTTGAAGGGCCTGCAAGGTTTGAGGTACCCGCAGCATATGAGGGGCCCGCCTCGTTTGAGTAACTCGCAGAGTTTGTGGAATCTGCAAGATTTGAGCGACCCGCAGGATGGGAGAGGCCCACAGGCTTCGAACGGCTTCCAGAGTGGGCCGCCCTGTTTGAATGACTTGCAGCTTTTGAGCCACCTGCAGGATATGAGGTTCCCGCCCCGTTCGAACGCTTTGCAGTGCTCGAAGGGACTGCAAGATGTGGGCGACTTGCAGAGTATGGGGGATTCGTAGAATTTAAGCAACCTGTAGTATACGCGAAGTCTGTAGGTTTTGAACTACTTGCAGAATATGAGGTTCCCGCCCCGTTTGAACGCTTTGCAGTGCTTGACGAGACCGCAGGACTTGGACGACTTACAGAGTATGGGGGGTTTGAAGAGTTTAAGCGATTTGCAGAGTGTGTGGGGACCGCAGGTTTTGAGCTACTTGCAGAATATGAGGTACCCGCCCCGTTTGAACGCTTTGCAGTGCTCGAAAGGGCCGCAGGATTGGAACGACTTGCAGAGTATGAGGGATCTGCAGAGCTTAAGCGACTTGTAGAGTGTGTTGTGGCCGCTGGTTTTGAGCTACTTGCAGAATATGAGGGTCCCGGCCCGTTTGAACGCTTTGCACTGCTAGAAGAGACGGCAGGATTAGAACGACTTGCAGAGTATGAGGGGTCCTCAGTCGTTAAGCGACTTGCAGCGTGTATAGGGACCGCAACATTTGAACGACCTGCAGACTGTGAGGAGCCAGCACCGTTGGAAGTACTTTCAAATTTTTTGGGAACCGCAGTGTTTGACCGCTCTGCAGGATATGAGGAGCCTGCCCCGTTTGAGGGACTTGTAAAGTTTGTGGGACCAGCAGGGTTTGCGCGACTTGAAGTGGATGGTCCCGCCTCGTTTGAACGACTTTCTAAGCGTGAGTAATTACTCGAACTATCTTCAGTACATAATGAGGTAGAGTACGTATGGATTTCAGCTTCTACAGTCCTTTTTGGAGGTTTGGAAAGGACTGCAGCCTTTATGGGAATAGGTGGTTTTAATGGGGCAAAGGCTGTAGGTGATTTGGAACTTTTAGACGATTTTGAGGAATCGATTGATTTAGAGCGTCTGTCAGATTTTGTGAGGCCGTCGACTTTACAGCGAATTAAAGTGGGGCAGGCAGGTGGGTCGGGCGACTCTTCTTCTCCCTCTTCCTGATCGGTGGTGTCGTCATGCGCACCTTTAGGGTTACGGGTGGGACTGGGGTCAAGTCTTGGTTTCTGGTAACCACGATTAGATTTCCGTCTGGACACTGCATGGAAACAAAAGTTGTTATGTAATACAAATAAAGGACTATACACAATGTCTGTAAATAATAATTTTTGTTACAACAATTTTTCTTTGGATAGCATGAAATGTCTATTTTTTATTTTTTAAAACTTGACATTTGACTGTGTAGTCAATCAACTGAGCAGTATACAAAGTAATTGACGAGTCATCTATAACAAATATTAGTGTTTAGGAGGCTTAAGTTATTGATTTGTGTATTTATATTTCCAAAAACAATGCTTACTGGCTATGGATGATTTTCTGTAATTATTTTATAAATGACACTACTCTTTCTCTTGTGGGTAAGCGTTGCAACGGACCCGCTGTACCTCAAAGTGGCTGTCCGTACTCGGCATGAAGGAACCCTTATTGTAAGGGAGTAAATGCGCAAATACCGAAGACCAGTTCTAAATAAAAAGGATAGGATTTCCAGAACTTACAACATTATCTGAGTATCGGACTCAGCTAACTTATTAGATGATTATCAAGTGTCTACAAAATTTGAGGGTTGCCTTCAAATTCCCAGGGATTATATTGATAAAGTGCGATAGCTACTTACGTTGGGATCGGAGCATTGTATGTGATATTGTCGAATATTTATTTAGTTTTTGGGATGAATTTCATATAACACGGATATTCAGCATTATAAATCAGATTGTGTCAAAGTTTCGGCCAAGTCCAAGATTTAGGCCAGAAATCGGCCTTCAGCTGGAAAGTATCCGCATACCTATTAAATAGGGTTAATTGTTATTAGCGCTTGACCACATCTGACCTAACACTATGCGCTTAGATTATTGATAGGTCGGCGCCTCGCAGCCCGCGGACACCTATCAATATCTAAGGTTATGCCACTTTGAAGCCTACTATCGACAGCGCTCACTGAAACAAAACCGGGCTCTAGGTGAATCGAAAGATTATATTTCTCGGGAAACAAGAAAACCGGCAACGAGTTTCATAGTTAGTCCGTTCGTTTCATTAATTAGTTTGATGCGATTCTTTTAGTTTGTTGCGAGTTTGAATTGTAATTTACAGTTCCTCGGGCAGCCAAGTGGATCGGTTTCTTAAGAAGACCTACACATTTACTATTGGTGGTGTTCATAGCACATTACTTACTTAAATTATTGAGAATATCCCGGAGCGCCAGCTTGATTTCTTTCGTAATGATTAAACGATAAACGGTTATTTGTAGGGCTCTTCAACGCCGGTCGCTGGTTTTGTTCGGCGTACAGACCCCACACAGTAGATACGAAATTATTGATGCAATGCCTGCATGAGAATACACATGATAAATTAACGCAGCCCTCGGCCAGTCGTAATGACTTTGAGTGTATATATAATTAACAAATCGATAACATTCAGTTTGCAATTATTTAAACTGTTATTACGTGGAATTCCGCACGCAAAATTACATACGTTAATTAATTTGGATTCAGATGTACCTACAGGGTAAATATGACACAACTTGTCAAATTTTTCCCAGGGTTTTACAATGAATTCGTAAATTCAAATGTTTAGTATGCTACGTCCATGTATGAGTAGGTTGAAGGTATTAAAACAAATTGAAATGTAGTCTGCTATTGCGCTAATAGAAATTTGATTCATTTCATTAACAGGCGCGGTGGGGTTTAATCCTACCCTGAACAATGGTGATAGATCTTTTATTCAACCACGCTGGCCATGTTGTACATACATATAAGTAGATAACCTACAACAACTATCTCCAGAACCAAAGTTTATTGCGTTAATGTGGTTAGCGCAAATGTGCTTTAAGGATTGCCATTTTAAAAGAAAACAAATACACGCAGTGATTCAAAATACCTAGTAAGGAGGAGGAAAGGTGAAAACGGAATGCGCTAATGAAGGCGAACTTGCAATGATGCTTTTAACGACAAAGACAGGAAAATAACTAGATTGGATTTTTGTAGTTGCCGCGAATACTCGCTATTATTCGGTATTCGGCATTACTCGACATTTTTTTGATAATAATCGTCCAATTTCGATTATTAAATGAAATGAATGAAATATTTATTTATTTACATCAAAAATTAAGTCGTTCCATGTACAGACAGATAAAAAACTTTCTTTAAATAGCTTAACTTAAGTTAAGTAATTCTTAGTTTATACAACATAACTTAGTAGTAGTAGGAACCTTTGAACAATAACAGCGGCCGCTGCACTACGAGTAGACTCGAGGCCTGTGTCGCAGGACCCGTTACAATTTTTTAATTAAGTTATTCGGCAATCGGCGAACTAGTCGCCGACAAAATAAACTTTTAACGAAAAAAATACTAATGAGTTAAAAACAATATTTTTATAATAATACATACACAATTGTGTAATTAGTCCGGTCAATTTATACCAAAGAATAAGGGTGAAAGTGAGAGATTGAAAACTTTTAAGTTTTATTTATAATCACATTATGAACAATTTTACCAATTTTCAGCTTGATGCGAATTTATGTACCTTCGAATGTCTAGATTGATCAGACTAAATTGTTTGTGTAGGTGCAGAAAAAAATGCTTTTATGCACGACTATGTGCATCTGTTGGATTTTAAAGATTAAAAAGCCTAACTAATTCATTTTCATGAATATGATAGGCACAGGTACTCATTACAGATACTAATTGATACTGTGTACACAAACAATAACACAATTGTGTATCTATACTAAAAAATATTATTTTTAACTCATTTGTATTTTTGTTCGTTAAAAGTTTATTTTAGACGACTATTCGCCGAATGCCGAATAATACAGTTAGTATTAAACGGCATTCGACGATTATCAAAAAAAAAATGTCGAGTAACGCCGAATTGTTTATTAATCTGCAAATTTTTATCAGCTTCAAGGAGCCCTGCTGGTATCGCACCCTAAGTCTTATGTTCTACGACTACAATATCTGGTCGACAGTAATAAAAATCAACCGCTTTACAACAAGGATCTAACACAAGCTTCCCGCTAGGAGCCTTCTTGCGTCAACTTCAGATCAGGCCGTGCAAATTTTATTTGTCACGGAGTGAGTACATTTTACTCCTTTAGAGCTCTTGTGGACTTCTGCTTTTAGGGGTAAAACGGGTCCCTATTACTAAGACTTCGCTGTTTGTCCGTCTGTCTGTCTGTCTCCAGGCTGTATCTCAAGAACCGCAATAGTCAAACAGTTGAAATTAATCATAATATATTGCCGGTTTATTTAAGAAGAATGTTACCTTCTTAAATTTTCTGGTCTGGGTCTGTAGAGACTGCCCTTGTCAGTCATCTGGTACGCATTTTACAAGGCAAAACCTTCGTATGAGCACAGTTAAGGTTGGTTATTAATCTTTCCTATTTCTATTATTAATTCAATATAAAGTACTTTTGATTGTGTTTATTGGCCCGAAGGTATTACTCGCATCGAATCTTAGACTATAAGGCTTCAGAAGGTCTTACATTGTAGGGTAAATACGTTAGAAGCTTATCACAATAATGAATGATGGTCAAATTATGAGCTGGAGCGAGAAAAAAGTATAGGTTCAATGTGACAAAGTTCTTAAGTGTATGTATATGTTACCGAAATGTATGAAATCTTGGAATTGTACAAAATTCCGAAGCTGTATAGGAAATGTATGAAATGTTCTTTTAAAAATAATTTAATACACACATATATGTATAAATTCCCTAGGAATTGTATATAATTCCAATATCCTATTAGGAAATGTATGAATAAATGTATTCTGTAATGAAAATACGTTGTTAAAATAAGAATAACTTTAACCAAGACGTTTTGTTAAGAGAATCAGGTAACAATGATTCTGTAAAATACAACATCTTCATATTACCTACATATCTTCCAAATTAAAGCGTTAAAAATCAACTATCTAATAATTTGTTATGTGCATTTATCACGAAATCAATTTATAATATAACGTGAAACTGTCATTTAATATGTTATAATAATATGTAGGTAAGTAAATGTCTTTATATTTTAGTTAAACATAAACAGAGGAATCGATTATGAGAGTAAAGGGATGTGAGGGAGCGACCTCCTTTCGACCTGACATCTTTTCGCTCCAAGCCACCCTCACCTGCCCGGGGTGCATTCTGCCGAATAACAATCTTCGTACAGGGATACATATCCCTATAGATTAAGAAGAACTCTTGGTAACATTATATACTTTGAGATCGTGAATACAATTGTTTTAAGATTTGTTCTTGAAACCAATTTAATAGAATTCATCATTCGTTTTAGCCAAAACTACATCTATTATATTTCGGGCATCACCACGTCCGTTTTACATTTCCGGCTGCTATTTAGGAAGTGTATGGATTTCCTAGGAAATGTGTCTTATATAATTATTTCACACATTTCCTTGCGTTTTTAGGAATTACATACATTTCCTAGGATTTGTATACAATATCGGTTTTAACACATTTCCGGTAACATATATAAAAACTTAATTACAAAAGAGGATCTTGCCAGTATCTATTCGGTAGAATAGTGCTGTCCAAACCGGTGGTACATTGACTATTGATATACGAGTATGTCTTTTAAAAGCCTATACTCGTACAAATAACCCATACAAGTTATTTTAAATCAGAAGCTGGCTCATCAATAAACATATAAGTATCTTTGGGATTGTACCTTCATACCGAACAGGCACAGATTAGTTGTATTATACAGAGATCACCGGATCGGTGCCCGGGGCGTCTACACATTACATTAATTAAATCTGCCAAAAACCTCGATGGCAAAAGGGTTCTGTGCGTTGGAAACATAATGGATGTGTAGTTATTTTGTTAATCAACTTTAATTGCTACAGTGGCACATGATAGTGGCTCCCCCTCTCGCCTGATGGAAAGCGACAGAGATAGCCCAAGTCGCTGCGGGAATCACCAAATCAGTCACTTGTTAGATGGCACCGCCATCAATGCCGGCCTTTTATCATTTGACCGCCGATAAATAAGACACAATAGAATATCAAAGTATTTTTTAATAGGATAGAATAGAATAGAATAGAAAAAACTTTATTTGGACACATAACACAAACAAAACAGAGAAAAAAAAAATACACATTTAGCAAGTAAACAAAACACAACTTGTTGGTTAATAAAAAGAAAAATGCGCCTCTGCGTAATGCGACCAAAAAGGCGTCCTCAGCTATTGTTACAGCAAACCTTTGCTGTAACACTGGTTTTCAGTGGAAACCATCGATAATGTAGCTCAACATAATGGTTTCCCTACGCCAGATGGGAAGCGAAAGGGAAGCCCAAGTCGCTGTGACAACGGGCAAGTAACTGTCAGTTACCTGTCAGAAACCACCACCATGCCGGCTCAACCCTAACCCCCCACGAGCTTCGGAAACCCTACCGGCAGAAACACGACCCGGAGTTATTTGGCTGCGGTGTTCTAGGTATAGGGTGGAGGTCCTTCCTCGGACGGGCGGCTGAATTCGAACGAAGATTCGCTATGCCCTACCTCTCTGAAAGTTAAGATAGCTCTGGCTATGCATCAACAGTTCCCAAAACGTCACCAAAATCACTGCACGGGTGTTTCGCGAAATTGGTGATCGCCAGTCAAGCGAGACCTTAGTAGAAAACGTCTACGTTCCAAATGAAGTCACTGTCAAACTCATTTTAGCTTTCATACATACATTATAAAGTTTAGTATCACAAATTGCACACGGATGCATTCCGCGCCATCGGGAATTCAATAAAAAGTATTAATTTATTTTGGGAATTAGTTATTTGAATAGATTTAATGAAAATGGACATCCCTCTATATTGTCGTTGTTTTTTTTTTGTGCCGGGGTCCTAATACAAGGGAGGATTGATAATTATAGAGATCAGTGTAAGGGAGGCAAGGCAGCCGATTAATTATAGTTTTCATTCCTTTATTTTCTTGTAACGAGACGAGTATTGAGTATGAATGTGGAAGGGTATAGAAGAAGAGGAAGACCAAAAATGGAATGGATGGACTGTGTGAAAAATGATATACGCATATCATTTTTCACACAGTCCAGTCAAAGGTGTGAGTGTGGAGGTGACGGCTGATAGAGGAGAGTGCAGGAAGAAGAAAACATGATAACAAGAGAATTCCTTTATTTTCTTCATGCATGCCAGTTTGGAATTAGTGATATTTTTGATCGTTTTGAAAATAATAATCGAGCTTATTTTGGGATGAACTTTTAAATTGAAATTGATGAAATAAACACAAACTTGTAGTGTCACGTCTTTATAAGATTGGTAAATCATTACACAGTATAAAACAACCTCGCTTTTTTGTCTGTCTGTCCCTATGTATGGTTAATGTTTAAAAAAGCAACGCATTTTGATGCGTTTTTTTAAGAAATACAGTGTTTCAAGAGGAATTTTTATATGTATTTCCATACTTAATATTATAAATGGGAAAGTGTGTCTGTATGTTTGTCTTTCTTTCACGGCAAAACGGAGCGACGAATTGACGCGATTTTTAAGTGGAGATAGTTGAAGGGATGGAGAGTAACATAGGCTACTTTTTTCCCCTTTCTAACCCCCCCCCCTACTTCCCTAATATGGGGGGGGGGATTTGTATGGAACAGTCACCCCAAATTTAACGCGAGCGAAGCCGCGGGCAAAAGCTAGTGCATAATATATTTAAAAAACACTGATAATTTATGAGGCTACCGAAGTGAAGCAAGGGCCGGTCGCTGGTCATTTATAATTGAAATAAGAAATAAGAAAACTTTATTACAATTGACATCACAATAACACATTGACAAAACACATATTACAAGCATAGACAAAACATAGAAAGATAAAAGAAGACAAAAATAAAAAAAATATAAAAATTGTTTAATAAGTTACCAGATCATGAACTCTCCATTCCTAACTTCAAATCATACCTAAATTCGTACAAATACGAGTACTCGTACTAATGAAAGGGGCTTAACAATCAAAATCTCTTGGACTACTGCATCATAGGGAACAATTATTGCAATTTTTTATAAAAACCAATTTTGAATTATATAAATTCTATTTCTAGCTTTGCATTGTATAACTTGAAATTTATTATAAACGTTGTTATACAGACATTGTAAAAACATTGGCGATGAAAAAGAGTAACTATCGAGTTACTTACTGTTTCTTCTCGATAGAAAACAACTTTCCGAACTCAGTAGTTATTTTTATTTGTACTCTGCTACTCTTCAATCTTTTTGTGAAATATATGAACACTGAAATAACCCAGTAAGTATGCGCCCCGCGGTGTTACCCAGTTTCCCGTTCCCGTAGGTATTTTTGAAAAAATAGTAGCCTATGTGTTATTCCAGACCATACACTATCCTCCAGTCAAAATTCATTCAAATCCGTCCAGCCGTTTAGACGTGAAGAAGTAACAAACATACACACTCACAAACTTTCGCCTTTATAATATTATATATAGTGTGAAGTGTGATAAGTTCATTAAAGCCACCTTGTTTAATGAATATCAGGCGAGTATTTATGTTAGCGATACATTTTATTAGCTTTCCATTTTTAAATTACCCGGCAGCACTGCACCTAATAGCAGAATACCGTCAATAAAGTATGAAATTCCTGTAGAACATTTTTCCGAAAAAAGGTAGGTATGGTCTAAGATCCCGCCTTATGTCTCATCTAATAAACGTCTCGTTGAAGGTCGTTCTATGGCGGGATCCTCTACCAGTAGGTTATTTATAGGCGTTAGATATAAGAAAATAAACGAATGCACTAGATGTAATTTCTTACACTTAATATATATATTTTTTAAAATTAATTTCTCTACAGCTGAAGCTGTTACAATAATATTTTTAATACTTGGTTAGGTTGAATTGATTTTATAAATTTTAAATACATATTTATGAAGCTATTATTTTATTAGTTAATATTAGTAATTCGTTTTAAGAAATATGTAATTAACACGTTCCGATTCTAAGGAATAAAATGTATTTTTGCAAATTGGATTTTAAATCACTCGCAATGTTTAAGTGAAATTAAAGTTAATGTCTTTTTCTTTAAATATAATAGCAGTACAAATTTTACGTGACGCGGTTAAAATATTTTCATTTAGCGCGTAAGTACCTATATTAATGTGTATGCTAATAATTTGTACACAATTTAAATTAAAATTTATCCACCAAATAATGCAATAAATGTTATACTCCAAAAACTAGTAAAAAGAGAGTTTCTAAAACGATTCATAAATAATCCGCTCCTTTTCTTCTAATAAATAGTCTAATTATAAGAACTAAATGTAAATCTAGGATAAATACGATTATTGATCATAGCAAAAACTCAAAGTAAATTAAATCCGGTACGCTAAATAAATTGCGTGCGAAATCCGCCGGATAAAATCGGTTCTTGCATCTCCCACTTAAGGGCTGCACAGCCGTATCATGCAACAGGTCCGCAGAAACTTTGGTTCTGGTTTCACTAAAGCTAAGCTACCGTGTAATGTGACACTCACCGTGTCTACCGCTCCTCGCTCTTTCACCTTTCGCTTTTAATAAAGCCTGCCTTTTTCGCTCAGCTCGTATTGCCAGGACAAACTGGTGGTAATTAGCTCTACATTCGCTGAACAAGACCACCGGAATTTCGCTAGAACCCGAATCACTGCTGCTGCAGGAAGGTAAAGGAAACACGACGATCAGAACATCATTGTTGAAGAAAATTCTAACGTATTATAAAATTAATAAGACACTTATCTGTTATTGGCTTCGGGCGCGGTGTGACTGGGTCCTTCTGTGCTCGCGGCATTCGTCTTGTATTTCTGGTTTAGATTTTTCGCGGTAGAGGTAGTTGATTGGCCAGTTGATTATATATATTTGAGTATGTCGCGCGGAAAACGGTTGTTATTTCGAGTTCCGGTTTCAGTAGTGATGTCGTTCCGTCGGTATCGGTATCCGCCGGTCGCGCGTCCGGATGCAAGCGAGGACAATCACTGACTACCGGTGCGTCGCTGCAGCGGCACTGTTCGCGGGCTTCTTTGCGTCTGCATCCGGGCCCTAACTGGTGCTACTATTTATAGCCGTTTCTCAAACACCACGCCTCTCGGACATAGACCAATCACATCAAGAGAATTTGCTGACAGCATTAATCAGGTCCTGCCATTTCGTGATTTTTGTTAAACTTGACCAATGGCGGACAGGTCCGCCCCCTTGTAAAATGGTCGCCCGCTATCGACAAATTACTCAAATTGACATAAAGTATAAATCTATATTTATACTCGTAGTAGCTGTGAAAATTTTGGTCCCCTAAATCTCTTAGCGGAATTTTCTTTGTCTGCGTAAGCGCGGTCTACCGGAACGTCTGTGTGTATCCTACAAAATGTTGGTTAAAATTAACCAATTTTCACGGTTGATTTTTTATTGCAATTGTACCAAATTAGGCAAAGAAATTAATAATACCTGACATAATTCCATTGAAACCTGTGTTGCTTTTCAATCCCTAGTTCCTAGTCTCTAGTTCTAGAATGCGAATCATTGTATTATCGCTTTGGAGGTAAGGGTGTCTACATATAGGTTGCAGTTAATCACTTCTTTGCTCATTCATTTACGCCTTGATATATATAAAAAAAGGTAAATCGAGAGGGAATTCCTTCAGGAGACAGCCTTACCGTTACCTATTCGCCAGTTACGGGGATTTATCTATTTCATTATACACCGCCCATGTTACGATATGAAGAACTTAGGAATTTTGAGAAATCGGTCTGATTGTTCAACTTTTTTGCTCATAAAATTGGTGTGCATAACATCCGATGATCGCATCAGAAAATCGTCTGCCATACATTCATTTGTCAAACATTCAGATTCATAATTTTGTAAGTAGGAATCAACCTTTACGTACATTTCACATCCGTAATAACTAAAAGTAAAGTCATAGAAAATTCAGAGACAGACGTCCTTTTGCATATATTTCATACCACCCTCGTTTCGCTTCGAGTATTTATGGAAACAATTAAAATCCTCTAAAATTATCCATGTTCTTCTACTATAATATTATGCGTGTATTGTACATCACCTCTTAAATCACTCTGTCTACATCAATCTTTAGTTATGCATACATTTAAAATCCGTAATAAAAATTAAAAGTAAAGTTATCAAATCGTAGAATGTTTAATAATGTATAAATAATGTAATATCAGACAACATCACATACACTGCTCTAATCCCAAAGTAAGTAGCTTAAGCACTTGTGTTATGGGTATCAGAACAACTAAGGTACCACAAATAAATACTAACAACACACATAATACACGGAATAAACACAAGTGTTCATCACACGAATGTTTGTCCCGGGTGGGAATCGAACCCACGACTCTTGATTCAGAAGGCAGGGGTCACTACCAACTGAGCCACCGAGCCAGTCAAGTCAAGTTCAGTTACAGTATCTGTCTGTCCTCATATTACATATCTGTATTCGGGGCTCCGGCGGCCTGTGCAAGCTATCCGTTATCGTCGCATATGTTTTCGTTCGCCGCAGCTTCGCCCGGCCGGCCAGGCTAAAACCACCTGCTCCTCATTACGCGGGCCGCCTCCTCCCCCCCCCCCCCCTGCCACCGCGCCAACGCGATTTTGACTATATAGGGTATTTGATTGTCTTTGATTTTGCAGATTTGATTGAACAATTATAAAAATATTGTACAATCCATACAAACTTCCTCCGTAAAGCATACAAAATAAGATGTGATCAGGCATGTGGCGCCACTTGTCATTTTTCATGAAGCATTTTTGAACTATTGCGGTAACTTGGAGACCATTACCTAATGCTGATGAACAATAAATTTTATCTATAATCTATATCTTCTATACCTACTTATAATAAATCTGTAGAGAGGTCAATTCTGTACATTAAATATATTTTCAAAATAACTATCAGGGGTGATTAGTGATTGATACTGATGCCAAAAATGCAATTAGTAAAATTTTTGTCTGTCTGTCTGTCTGTATGTTCGTTATAGAAACAAAAACTACTGAACAGATTTTAACGAAACTTGGTACAATTATTCTTTATACTCCTGGGCAGGTTATAGTATACTTTTCATCACGCTACGATCAATAGGAGCAGAGCAGTGATGGAAAGTGTTAGGAAAACGGGCGAAATTTTTATCTGTATGTTTGATCGCGCATCACGCGAAAACTAAGTACTGGATGGAATTGAATGCGGTTTTCACCAATGTATTGCTAGAGATCTAACTTAAAACTTAGGCACTAGGTATAGGTATAGATAGGTATTTTATGGAAGTCCATTATTTTTGAAACCAGATATCCATGCGTAGAGAGGTCAATTCTGTACATGAAATATAATAACTATGCTATCAGGGGGTGATTAGTGATCGATACTGATGCCAAAAATACAATCAATGGAATAGAATAAATTAGAATAATTATTTATTTATCATCACACATTTTGTTACATAATGAAGTGACAGAAAACAAGCAATGGGGATGTTTCCAGGGTCAAAATAATTACATTATATTTAGTCCGTATTTTAGATTATAAAAATATATTAGACACGTATTTTTTCTTTTTTCATTTAAACAAAAAATAACAAAGATACAAGGCATCAAAATTTAGGAGTGGGGGTCTTTGACGTTACATAGTGGCGAAAAAACTCCCACTATGTGACGTCACGCGTAATTTTAACGGGCTATATCTTTGTAATTTTTGGTCTAATTTACAAATGAAAAAATACGTGTCTTTTATTTTTGCACAATCTAAAAGACGGACTAATTACATTTTTTACGGAAACAGGCCCATTGCGCTGATAATAAAGAGGCATCTCGCTCAGCATGTGCCGGGGCGTGTCTGGGCCGCCGCGACGCTGGTCTACACGGATTTTTTTAATTTTTTTTTATTCAAAATGAGTTTGCGCTTGACTGCGATTCGCCTGATGGTAAGCGATATCGTAGTCTACGATGGAACGCGCTCACCCAGCAAAAACCGATTCACTCTCGCCTTGAACATCGGAAGATTATATCTCGCGGGGAACAAGGAGCCCGGCAAAGAGTTTCATACTTTAGCCGTTCGCACTATGAAGGTAGAAGCGAAACGCGCTGTGCGCGTCCTATGAACTTGCACCATGTAACGGTGCCTATTCGCCGTATCCCTGCTCGTCCGATGGTAAAAAGGGGCAGGAGGAATCAAATTAAATAATTCCGTCGCACACTCTCCAAAATGCAACCGATAGAATACCGACAGACAGGTGACTTTACGACGGTGTTCCAGACTTTGCAGTCTCGCGTCGCAAAGTAAGCGGATGCCACGAGAGATCTGTTGTGTGCACCGTAGGCAGATCCGTCGCGAGAAACAATTTCAATTATGAAGATAGGTTTCTACTACAATTTAAATGTAAATAACAAGGTCCCAAAGAATCAAACACGGGATCCGCCTCCGGGATCCAATAAGTAAAATTTCTGTCTGTCTGTATGTTCGTTATAGAAACAAAAACTACTTAACTGATTTTAACGAAACTTGGTACAAATATTCTTCATACTCCTGGGCAGGCTATAGTATACTTTTCATCACGCTATAATTAATAGGAGCAGAGCAGTAAAGGGAAGTGTTGGGAAAACGGGAGAAATTTTTATCTGTATGTTTGAACGCGCATTACGCGAAATCTACTGCATTCACTTCCATTTTTTTTATAGTAGCTCGACATAATAGCTTCCCTACGCCTGATGAAAAGCGAAAGAGAAGCCCATTTCGCTGTGACAACGGGCAAGTAGCTGGTTAGTTACTTGTCAATTGCCACCGCCATGCCGTCCCAACCCTAACCCCCCACGAGCTCCGGAAGCCCTACTCACCGGCAGGAACACGACCGAGAGGTCATTTGGCTGCGGTATTCTATAGGGTCCTTCCCCGGACGGGCAGCTCAATTCGAGCGAAGATTCGCTATGCCCTACCTTTCTTTATATTCAACTTCATATTTAACTTCCATAACATTTTATGGAAGTCCGTTATTTTTGAAAGCGTTGACATCCACGCGTGCGACGCCGCTGGCACAGCTAGTCACCAATATTTCTTTAATGGATTTCTTTAATAGTTATCAATAGCCTACTACCGATACAAAAAGACCGGTCTAATATTAGGGCGAATAAAACTTCGTGGTGTCGGATTTGCGACGATTTGTTTCTGTCACAGACTTTTAAATTATTCTCAAACTACATAGTAAGTATGCCTAGTAAAATTCTACCAAACAATCATCGCACTCAATACACATTATGCTCAAATAAACAATGCGTAATCAATTTATATTATCTTAAAATTATTAGGACAGAATAATGATTCTACCAAACAAAAGTTGACTGGCTCGGTGGTTCAATTGGTGGACCTCTGCCTTCTGAGCCAAGGGTCGTGGGTTCGATCCCCACACATTACAAACATTTGTGTGCATAAACATGTCTGTTTGTATTGGTCTGGGTGCATTCTATGTATAATATGTATTTATTTACAAAAAAGAAAAATGTATTTAAGTATGTTTACCAATTCAATATTATACCATGTAAAATTTGAAGCGACAATATTCTGCAAAAGCAGAAAAATCCGTCATTTCGTCCCCTGTCTGATTCCTGCTAAATGCAGTTGCGTACTTATAAAGTGCAATGTACGTACATTCCGTCCATTGAGATGGATCGTCGTGAAATATGTAGATGTGAAATACTTGTTCACACTTTTATTGATGGATCGTCCATTTTATTGAAATGGAAATATATACCACTCTTAGTCTCTTAATATTCGTATTTTAAACCAGCTGTGCCCCCGACTTCGTTTAATTAAACAATGAAATAATTATTTATGGTAGCATTTTTAATTATTTAGACCAATTAATTTACAAATAACGAATCAACAACCTCAGGTGTAGGTAAGTTTAAAGTTTCTAGCTCTAAAATTTACGAAACATTCATCCCCCCTAAGGTGTTGAAAAACCGTTACAACCCTTTGGTATGAACATTGAATGTCATGTTTATTCATATCGAATCATCAGCCTAAGGTATGCCTAAGTTTCAAATTCGAAAAATGACTTCCACATAACTTTTATGAATTTCGGGCAACAAAATGATAGGCTACATAATATGTTTTTATTTTCTTCCACAAAACTCATGCTTATTACTATACTACTAAGACTTGTTACTATTGCCTGAAACTAAGGCTTGTTATTTTCAGCCCACCAGACTTATTGATTTTTAATTTATCATTGAATTTGATTCATTAAAGAAAGCTAGAACAGGACGTCTTCTAGTAGCCCGTCCTTTACTACTTTGAGAATACATCTTGACTTTTGCAATCACCCGTCTTACCTTTTATCAGTCTCATTCCTTTCCTTCCTCCTTTCCTTTTATTATGTCGTATTTTATAACTTTATCTATCAATTGAAAAATCCTTAGACTACGAGTATTATCCAATCTCAGTGAAAATGTTTCAAGAGAAATATTTTTCCGCAAAATAATACCATATAGGATTTCTGAGGCAAGTTGGGATTACTCATGCACTCCAATGTGCTACCTTCGACCTCTAAGTGATTAAAACAAAAGGTAAAATAAACCTAACACAGAGCAATCGTTTTGTGCAATACTTAGGGCCACACATATCGAATTGAAAAGGGTATTGCGACAGTATCGCTTTCCGCCGGCTTTATTAATTCCGGAGCGAATCGTTTACGTTATGAGTCCGATTAGTGTGCTTTTCAGAAGGTAATTTCATACAAAGTGTACTTACTAAACGGCTCTTGTTGATACCGTTAATCGTACGTTTGTAATGCGCTGCATAAGAAGTCCTAGGGGTCCTAGAAGACGACTAAGGGTCTAAATGACAATTGTCATTGGGTGATATGGCTCGGTAGCTCAATTGGTAGTGACCTCTGCCTTCTGAACCAAGGGTCGTGGGTTCGATCCCCACACATTACAAACATTTGTGTGCATGAACATGTCTGTTTGTATTGGTCTGGGTGTTTTCTATGTATAATATGTATTTATTTACAGAAAAAAAATGTATCTAAGTAAGTTTATCAGTTGTCTAGTACCCATAGTACAAGCTTCGGCTTTGTTTGGGGCTATATGGCGCTGTGTGGCCCAGCGTGGCATGCCTTGGGTTATTTATTTATTTATATCTATGACCAGCAGTGGACGTTTGATTATGATGATGATGAAGTTTCTTCGATAGCTGTATTATATTAATAACTAGCTGTGCCGGTGGCGTCGCACGCGTGGATATCGGGTTTCAAAAATAACGGACTTCCATAAAATGGTATCTTAATTTTAGTGTTAGATCTCTAGCAATACATTGGTAAAAACCGCATTTAATTCCATGCAGTAATTTTCGCGTGATGCGCGATCAATCATACAGATAAAAATTTCTCCCGTTTTCACTACACTTCCCGTCACTGCTCTGCTCCTATTGATTATAGCGTGATGGAAAGTATACTATAACCTGCCCAGGAGTATGAAGAATAATCGTACCAAGATTCGTTAAAATCCGTAAAGTAGTTTTTTTTTCTATAACGAACATACAGACAGACAGACAGACAGACACAGACAAAAATTTTACTGATTGCATTTTTGGCATCAGTATCGATCACTTATCACCGCCTGATAGTTATTTTGAAAATATATTTCATGTACAGAATTGACTTCTCTACAGATTTATTATAAGTATAGATAAATATGCTACTATTTCTTTTTATAGTAGCTCGACATAATGTCTTCCCTACGCCTGATGGAAAGTGAAAGAGGAGCCCAAGTCGCTGTGACAACGGGCAAGTAACTGGTCAGTTACCTGTCACTGCCACTTGCCACCGTCATGCCGGCCCAACCCTCACCCCCCACGAGCTCCGGAAACCCTGCTCACCGGCAGAAACACACACGACCCGGAGGTCATTTGGCTGCGGAATTCTATAGGGTGGAGGTCCTTCCCCGGACGGGCGGCTCAATTCGAGGGAAGATTCGCTATGCCCTACCTCTCTCAATAGTGAATAGTGTAGGATAAACGTTGGTTTGCTTTTACATTAATTTTACACTTATCCCAATGGTAAGCTAGGGGACGCGACCCACTCAATGTGGCGCAACGATGTGGTGGACAAACCTGGGTTTTTATGACAGGGGGCAGACCTGGGCGTGTCTGAAAGGCATCCGATGGTAAGTGATCACTTCAGCCCATGGACAAAGCAACACCAGACGAGTCACATGTGCGTTGTCGGCCAAAATATTTGTAGGCTCGCTTTTTCAGGGTCCCTAAATGGCATTCGGAAAAGTCGCAGCTGGTAGCCGATTCAAAACAACCGTTGCACGATGCAGAAAATCCTTCAAAGAATTTTCCACGGGCCTCGGGTATAGTCGCCGCTGCCTGCACCCGCTATTTGCAGCTACGGAGATCGGCGTTTTAGAAGCTAGATTCGGTGGACGCTCGCTGCCCTGGCGGGCACACTTAAAAACTGTATGTTCCCCCGAGCGGTCGCGGCCATGAGGGTTTTCTGAAAAGAATATCCACCGATAGGTATACGCGGCAGGTCCAACTGTCATTAGTTCAGTTTGACATGACATAGACGATCACATAGCCATTGACCAATCGTATGATAGGTGGACTGCAGGCTACATAACGCCATCTATCGGGCATTTCATTTTGGAACACCCTCATAGGCATCTACGGTGTACAACCAAATAAATTGCACTACAGTCAAAATATTTTCATAGAATTCCGACAAATGGAGGGGTTGAAATCCGCGAAGCTGCCGTGCATTGGCACGTATAGACTGCTCTATGTGGACTTTTACAAAGCTTGTGTTTTTTATTTTGAGCTTTTAACGTGGATTGCAATGACCCACGAATTCTATGGATTTTGTATAGATAGATATTCTTTATTGCACAAAATAAATGCAGAAAAAGGTGATACAGACATTTTATGGTACAATGTAGGCGGTCTTATCGCTAGTATATATCGAAGGGATCTCTTCCAGAAAAAAATCAGCAATATTAATCCGTTAGGTTTTTATCTTCGCTACATTATCATTAGCCTATCTCCACTACTGGCCTCTCCAGTTGTTCGCCGCCTTATTCAAACACCTGGAGGATTTACCCATAATCGTCACGCTGCTGGACAGGTGGGTTGGCGATCGCAGGGAGTAGCTCTTCGCTCCAGTGACTGCTGAATAACAAACGAGGTCGGCCGTGTGGCATAGCAAAATACCACAGGCCGATGACGGGCAACAGCGGAGTGGAGCTACGCCGCCAACCCGCCTGCCCAGCGTGGCGATTATGGCTAAAGAAAGCCTCCAGATGTTTGCCCAAACTGGCAAACAAATTGAGAGGTGATTGAACAAATGATTTTTAATTCCTGTGTCGTACCATTCAAAGTGGAAGTCTTTAATAGTATATCTAAGGTTTATTCGCTGTCTTCTTCTTGTCGTGTCGATGACAAAAACAAACTTTCCGAGACATGTGCCGAGACCAACTCTCTGCCACATGGACACGCATTAGGTAGGGTATTCGGCAAAACAAAATTCTATTTACAATGACTTTGACTTTATTTTTTCTTTCTTCCTGTTGCTAACTGTCAGCGAAATATTTATTATACAGCCCATGAGTTATTTATCTAGGTACTTAGTCTATCATATGCGTATGTATGTTTATTTATCCATTTATCCGTCTTTTATGTACATATAAATTTCTTACATATTTATTTACATTTTTGTTCTGTCACTCCAAACAGGTTCCATCAGAATACCAGCGTCGTTATGGTGTCCTTGACGCCATAACGGCATAAGCTGAGGATGGAACCTGATTGGCTACACACTTTCGTTCTTTTATGTTCTCTGCTCATATGTTATTGTGTATTTATATTACAGTAGAACCTCGATAAGTTAAAGTTCAAGGGAAACACAATTTTTTTTAAGTTATCGAGGTTTTAAGTTATCAAGGGTCTATGTTATGGATAGGTCAATATAGAGGTAGACATGTAAAATTAGGAAATTCGGCAATTTTGCGTCTTTTACAATGAAGACCTTTTTCTGAATTTTGTTTCTACAAGATTTCAGCTTCTTTTTAATGATGATTGACAATGTACTCTCATGTATCCCAATCTGAGCCGCAACTTCTTTCCTTTTCAATCCATTTTCACTGGTTCTGTATAGCTTTTAATTTATCAGCGTATGTAAGTGTTATTAGTTTTCTTTTTGAACTCATTTTAAATCAGTTTTATCACACAGTAGGTAAAGCGATGTTTCCAGGACAGTGATCAAAAACTTATGATCCAAGTAGGCTTAGTTGTCTTAAAGCAAACAATAGATGACATTATGTATTTTTTACGTTAACAATTTAACTAGTGAACACGTGCAAGCAATAAATTCCGAAACCTTTTGTTTGCACACTCTTCAAAATGACTCATTGAAAAATAATTTTATGTTAGGTATAGAGGTTGTGGAAACATTTCTTTAAGTTACTGAGGACAATACAGAGATTATTTTTTTAAGTTATAGAGGTTGCGAATTTTAAGTTAGAGAGGTTTTGGGCTCTGATGGGAAGGGAACATAATAATTTTTTGAAGTTATAGAGGTTTTTAAGTTACCGAGGTTTGAGTTATCGAGGTTCTACTCATGTATTACCTGTGTCTTGTGTTGCCAATAAAACATTTTTCTTTCTTTCTTTCTTCATTACTGGTAGCGAGTAAGAGGCTTTTGCATAAGGCATCCCTACAGCGGCCAACCTGAACTTGAAGTCTTGTCCGTTTCTATAGATCGTATAGTAATTTTTTTTTTATATAAGAAGAGCTTTCAGGATGACCTCACTCCACCTGATGGTAAGCGGTCGTGAGGTCCAAAAGTTAGTTAGATTTCGCCGTCATAGGCGATGGAGCTATTATATTTTGTCTCAATAAAAAAAAATCAATGGCCGCCGAAATCGGAATTAAAAATACTATGATACAGAACTGACTATAATTTCTATCGAAAGCTGGGTGAAATGAAGTACCTATTGAATATTCACTACTGTTTTACAACAACGCTGTACCGTTTTGACAGCTTTTGTTCAGACAACAGGAAGGAACAAAGGGATAGGATCAGATAGGAATATGAATTTGTTAATTTGGTAACTGCTACTGTAGTTACGTTCGGTTTTGTGAAGGTAACTAATTGGCTGGTTGCATGAGTAAGGTAGATATATTTCTTGAGTTGTAAATCAATACATATTCCGTTCTGCTCCGATCTCTCCGACACTAAGATTAGAAGCTGGATACCCGAACTAAAATTCATTTACATAGGTATTCATCCCTGTCGGTTATTGTGTATGTAGCATGGCATGCTCTGGCAGTGAACCATTGGGCGAGAAAGAAAACTATAATGTGCACTACATTATACAGGTAACAGGGGTTTTAACAACTGTTTTAATTTTATTATATCTGAGAGACTCGGCAAAATAATAGGCCTGTTGCCGTAAAAAATGTAATTAGTCCGTCTTTTAGATTCTTCAGAAGACACGTATTTTTTTATTTGAAAATTAGACCAAAAATGACAAAGATATAGCCCGTTAAAATTACGCGTGACGTCAAAGAGTAGAAGTTTTTTCGCCACTGAGTAACGTCGAAGACCCCCACTCCTACATTTTGATGCTTTGTATCTTTGTTATTTTTTGTTTAAATGAAAAAAGGAAAATACGTTTCCAATATATTTTTATAATCTAAAATACGGACTAAATATAATGCAATTATTTTGATCCTGAAAACATCCCTATTACAAGTATAAAGTCGAAATCAAAAATCTCTTTATTCATATAGACTTGAGACTTACAAATCGGCACTTATAAATCGGAAAAACAGTAGGTAAATTTAAAATAATTACATTTACCACCGGATTCGGAATGCAGCTTCTACTTACTCGTTTCGATTTTTGAAACATATGGTAATTTTCTCTTATTAAGGGCCGCTACCCTTAGGATACAGGTTCATTAGGGTTTTTCGCTAACAAACAAGTTTAAGAGGACACAATAAAAGATGTGTCACGAGAAATATTACTTGAATAATGGATACCACAGTTGTTAAAGCTGCTCAAGTGATTGCACTGCTTCAATCGGGTATACGGCAGTGAGATGTCGGTTGGCAACTGAACTTAAACTGTTTTGTGATTCAAAAATTTACCAGAGGTACCTGGAGACCGGTGGTTACATCCATAGGCAAAGATCTGATAGACTTCGCTACACCTCGGAGAGAAACGACCGCTTTCTTGTTTCAGTCATCATCATCATCATCAGCCTATCGCAGTCCACTGCTGGACATAGGCCTCTCCAGTTGTTCGCCACTTAGCCATAATCCCCACCCTGGGCAGGCCAAGCGTAGTGATTAAGGCAAATCCTCCCAAATAACAATTGTCATTGGGGGAGGCCTATGTCCAGCAAAGGAAGTTTGCAAGCTGATGATGCAGCTTTGCCGCTAGGATGGAACTAAACAGGCGTGCAATGATAAGAGGGGTGCAATGATGAGAAGCCTCCTCGTATGGCCGGCTGCTACTAATTTCCTTCTGAGGATTGGTAGTAGAGGGTCCTGGCGGATCCCGGGCAACGGCGGGTGGTAATCTCTTAGGAGATTGCCACCCGACGGCTAATTCTCTTCGGGTGATGCCACCTTCCGGCGGTATCTTGTGTGGGCAGACGTACTCTGCAGCTGCCCGTTATGGGGCGCGCAGTACTGGTGAGGCCCCATCGGCGGCACCAGCGCAGCGCGTTGGAGTGTGTGGTTTTAGGTCGCCAGAGAAAGAGTGCCCCTTCGGGGGATCTCGCGGTGTGTCGTTGCCGTCCTCCCTATCCTGTGCGACCCAACGGCCTTAAGGCCGAGTATGGAAGGATGAATGTGGTGTTGGTGCATGACACCTGGCCCGCCTGGCGGCCGCAGCGCTTGGCGCTGGTTTGTCGGCGAGGGTCGCAGAGGAAAAGGAGCGGCCTACGGGGGACTTCGCGGTGTTGTCGTTGCCGTCCTCCCTATCCTCTGCGACCCTTGCCACCTGACATGGCCCAGCGGGTGGTTGGTGCGAGGGAACCTCCACCTGCCTTGCACGGGACCTGTCGTGTTGGATGCGAGTGGTAGGTGGCCACTCCTTTCACTTCCCCTTTGGGGGAGTGTGTTGAGTCTGCCTGGGGCAAACTGCGCTGATGGTGTCGCGGTGTATTGGCTATGCCGCGTCCCGCGTCACCATCACCAAAGCGCATGGCGGAACGGCCGGGGTTTTTTAGTGGGTATTCTGTCTCGCTTCCATCTAGAGGCGAAGCGAGTTCCACGTGTGCATCCTCACCAGTCCGTGGTGCTAGATCCAGATCCTGCTGAATAACAAACAGTGGCACAGGCAGAGAGAGAGGTGGAGCGCCCTGCGATCGCCAACCCTGCCCAGTGTGGCGATTATGGGTAAATCCTTTGCCCAGCAGTGGACTGCGATAGGCTGATGATGATGATGAATAAGGAATACCCCTACATTAGAAACTGCCTAAAGCTGTTGGTCCCGCAACTGATTTATCTCTGGTCGTGTTAAACCGAACGGAACAACCACGAATGGTCATCATACGAATGATTGACCCGGGTATCTAACCCTTGGTATGAAAAGACAGCTCGATCGGTTGCCCTTTCAAGGAACAAGTACCTAAACCTGCTGATATGGTTGTTATGTTGGTACCTACTTGATTGCTGTAAACCTACTTCTTCGTTATTGTTCACGCGTCTCTTGATAGACCGTATTAATTTCATCATCATCAGCCTCTATAAGTCCACTGTTGGACATAAGCCTCTCCGAATGTTCGCCACTTTGATCGATCCTAGGCTTCTCGCATCCTTGCCAGCCGTCCTGCGTAAATCGTCACACCACCTGGCCTGAGGGCGTGAGGGCATCCTACACTACGTTTGCCGAGACGCAGTCTCCACTCCAGAATTCGTTTACCCCAACGGTTATCGGTTCTGCGGCTAATGTGTGTATGTGAATAACTTGTTGACTAGCAGTACCATAAGTGTCCACGTTTCGGCTCCGTATGTCTTAACCGTTAGAACGCACTGATCGAAGATTTTCGTCTTTAGGCACTGTGGGATCGACGATGTGAAGACTCGACCTAGTTTCCCAAACGCTGCCCAGTATTAGATAGATAGAAATTCTTTATTACACGAAAACAGAGACAATACTGGAAAATACATTACAAACAAAACAAAGTACAATTTAGGGGGTCTTATCGCTTATAGCGATCTCTTCCAGACAACTTTCAGGTAGAGGAAACCAATTTCACTTAAAGAGATGGGTAACCCAGTGCAAATCTATCTACTGTTACTATTAAAGTACTATAAATACGTAAGACATTAAGTAGTAAAGAAGAAAGTGAGTAAGTATTAATTAGTAGCGGAAAATAATTAGGCTAAGTAATGTGAAAGAAATTATTAACTTCAATGTGGTATATTATTCACCATATAGGGACCGCTAAAAATTAGGTCATGTATTTTTTGTAAAGTTGAAATATGGACTTATATTTTATGGTGCATTTATTGTGAATATACTAAATAAAAATTATTATTTTCAGGATTAAAAGGAAGTATTGATTATAACGAAAATTAATGACAAAATGGACGATTTAAGGAGGTAAAAGTACGACGACGAAGAATAGAAGGAATTCCTAAATTTGTATGTGCAAGTGCACAGATTATACACCAAAATGTGTCAGAAAGTGATTAATCAAGTTATGATAGTGGAAATAATACGGATACAGACAGTCAGCAGATGATTCTGACAAGGAAGCACCTTCTCCGCGTTCACTCCACGAAGACGACGTAGACCAAATGAAGGATGAATATCTGTTGGGAGAATGACGCGCAGATGCCAATGAGGCTGTTTTCTACAATGATGAATATTGATGAAAGAAATAGTAAATTCTTTTCAAGGCCTATACTGAACGCTTGATGGTACGCCAACTGTATTTGAAAAACATTGCCATGGCCCTAGTCAATCCATATGAAAGGTCAAACAAGGTCATCTATATAGATACATTAAATATTTCTTTGAGAAACAACATTGCTCTCTATGTACCAGCAGAACAAGAATCATCTTAAAAAAAGGAAGGTAGATGCAGTGGACGTCCAACAAAGAGAAATAGGCGCACGAAAAAAGGGTGTTACAGATGCTCTAAGCTACTGTGCACTGAATGTTGCTCATGCCTTTGTCAAGACTTTTACTTTAGATAAAGTATGTATATCTTGTAAATTTAGAAAACATATAGTTTTGTTATATCTTCCCTTTTTTTTCTTATTATGTAGGACTAGCTGTGCCAGCGGCGTCGCTCGCGTGGATATCGGGTTTCAAAAATAACGGACTTCCATATAATACCCATCTATACCTTGTGCCTAAGTTTTAAGTTAGACCTCTAGCAATACATTGGTGAAAACCGCATTCAATTCTATGCAGTAGTTTTCGCGTAATGCGCGTTCAAACATACAGGTTTAAATTTCTCGCGTTTTCCCAACACTTCCCGTCACTGCTCCGCTCCTATTGATTGTAGCGTGATGAAAAGTATCCTATAACCTGCCCAGGAGTATGAAGAATAATTGTACCAAGTTTCGTCAAAATCTGTTCAGTAGTTTTTTTTTCTATAACGAACATACAGACAGACAGACAGACAGACAGACAGACAAAAATTTTACTGATTGCATTTTTGGTATCAGTATCGATCACTTATCACCCCCTGATAGTTATTTTGAAAAAATATTTTATGTACAGAATTGACCTCTCTACAGATTTATTATAAGTATAGATAAGTAAGAATAAATCTTTTGTGAGCCAAAGTTTTTAAATCAGAGTTTAATAAATATATTGATTTATCATTACTCATTTGTGCATTATTTATATCATAAGAATATAAAATTATTTAAATGTTGTATTCCTACTTAAAATGGTCAAAGGAAAGCGACGGCAAAATGCTCCCCACGCGTTCACTGACGTTACACAAAAAGGCGCCCCCCCCTTTTAGGGTTAATCCACTAATCATATTAATGGTTTCGTATATCGTAGCACTGGAAACGGATTCAAGCTTTGTTTTTTATGCTTTTTCCGCGTACATGCAAGCTCAATGGAATGAGCTCCCGACCACGGTGTTTTCGGATCACTGCGACTTGTCTTTATAATGTGGTAATTCTAAAGAAAGTCCTTTCCTCACGGTAGGTAGCGGCTAAGCTGTTGCCCAGGTATTGCAGAATCTATGAGCGGCGGTAACCGTCTAACATCAGATGGGCCGCTTGCTCCTCAGTAATTAAAACATCTGGTAGGATGGTGGGAGGAGGTGGGGTTCCACAATAGCTTAGCAACAGTGAAAACACTGATGAAAAAGCTGATGCTAACACTGAGCTAGTCTGCGCTTGCGGTTCAAACCTTCCCTAAAAATGTTTCTCTTAAATCTACAATCTTCTGCGCAGCTGCCGTCTCAGTAAAACAGTACTTCCTCTGAACCATAATAATATTATACATATGTAAACGTATACATTTGTTACCTAAATAAGAACCTACTTTCTCATAATGTCTATCGTGTTGTCAGCTCCACAGTCAGCTAATTCGCCATACCTAGTTTTTTTTTACAGCGTCACCTTCACTTTACTAATCATTTAATTTTTACTTCAGTGTTTTTTATATTTTTATTATTATTATTAACGGTACCACTGAAAATCAGCGCCGCGGCGCTTGCGTCACGGCTAATGCTGAGTGGTCACCCTTTTGGTGCATTGCCCTATTAGTGTACCTACGTTATTATGTGCCTACCTGTGTGATACCTTCGTTTTACATATTTGTTAAACTGGCATGTATTGTTTTGCACCAAATAAACGTTTTTTCTTCCTTTCTTCTTCTTTCTTTCTTTCAAACCATGGCCCACCTTACGTTCTGCCCGGCATGCTCTTTCCCCTGCACACGGGATGAGTTCATGTTAGTTACAGAAGATGCGGTTCGTTTGGCTGAATACTGGTCAGAAAGTATTTAGATTGTCGTCGACGCGCTAGGAAGAAGAAAAAGTATAGCACACATCTCTGATGGAAAAGCACCCTTATTGAGAGCGTTGAACTGCAGGCTGATATGCAGTTGTGGACTTGGCAGAGCGCGTGTGTGCATCATTACTATTATTACCATGCGGTAATCACCCGCGGGACAAGCCGAGACTAAAGCAATCTAAACTTGCTTATCAACAATCAACATTGAATCTGTTCAAAACAATAAAATAATAGTGTCGGACGATAAAGACATGCACATAGAGTGCCTATACAAAGATTGAACACGACTTTTCTTGGCACAATGTCTTTGAGTTTAGATTTTGGACGTGGTATCGACTCCCGGTCGGCCTGTAATTTTTTTTTATAGTAGCTCGACATAATGGCTTCCCTACGCCTGATGGAAAGCGAAAGAGAAGCTCAAGTCGCTGTGACAACGGGCAAGTAAGTGGTCAGTAACCTATCAGTTGCCACCGCCATGCCGGCCCAACACTAACCCTACTCTCCGCCGGTGAAACATGACCCGGAGGTCATTTGGCTGCGATATTCTATAGGGTGGACGTCCTTCCCCGGACGGGCGGCTCAATTCGAGCGAAGATTCGCTATGCCCTACCTCTCTTTACTCCGTGTCTGCGTTAATTAATAAGAGGCGGATTAATATAATGTATTTAAATTAGGTATATACTTAATACATACCTTCACAGATTTGACTTCCATAACACAAGTAATTAACTTACTTTGATCGGATCAACGTATGTGACGCAGTCTGACTTTTATCGTCTGTCTTCCTCCAAGGAAGGGTCTTTGTTAATATATTAGATACAATAGGCGATTATGGTTAAAAATTGTAATTAGTCCGTCTTTTAGCTTATTCATTTTTATTTGTAAATTAGACTAAAAAATTCAAAGTTATAGCTCGTTGAAATTACGCGTGACGTCACTCGGTGAGGCATTTTTACGGTAGGGAGTGACGTCAAAGACTCCCACTCCTAACTATTTTTTATTTGAATGAAAAAAGGAAAAATACGTGTCCAATACATTTTTATGATCTAAAATACGGACTAAATATAATGTAATTATTTTGAACCCCAAAACACCCCTATTGTTACATAATATTTATAGTTAGATGTTACCCCTATTTGTCATCGCTAGCGACGCTTATGTTTACCAAAAATAATCGCTAGCGACTCTTAAGCTGAATGTTTACCAAAAATAACCTTCAAATTGCCACAAAACACAATTACATAAGATACGCGTATGGTATGTACCAGTGTACCTAGTATGGGAACAATATATGGCGTCCTATTGCAGACGAAGGCTATTCGTGTATTTAAGTGAAGTTGAACAGAAGCTAGACCAATGTCTTTCTAACTGGAATGGTATCCTGGAATATTTAACTGTGCATGTAAATTGTAATTTGCTCTGCGTCTGCCCTCGCATCCGTATTTAAATCTCACATTAATAAGACAAGATAAATTCAATGAAACCTAGCTGGTGATTTTGCTGGAGAATTGACCTCTCTACAGATTTATTATCTATATACTTATAATAAATCTGTAGAGAAGTCAATTCTGTACATGAAATATATTTTCAAAATAACTATCAGGGGGTGATAAGTGATCGATACTGATGCCAAAAATGCAATCAGTAAAATTTTTGTCTGTCTGTCTGTATGTTCGTTATAGAAAAAAAAACTACTAGACGGATTTTAACGAAACTTGGTACGATTATTCTTCATACTCCTGGGCAGGTTATAGTATACTTTCCATCACGCTATAATCAATAGGAGCAGAGCAGTGACGGGAAGTGTTGTGAAATCGGGAGAAATTTTTATCTGTATGATTGATCGCGCATCACGCGAAAATTCCTGCATGGAATTAAATGCGGTTTTCACCAATGTATTGCTAGAGATCTAACTAAAATTAAGGTACCACTTTATGGAAGTCCGTTATTTTTGAAACTCGATATCCACGCGTGCGACGCCGCCGGCACAGCTAGTAAGTATATATAGATTTAGATTTTTAATGTAACTGTTATTTCGGAATAAATGGAATTATATAAAAAATTGAGTTTGTTACAATACGGCGCTTCTTTTCAGCTTATCATTATTTATCATTATTTTAATTAAAATTATATTTAAATGATTTCCCACTCAGTGAATGTCGTCGATCATCATTATGTTCTGCATAAGAGCTCGTGACGCATGGGCTTGTGGAATCAACGTTCGATGATGTTTTTTTATTACAAGTATAGGTACGTCTGGTCTGTATGTTTTACTTACAGACGACCAATCCTCGCTTTGCTTCGGGTGTTTCAGATAAACATTTCACTGGGAGCTTTTATAGCGGTGGCATTTACATAATATTTTTTAAAATGAAAAATCACTTTTTATGACATAACTATAATAGTTAGACATTATGCTGTTGCGATATTTTTATTATAGGTATGTTCTGCAATAATTGTGTAACAATAAAATACAAATTCATATTAGAATTGAATCACACCTTGGGTTACATTATTGGATGGAACCTTAACTTTTTAAGCCGGCAGACTACCAGTGGTGGTGACATCACTTTTAGCCGTCACTACCGTATGCTGGGCGGAGACCATTCTGGTACTAAAGTGTTATTTTTTTTTTAAATTTCAATGTATGTGTGCTTTGTATTATTAACCAAATAAAACATTTTCTATTCTATTCTTATGTTCACCGGAGATAGTGTAGCTTTCCAACAGTGAAAGAATTATTCAAGACAGTCCAGTAGTTTCGGAGCTTATTCAATGCAAATAAGAAACTAACAAAAAAAAAACAATTAAGTCTTTCCTCTTTACAATATTGGTGTAGATTATAGTTCATTCGCGTTAAGAAAATAGTGACTGACAGGTCACTGACAGGCCACTAGCCAATTAAAACGCTAGAAATTATAATTTCTTTATAGTGTAGATATGCACGAGTTTTCGTGTAAAAATGTAGGTCTTATGCCGCGGCCACACATTGGTTTCAACTTTGCGTCCAATCACTGTCAAATGCCCAATACTAACGCGCTCACTGTCTTCATTGCGTCAAAGTGTACATACATTGGTGCATTGGGCGCAAAACGTTACGTTGCCGCGTTGGTGCAAATATCTCCAATGTGTGGCCGGGGCTTTAGGCTATGCTAATTAGAATCTAGTGGTGACCAGTGCATAAAAAAATTGTTTGATATAAGAGTGACACTTACGGAATCCGTTAAAAGTCGTTCTGGTCTCTCAGACCTCCCATACGACATTTGTACACGAGTTTGGATTAGTCGCTATACCGGACACGACCCCCATAATGACTTAGTACTGATTGGATTTGGAATCCAATTTGAATTAACATCTAGTGGTTCAAATCTGTTTGATATTACGTGACGCGGATAATGATTAGTGTACTGACTGGTCATTCAGATGCGTTTGTGCGTGTGTGCCGGGATTATGATGCAATAACCAGGTGCATAAATGTAATTAGAAATTATTATGCTCAATAGGGAATTAACAATAAAATGGTTTTGTATGTGTGCTCATTTATCGTAAAATAAACAAAAGTACCTATACTATGAACAGAATTATGAAATTGGACCGCGGATAGAATTTTTTAGAAACTTCATTATTTATACATAAAGTTGATAATTCATGTTTAATATATTTTAACGAATATTTGTTAAGTCTTAAATATACAGGGTGTTTGGTGCATCGTGTGCCAAATTGAAATCAATAATTGGGGGGTATTTGGCTACCTCCTCACCCCCCTTAAAAAAGTCTAGGCCCAACCAATTTTTTTTTCTGAGTTAAAACTAATTTGGGTAAAAATTTACGAAAGTCTACACTTAAACTTAAATTAAAAAAAAACTATTAAGTCTAGCTTAAAGTTTTTCTTAAATATTTAAATTGTAATAGTGTTCTATCGGAACCAAAATCACTCACCTGCAACATCTAGTCTTTTTTTAATTGCCCCGCAAAGTTGACTTTTGTAAAAGGTATAAACTTGAACATCAACTTTCGATATCAATAAAAAAAAACTAAAAGTGGTCATGCTCTTCAGATTTCATGAAAACATCTCTGAAGTGTGCTCTTTCTAATAGTGTGTAATATGAAATAAAAAGTAACCATTTTTGTAACTAATTTGCAATTTTTCTGTACGGAGTGGCATTTTTCTAATTTTCAACAGGTGTAATAAAAACTAATTTTTGCCTTAATTACACTCACTATGCAGGTAATAATTTACAATCTTGTAGGTTTTACTTATAAAAACTATTTAAAACATTTATTTTACCCTTAGAACGTTACTAAAACGTAACAAAAAACAACTTAACGATAATAAAACAACTGAACGAATCATGAACTACACCGTCAGCGGTGACGGGCAGCAGCGTCACAGGAGCGAGAAGCTACGCCCTGCGATCGCCAACCCGCCTGCCCAGCGTGGCGATTATGGGTTTAGCCTCCAGGTGTTTGCCCTGTGGCGAAAAACTGGAGAGGCCTATGTCCAGCAGTGGACTGTGATAGGCTGATGAAGATGATGAATTATAAGTTCACTTCATTTATACAAATCACCGCCCAATCTCTTCCCGTGGGTGTCGTAGGAAACGACCAAGGGATCTTTAGATATTTATTTGTACACCAAGCAATTAACTTAACACTAGGCACAGAGATATATCAAAGTACAATTAGGCGGACTTATCGCTGTAAAGCGATCTCTTCCTGACATCTTTTGGATAGATTAGCAAAAAAGGATATTCAATATATGTAACTTACACAAGAACTTACACAAGTAATACTCATGATGACATATTGTAATTAGGAAGAGCGATCTCATCCCAATACAGCTTTTTAACTTAAAGGGATCGGATCCATACACCTACTCTGTAACACCAACTTGTTATGAAATAAATATTTTTGTATTTTTTTTGTAATGTGGTGACAATGGGACCAACTAGGAAGTACACCCTTTCGAACAAAAAAAAAAGACTTTCAAATCGGCCATCCGGTAGTCTTCGGACGGAGGTCGTTATTGCATCTCATCATTTGACTGGCTCGATGGCACTGAACCAAGAATCGTGGTTCGAATCCCGCACAGTAAAACATTTGTGTTCATGAACATGTCTGTTTGTATTGGTCTGGGTGTTTACTATGTAAGTATAATATGTATCTATTTACGAAAAAAAAAGTATCTAAGTAAGTTTATCAGTTGTCTAGTACCCATAGTACAAGCTTCGGCTTAGTTTGGGGCTAGACGGCGCTTTGTGGCCCAGCGTGGCATGTATTTATTTAAAAAAAAAAACATCTGACACGTTGGCTTTGATGTGAATTCGAGTGAGGTAGAAACACCACAAAGTTCGTTACGACAACATGGTTACGAGTGAAAGGCTTTTAATTAGCTACGATAAAAAAGCCTGGCAACCGACTGGTGGCGGTATAACCATCACGCTTGAAGGCGTAGCTAAATACTACAGGCAGATGACGGGCAGCAGCGTCACCTAAGCGAGAAGCTACACCCTGCGATCGCCAATCCGCCTGCTCAGCGTAGCGATTATGGATATAACCTCCAGGTGTTTGCCCAAAGTGGATAGACTGCTGATGATGATGATGTTATGGATATCAGAACAAAGATGGTACCACAAATATATACTTAAATAGAAATACGAACAAATCAGCCTATCACAGTCCAGCAGTGGACTGTGATAGGCTGATGATGATGATAATGATTTTTGTGTGCGTGTATGTTTGTAATGAATACACTGAAAAATTACTATGCGGATTTCAAAAATTCTTTCACCATTGACAAACTGCACTCACCTTATAACACCAATACATAGTATATAAAACAAAGTCGCTTTAGTTTTCTGTCTGTCCCTATGTATGCTTCTTTAAAACTACACAACGAATTTTGATGCGGTTTTTTTAATAGAGTGATTCAAGAGGAAGGTTTATGTGTATAATCAATCTATACTTATAATAAATCTGTAGAGAAGTCAATTCTGTACATGAAATAATCTGATTAGTGATCGATACTGATGCCAAAAATGCAATCAGTAAAATTTTTGTCTGTCTGTCTCTCTGTCGTTCTGTATGTTCGTTACTTATAGAAAAAAAAAACTATTGGATGGATTTTGACAAAACTTGGTACAATTATTCTTCATACTCCTGGGGAGGTTATAGTATAATTTTCATCACACTATAATCAATAGGAGCAGAGTAGTGATGGGAAGTGTTGGGAAAACGGGATAAATTTTTATCTGTGTGTTTGATCGCGCATCACGCGAAAACTACTGCATGGAATTGAATGCGGTTTTCACCAATGTATTGCTAGAAGTCTAACTTAAAATTTAGGTACCATTTTATGAAAGTCTGTTATTTTTGAAACCCGATATCCACGCGTGCGACGCCGCCGGCACAGCTAGTATATGCATAAAATATAGTATTGCACCCGTGCGGAGCCGGGGCGTGGCGCTAGTTGGCTATATTTTATGCTAGAAAAGACTAGGGAACCCTAATAAAACGCCAATAATGTAACCGAATGCAATGTTTATCGCTAGTCTTTGATATGATCGCGATAAATATTGCATTCGGTCATTGGACGAGCAGGGCCATGGCAAGGCACCGATATAGTTCTGGTTCAAAAACTGGCACAAAGCGCTTTCCTTGTAAATTCATAGTGCTTTTGTTGGGTGTACGCGCTTTATCGTGAGCTCTATTAACATCAGAGAGAGGTAGGGCATAGCGAACCTTCTCCCGAATTGAGCCGCCCGTCCGGGGGAGGACTTTCACCCTTAAAAAAAACCGCAGCCAAATTACTTCCGGGTCGTGTTTCTGCCGGTGAGTAGGGTTTCTGGAGCGGTTAGGGTTGGGTCGCCATGGTTGTAGCAACAGATAGGTAACTGACCAGTTACTTGCCCGTTGTCACAGCGACTTGGGCTTCTCTTTCGCTTTCCATCAGGCGTAGGGAAATCATTATCGGTGGCTCATTTGGTAGTGACCTCTGCCTTCTGAGCCAAGGGTCGTGGGTTCGATTCCCGCACAGTACAAACATTTGTGTTCATGAACATGTCTGTCTATGTATTGGTCTGGGTGTTTTCTATGTATAATATGTATTTATTTACAAAAAAGTTATTAGTTGTCTAGTACCCATAGTACAAGCTTCGGCTTAGTTTGGGGCTAGGTGGCGTTGTGTGGCCCAGCGTGGCATGTCTTGGGTTATTTATTTATTTATTATGTTCAGCTAGTATAAAAAAAAATCAGGCGAGTTGGGATCAAGCGCTATTAACAGCTATTTTTTGTAAAAAAGAAATGGAGAGCTCGCGCATCATACTATTGCCATCTGAACATAGGTTTACTGTCCTAATACTTCAATTAAACTAGGTTAGAATATCCAGAATAGACTAGGATTCTGGACAAAGGAATCAGAACTGACAATATTACACACGATTATGTTTGAGAGCTGACAAAAAGTTTCTCAAACTATTTGTAATGACAGGCGCGTTCCCTTTTCGACCCTCCCCATGCCGGCCAGTACAATGTGCTTTAAGTATCGATCTGCACATTGCAAATGAACATGTATAACTGTGTGAGTCCATTGAATGGGGACGATATTTTGATCAGCCGGAGATACGGCCTATGTACGTACAGTCAGCATCTGATAAATGTTAGCACTTAAGCTGCTCAAATGACGACCAATTTTAGTTCTTTAGTAGTGAATACTCTGACACAGCGGGTTCGATCTCCGCACAGTACAAATATTTGTGTGCATGAACATATCTGTTTGTATTGGTCTGGGCGCTTGTCATGAATAATTATGTATTTATTTACAAAAAAAGTATCTAAGTAAATCTGTTAGTTGTCTAGTACCCATAGTACACGCTTCGGCTTAGATTGGGACTAGATTTTTCTGTGTGACCCAGGGTTGTATGTATTAAAAAATAGATCTACATCCATAAACTAAACATTCAGAAATATTAACACACCGAAAGTTTGAACATAGTGATGTAAGGGAGCGGCCTGTCATCTTTTCGCTAAAAGCCAACCTCACCTACCCGTGGTGTATCCTGCCGAATAACAAACGAGGCGCTGGCAAACGACTGGTGGCGGTATAACCATCAAATTGAAGACGTAGCTAAATACCACAGACCGACGACGGGCAGCAGCGTCACCGGAGCGAGAAGCTACGCCCTGCAATCGCCAACCCGCCTGCCCAGCGTGGCAATTTTGGGTATATTATCCAAATGTTTGCCTTAATTGAAGAACACCTGGAGAGGCCTATGTCCAGCAGTGGATTGCAATAGGCTGACGCTTAGGATATCATTAAGCTTGTAGGGCGTAGATATTTTTGGCTAATTTGAGTGTAAAACTATTTGAGTAGTTACAAGTTTAAGTACACACGAGTACGAGTATATGTACAGATACACTCAGCATGAGATATTTGATGCTGACTGCACGTCCTATACCAAAACGATATCTCATTTAGCACCGAAATAGGGGCTGAATGCTTTAATTATTTCTGTTCATCTGTCGCTTTGATGTACTAGGCTTTTTGAATATTTAGACTAGCTTCAGGACTTGTTTCCAAGCTGTTACAACTATGAATATAATTATCAGGAATTATTTGGAGTTAATTTGTGTGTAATTTTTTAATAATCATCAGCTAATATGAATACTTTTAGGTCTGATTTTATTAAATCGCCAGACATAGTAATCGGTGAAGGTCATTCTATGGCGAGATCCTATATTAGAAAATGTAAGATGGCTAAGATAGAGCGTCATTTAGTAGATGTTAACCTAGACTTTACCAGCCTGTCATTTTATTCATCAACTAGCTGTGCCGGCGGCGTCGCACGCGTGGATATCGGGTTTCGCAAAATAACGGACTTCCATAAAATGGTGCCTTAATTTTAAGTTAGACCTCTAGCAATACATTAGTGAAAACCGCATTCAATTCCATGCAGTAGTTTTTGCGTGGTGCGCGCTCAAACATACAGATAAAAAAATCCTAACACTTCCCTTCACTGCACAGCCCCTATTGATTTTAGTGTGATGAAAAGTATACTATAACCTGCCCAGGAGTATAAAAAATAATTGTACCAAGTTTCGTCAAAATCCGTCCAGTAGTTTTTTTTTCTATAACGAACATACAGACAGACAGACAAAAATTTTACTGATTGCATTTTTGGCGTCAGTATCGATCACTTATTCCCTGATAGTTATTTTGAAAATATATTTCATGTACAGAATTGACTTCTCTACAGATTTATTATAAGTATAGAAGATTGAAAAATGCCACCTTAACCCGTTGAACGCCGTTGACTTCCGTCAATATAATATACCTACTCATCTCGTATAAATAAATATTTAATCCAGTAAATAATAAAAGTATCGAATATTTACCAATGCGTCAAGATTGGAGATCTCGTAAGTGAAATACTACCTATAAACTTCGGGGTACCCCAAGGCAGTATATTGGGACCTACCTTGTTTTTAATATACTTAAATGACATTTGCTCCATTGCTATGCAAAATACTGACATAATTTGCTATGCAGACGACACAGCACTTGTTTTCCATGACTCTTCTTGGGCGTCGGCCCGCCAAAAGACTGAAGACGGTATGCGGATGATATCCCAGTGGTTAAGCAAAAACCTCCTGACTCTTAACTTTGAGAAGACGAAGTACCTGTGCTTTCACAAAACTGCGGCCTCCTCTCCAGCCAGTAATTTTAACTCTATAAAAATACACAACTGCCAAAATGTCAATAATCATTCATGTGATTGCAACGTCATCACGAGAACTCACTCATTAAGGTACTTGGGAATTATTCTCGATGAACAATTGTCTTTCAGAGAACATATTTTGTTAATGTCTGGAAGAGTAAGGAAGTTCATTAATGTTATGAGAAACCTTAGAAATGCAGCAGATGGAAGAACTCTCAAAACAGTTTACTTGGCCTTATGCCAATCGATTATAAACTACTGCATCCTTGCTTGGGGAGGTGCATCAAAATCCTACCTTATCTCCTTGGAAAGAGCTCAGAGAAGTGTTCTTAAGGTAGCGCTATTCAAGCCTACCCTTTATCCAACTGCTAAACTCTACGAACTAGCTGGGGTACTGAGCGTAAGAAGGCTCTTTTTATATAGGGCTACTACACGTGTTCACAGGTTAGTTATCAGCTCAAAAGAGTACAATGAATTTTTAACAAAACGAATTTTCAAAATTCCCACTCCATACGCACGAACAACCTTTTCCCATCGTTTCGGTCACTTTCTTTTTCCCCGTATCTACAATAAGCTCGTTAATCTATATAATTTTGAATCCTATACTGTACCCCAAACAAAAAAAGTGTTAACAGAAAAGCTCCTGACATGGAGCTATGATGAAGCGGAGGAGTTGTTAAAGCCGTTGCACTGACATTTTTATCAAGTGTTGAAGTATAAGGCAAATGACGTTATCATTTGCCTTATACGTCAACACTGCTCACATCATGCCCAACACTTTTCACATCATGCCCACTTCAAATAACTCACATTTTGTGTTGTCCAAATTTTAGACATACCTACCTACATACAAAGTTATTAAGCCCACAAATTGTGTTAATATTTGTTACCTATTGTTTAATCATAACTGGTTTTGCTTAAAGTTTATATTATCTATAATTAGAATTTTGAAAATAATAATTTATGAAATAGCTCTTTGTAAATGTACATGTGCCAATCTTGATTTGTGTAAGATTATTTACTGTTCCTCATAGGACAGGCCTAGCCTAGTGTGAGGACCAGAATAACTTATATTGTTATGTAAGCCGTGTTTTTGGAAATAAATAAATTATTATTATTATTATGTAGTCTCCATTTGGATATCATGGGAAGGTGTTACCCCTCCCGGTCCTTTGGAAGGCTTGCGTGGGGGCACAGGCCCAACACGTAGAGGCCCCTTGAGACAATTTAATATGTGTATGTGAGATGGGATACACAGGCCGGGCATTACTTCTGAGTGCCCCAAGATGATGCACTCAATAGTAATACCCGGCGAGTGCAGCACTATTGCGTTAAGATGGGTAACTAAAACTGGGGCTATTGAAAGAGGTTCTTGTGGAGAGGATGTCTGGGCTATGGGGTGAGATAACGGTCGCCTGCCATTCCAATACCTCACAAATCGAAAGTTTGGCAGGTGGTGACTCGCCTTCCACTAGGTGGGCCCCTCAAACAAGCCACCTGCCACGGCGGCAAAGGGGCAACACTGGCGTGGTCGGCTTAGGGTGTAGAGAGGTGTGCACCGGTTTCTGGATCGCGTGAATCGGTCAGCCGTTCCCCGTTATTACGCAGATTGAGCACTTCCACCCTATCAAGCATATAACTCCTGCGCTCCACTCTGGACGGCCAACGAAGGCAAGCCAGAGGTGGGGGAAAGATGGTGTGTTCCCCCGGGAGGTCTCGGGTCCGTGGTGTCGCCACACACCAACAGCTGGCCACAAGCTGCCCTGCGGAGACTGACTGCACTGCTGGGAGTTGTTGCTCTTCATGGTGCGAAGCTCAACAACTCCCAACAGTGGGCGATGGGGTCGTCACTTCCCTACGCTCTTATTATTATTATTATTTGTCTTGAAGCGGAGAAGTCCTTAATTTTTTTTTATAAATCTCGAATATTTCATGTGTTGCCATTATAGATAACGATCAGTTAATTAAATATTTGTTAAATTGTTTTTAGTATTTAGTACTTGGGTCGTTAAAATTATCTCAATCTCACGAAAAGCATAGTACATACAACCAGTATGTGTCTATAGCGCCGAGTTTAACCAATTAAAATGCATTTACTGAAAGCTAGTGCACAGAGTACCTATCTTGTAGGTAATGGTGAAAAAAAAACCCAAACTATTTTGTTTCATAGATCACTTTAAAAAAAATCTGGATCTGGTGGATCCCTGCTACATCACTACAAATTTCTAAATCAAATAAAAAAAACTAAAGATCAGATCCTTGGAAACTTGCGTTGCGGCTGAGTTTTAACAGGTTCCCTGGCCTGTGTATCACATTTGATACATAATTAATGAATATTCTATTGTGTCTGATCGACACCAAATTTTCATGCACCCCCGCTTATGATTGTAGACTCCCATTTTTTGTTACGCCCAACGTAGACCCCCGGGGAGCCTCGCGTGGACCCCTGGGGTCCACCTGGGCCTCTTTGGGAAATACTGGTGTAAAGTGTTGAGTTTACAAGATTTCGCAGGCTTTTAGTTGAATTCACAAAGGGATCGATATGTTCATGATTATCGAGTGCTCTTGTGCTTTTAATACTCACGCACAGGGTGGTAGCGGAGGTTTATTGATAAATTAGACCTTTTACAGTGACAATTATGATACAATATTCAGTGTATCGAATAGCTTTTAAAGCGCTTTAATTTAATAATATCTGTAAATGCAACGTAAAGTATTTTTTATGCTGCGATTTATCTGTTGTGTCGCGATGTTGAAATATTGTTTTCGGTAAGGTCGGGCGTGTCTGGGTAACAAAAATCATAAGAAATAAGTAAGTAAGTTGGAATTGACAAAGGTAACACATATATACATATGTTCACAATCTTTAGACAGCTTACAATATCGCAAGATGGATTATAATCTAACGGTATTTACAATTTCACGGTGACATATGTATTTCCTTCCGCGGTATAACAGTTTATATGCTAATAGGTATAACTAGTGCTAAGTGGTTGATTGATTGTGCTAAATGGTGGTCACTTCATCAGTAATTAAGTAGGCAACAAGGAGTAATGTACAAGATGGCTTAAACAAAGTATTTGGAATCCAAGATGAAACGTCAAGTATGTATTTCAGACACAAGAGATGAGAAGCTCTCTATTTTGATGTAGGTACCAATAAACAATTTTTTTCTATTATGTAGGTAGATAAATCCAAGCGTCTCTCGAGCAAAATAAAATAAAATAAATAAAATAAAATAATTTATTTCTGCAAGTAGATTTACAAGTAAATTCTTTTGCACGTCAAACTTTTTTTTCCCTACTAGCACTTCGACGTGATAAGGATGAGGCCTGATGAGAAGAAGTGCCGCAAGAAACTCATCAATTTTGGCTTTTTTCAAAAATATACATAATCATTATACAGGTTGATGTCATACATTAATACAATATTTGTTAAGTGCAGGCGAGCAGCTCATTATGTCCATGTAATATTATCGTCTAGGAAGTCTTGTATTTTATAATATCCTTTTTTCATAAGACATGACTTAATATGAGACTTAAACCTATGTATTGGTAATTCAACAATATTCTGTGGTACTTTGTTAAAGAATTTTACACTTAGCCCAGCAAACGAATTGCCAGTCTTATGCAGCCTGAGATTTGGAACAGCAAGTTTGTTCTTGTTTCTCGTGTTAAATTTATGGCAATCAGCATTTCTTTTGTAAAGATGAATATTCTTTCGTACGTGCACAATACAGTCAAATATGTATTGTGATACTACAGTCAAAACATTAATTTCTTTAAATAATTCTCTAAGTGAAGCACGCGAGTTAAGTCCATACAAGAAACGAATGGCCCTCTTCTGCAACACAAAAATGGTTTGGATATCAGCAGCTGATCCCCACAGAAGCAGACCATATGCCATGATACTATGGAAATAACTAAAATAAACAAGTCTTGCTGTTTCAATGTCTGTTAGGTTCCTAATTTTTTTAACAGCATATGCAGCCGAACTGAGTCTTCCAGCCAAGGCGGTTATATGAGGAGCCCACTGTAATTTATAATCTAACGTTACACCCAGAAAAGTGGTCGAGTTGACACATTCAATTTGTTCATTATTTATAACTATATTAGTATTACTTTGCCTCACATTTGGCATTGTGAATTTAACGCATTTGGTTTTATTAGAATTTAACAAAAGATTATTCGTATCAAACCAAAGCAGAACTTGGGAAAGAGCACTATTCACTTCGACGGAAACCTCCTTGTGTCTGTCAACTTTAAAAATCAAAGAAGTATCGTCAGCAAACAGCACTGTTTCGCATAAACCTTCAACAAAATATGGAAGGTCATTAATATATATTAAAAAAAGTAAGGGTCCTAATATTGAGCCTTGGGGCACCCCCATACGTAGAAGGGCGCCTGGAGACTCAACTCCATTTACTACAACCTTCTGTATTCTGTCTGTAAGGTAAGACTGCAACAAATTTAGCGCAACATCTGAGACACCATAATGCTGTAATTTCATAAGTAAAGTAGTATGTTCAACACAATCGAATGCTTTTGACAAATCGCAGAAAATACCTATGGCATCCTGCTTTCTTTCCCATGCGTCAAAGATATGTTTCATGAGAGCCACTCCTGCATCGGTAGTGGACTTACCTCTAGTGAAGCCAAATTGTTTTTCATGCAACAATTTATTTTCCTTAAAGTGAGATACAAGCTGGTTAAAAATTATTTTCTCAAAGATTTTGCTAAGTGCTGGCAATATAGAAATAGGTCGAAAATTTGAAGGGTCACTTTTTTGTCCCGATTTAAATACTGGAACAATTTTGCTACACTTCATTAAATTTGGAAACTGGCCTAAATTTACGCACTCGTTAAATATTATAGCCAAATGTGGGGCGATAGTGGGTATAATTGTTTTTAGAACCACAACTGAGATTCCCCATAAGTCTTCAGTCTTTTTTAAATTTAATTCTTTAAAGGTCTCTAATATAGTGATGAAATCTATATGAGAAAATTTAAATGAGATTTGGCATGTACTTACTTTGTCCTTAAGGAAAGACTGAGCCAGATGTACACATGACTTTACTTTACTTGTAACTGATATAGGTATATTAGAGAAGTAGTTTTCAAATTCATTTGCTACTTCTGCATCAGTTCTAAGGTGATTACTACCTACTTTAAGAGAGATCTTGTTATTATGTAATTTTATTTTACAAGTCTCTTTATTAATTATTTTCCAAGTGGCTTTAACTTTATTATTGGAATTTCTAATTTTTTCTTTCAAATAATTTCTTTTGGCTATAGCACAAACCTTTTTAAATAATTTTGAGTAATTTCTAACATATTCTATGAATCTGTCATCCTTGGAATGAGCCTTGGATTCATATAGATCAAATAACTTTCTTCTGCTTGTATAAATACCTTTGGTAGCCCAATCACTAAATTTTGTTTTAGGATTGTCTACAATAATTTCTTTCTTAGTGAACACACTATTAAATTCCTTTTTAATGGTGCCAAATAACTTTTCATATAATTTATCAATATGACTGTCTATGAAAGGCATTATAGAAATCTTATGATTTATATTTGATTGAAATTTTTCTATTCGATTTGCAGTTATAGGTCTATAAACATAACTATATTTAGTACCAACATTCTGGCGCTCAAACACTGCCATCTGTCCAGTATGGTCAGAATTTATAAAATTTATTATAGTTTTTGTAATGACTTCACAATTACAGAAAATATTGTCTAAACAAGTAGCTGATGTGGCAGTCACTCGCGTCGGTTCAGCAAATAGATGATTGAGATTAAAAGATGTAAATAAATTTATGAACCTGACCGAGATTTGGCAATTATCTAAAATGTTTATATTAAAATCACCACATACTACTACTTTTTTGTTACATTTACATACTTTCTTTAGAACATCTTCCATTGTTGATTCAAATAACTGGTAATTTCCAGATGGAGGTCTATATACACAGACTATAATGTACCGCTCAAGCTCTGCACATGATATTTCAATGGTTCGCTCAATAGAGTGTGATGATATATCTTTACGATCTTTGCATTTCAATAAATTTTGATCTAACAATATAAGTGACCCTCCTCTAATAGCTTTTTCCCTAGTGAACGAACTAATGACCATGTAGTTATCAATACTAATTATCAATTCTGATTGACGTAACCAATGTTCGGTTAGACACAATACATGGATATTTTTGTCCTTTAAAAATAATTCCAATTCAAGTTCTTTGCCAGAAAAGCCCTGTATATTTTGGTGAACAATGTTTAACTGATTAGACTTTTCCTTTGTCATTACATTTAATTCGCTAGAGTTATTCTCTATTGTCCTATGGTATAATTTAAATTGCATGGAATAGACTCCAAGAATTTATCAGTAATGTCAATAGACTGCTCAATAAAAGCAGGTCGGGTAGCCAAGTTCTTGGCTGAGTATTTAATATAAAAAGCTAGCGAAATCGCTATTTGTTTTTTAAAATAATTCGAAAGATAGAATCTATCTTTTGTCCAGTATAAATGTTTTGTTAAATTATATGTCACATTATTATTGATGTCAATTAATTGGAATTTATTATTATTATATGTCAATGTACTCATTGTCAAATTTATTTTGTACCTTGCATTGTTTTCCAAATGTGACAAGCTGTCACTATAAGGAACTGTAAACAAAACAATTTTATTTAAGTTTAATATAGAATTTAAACTTTCAAAATAGTTATTAAATTCAGCTTTATTCAGCAAACTATTCAGTTTAGAAAAAAATATTAAAAACCTCAATATCATTTTTGAAGACCTATGCATAGATATCCCACACGTATGGGTTTGATAAAAAAAAATGAGTTTAAGTTCTAAGTATGGGGAACCCCAAAAATTTACTGTTTTTTTTTTCTTCTATTTATATATGAAAATCCTAATGCGGTTCACGGAATAGAATAGATTAGAACAACGTTTATTTGGCACATATATTTTCATACAATCAAAAAGAAAGCTTAAGAACTAAAAATTAAATAAATGTGTGCCAAACAGGTCCCCGCTCAGCTATTGCGGTGGCACAGCCGCCACGGCGATGGTATTCTGCGGATACCTTAGCAAATGGCATCTGGTTTCGGATAAACATTTCGGATTACATGATTAAACAGTTCTGATTTTATTATGGTTCATTATCAAAACATCAGAAAGAAAACAACACTATAAAATGGACTCCTAGAATTAACCTATTATAGGTACTGCATATAATATGATACATGACTAAGTGTTACAGTAAATAGGTAGGTATATTAAGTGTGTGATGACAGATACGCTAATTATATATTATGTAGAAGCAGATATGTACTTATGTAGCGATATATATACAAATTATGTTTATTCTTTACGAAATAAAAATAAATATAATAAAAGGTAATTTAAGATTAATCGGACTGTTGAGATAACAATAAGTGGCTTTTGTATTTGTATTTGAAAGATCCAATATTTAATTGAATACATCCTACTTACCAAGTTTTGACAGTATAGCTCTTAGGCTTCCTTCAGATTGACGTTTAACCGCCATCAAACCGCCGTCAAACCGCTACCCCTGTTCACACTACGAACGCGGCGGGGCGCGGCGTTCAAACTGCGGTTTGGCGGTTGATCCGCTACCCCTGTTCACACTATCGACATCGGCGGGCTAGGGCTGCTCTATAGTCAAATTGTGAATATCGATGAAAGTAGAAGACAAATGCCCATCGCGAATCTTACATATGCAAAGTAAGCGTATCTGCACTACGTAGTGTCACTAGGAAAATAACTTAGTGCCGACGTACGTTATTTAGTGTAGACTCTCGTAATTAATGGTTTACGATTGGTGGGCAGCAATACTATCCATATTTTGGGTAAAATTTTCAGCTACTAAATATTTTTAGCTAGAAGATATACTCTACCACAAGTCATTGTCGCTAAATTTCATATTCATTAATTCTAAAGAGGTTTGCTCTTGTCGGGTGAGCAATATCCACCACTCCCTGAACTCCGCCAGTGCCTTCAACTCCCATTACGTAAAACAGTTCTCGAAGGTAATATAGAATAGGAAAGAAAGGATGAGAGAGGCCACGACGACCATTACACAACAGCTAAGGAGAAAGTTATTTAACTATTTCCTAAGTGATAATAATGACCCGTTTGCACTATAAAAAAAATTACCTTTCTTTACTCTTTGTCGAAATATTTTCTCAAGAAACTATCCATTTCCATTTAAAATTACTTGACTTTTCAGCTTATTATATTAGGATATTATCGAAACTTTAATAGCACTATACCTCCATCACTAGCTAGTGACATTTCTTCTTCTGTTTTATAGAACGTAACTTTACACGGTTAAAATAAAATATGAAACAAATTTATTTGAATTTATAAATTATAGTGGAAAATATATAGTACACGATGAGGCCACACTGATTATTTAGAAATGGTTATTAAACTATGGATACATTTTCAGTTAGCATTTTTCTATATCCAAAATCCAACATTATTTTCTATGAAATACGAAATAACGGAAATCTGAACATGATTAATTCATGAATACTACATATCTACCTATTTTATGTGGCTTTAGGGAAAGGATTTAGACCCTCCGCCCATACTTTTGGTTATGTCGACTTTAATTTAATATTACTTGGGACTTGGATAAACTTCAAAAGAATTGTGACTTTGGGTTTGGAAATACATACTTGGGAATAAACTGCATTACTGTGAAAGTGATTTTTATTGCCTACACGGTAAAGTCCATATTGGAGTACAACGTTGTACAATCCCAATTGTATAGAGTGTAAGTAGGTAGGTTTTTTTTACTAATTTTAATATTTCCGTAAAGTTCGATAACCCACCAGCCGCCACTGCTCTTCTGTCTTCTGTACAACACTAAATCGTTTGCTCTACCTATTGTTGGTTTTACGGCAGATATGGCCAGCCCACTGTCACGTATGTATTATGTTCGTTTTGTTTCCTATTTATTTATTTGCAAACATTTTACAAGCTAACAGAAACTCTCCAAAGCGCTTATAAAATAAGTTTCAAAGACAATTACATCAAGACAAGAGGCACATTTTCGTCTCGTCTGAGAATACTACAGCCCTCCATTGGTCAAGAGTTCAATCAACATGGTCGCGAGCAAATTACAATCGACTTGTCGATGGGCTGCTGTTAATTTTGGACCCCTAGCAGCTCTGTTCACCGTGATGTTCTCGTCCCTCAGACTTCGCCTGTGTCTACAGACACTCACAGTTCTTCTGCGTGCTGTCTGAAGCTGCCTGTTGTACCTCAATGACATTTGAGAACCGATTTCATAAATACATTGAAACAAGAAAGCAGTCCTGTCTGTCCGAGTTGCAGCGAAATCTAACTGATCCTTGTCTATAAATGTAGCCACCGGTCTCCAGGAACCGCTGGCAAAACTTTTCAAATCGAAAAACGGTTTGAGTTCAGTTGCCAACCACCATCACCCCACCGCATACCCGATTGAAGCAGTGCCCTCACTTGAGCAGCTTCATCAAGTGTGGTATCCATATTCAAGCTGTGTTGTTACAAGGCTTGTGCTGTTTCTTTTATTGTGTCCTCATAAACTTGTTTGTTAGCGAAAACCCCCAATTGAACCGTTATCGACCCTGTGAGATTTGTTTGTGTGCGCGTCGACGATGGCACTGACATGACTGATGTGTACTTCTCCAATTGAAAGTACCAGGAGTGCATAATCACATAGGAAGTTTAAATTATTGAATTCCTATACAAGAAGCATTGTAATATCTGATAAGAATTTCTTTAAGTATTGTGGGAACGAAAACTCCCATTAGATCTACCGTAAAAACAGGTAGTAGAATACAACATAATACATCATAATTTTATGAAGAAAGTAAATACAATAATTCTTTATTTTCGCAACGCGCTTCAAAAATGGTTACGTTCTGTTAGTAGATACGTAATTGTTTTATTTTTAGTGTTGTTACAATTTAACCGTTACGTTAATGGATCATAATGATTAATCGATATGTGACTAGTACAAATTGTAATCAGCATGAGACACCAGAAAGTTAAACGATCACTAGGAATCGTTAATTATTTGCTGTTCGCTTAAGACAATTGTGACAACTGTATTAAATGTGAGTTTATGAAATTTATTTCTTAAGTGAAGATGTTATTATAGATGAAAATACGATAATATTATAATTTAATCAAAACTTAACTTTTGTAATAATATTTGAAGTTTGTAGACGTCAATAAACTTCTCATTTGCAATCAATTTAGTACTCATGGCTCTCAAATAAATTAAATTGTACTTCTTCTTAAGGTGACCAGAAAGTAATATAGAACAGTAAACAGTCGTGTATCCTATTCCCAAAAACAGAGTAATTAAATTCACACATAAATTATCTTAAAAGCGATTATCGATTTTTAGATTGTAAAATCATTTGGTACTTGAATCGATTTATTCTCACTAAAGAATCAACTATTATCTATAGCCGACCATCGATCTACAACACTACCAGCTGCCGAACCGCAAAACCGCGACCGCTAGTGTGAACACCTCGGTCGTTTTGCGGTTGATCGGCGGTCGATTTGCGGTAGCCGCCGGGCGGATCAACCGCTAGTGTGAACGAAAATAAACGCTAGTATGAACAGGCGCTTATAGTTACAAAAAGAAGAAGCTGTTACATACGGACGGACAGGCGGACAGACATGACGAATCTATCAGCCGAATGGCAAAAAAACGGAACCCTAAAAAAGTTAAAATAGCCTCGAAACTTTTGTAATAAATTTCGAAGAGTACCTAGCTCTATTGAACATATTATCTCCAACAAACGTCTTCTAACTTTAGGCCCAACCTACTAAAGATCGAAATAACAGGGACGGCCACAGACAGGCATATTTCGATAGACGTCCTGGCACATAGACAGGTTTTCAACCTCTCGCATGCTTCAAAAAATACCCAATGTTTGACTTTGAACACAAATTTTCCACCCGCAGTGTGAAAAATACTTTTTCGTCATTTCGTTTTCTGAAATCCGAGATTACCTTTGAGTTGACAAAGGTCTTTATTTACGTATGGCAGCACCTACGTCCTACAGTTTCAACGGAAAGGTAGAAATTTGGCCACCACACAATAATACACTGAGAGAAATAGGTTCTCCTATGTTTTGTCGAGCAACGTTTCATATAATTTCAGTTCATCTAACAACGTTTAGTATAATATTTATTTAACATATTTTCAGTTCGTCGAATTTTCGGTTCATATAATAATTATTTTATATAATAACGATAAGACTAATGTTTGATTAGTATAATATTCATTTGATATAATTATAATCTTTCTTTGATATATTTTTCTTTGATAGAATTTTATTTAATACTAGTTGTGCCAGTGGCATCGCACGCGTGGATATCGGGTTTCAAAAATAACGAAATTTTATAAAATGGTGCCTCAGTTTTAAGTTAGACCTCTAGCAATACATTTGTGAAAACCACATTTAATTCCATGCAGTAGTTTTTGCGTGATGCGCGTTCAAACATATAGATAAAAATTTCTCCCCTTTTCCCAACATTTCCCTTCACTGCTCTGTTCCTATTGATGGTAGCGTGATGAAAAGTATACTATAACCTGTCCAGGAGTATGAAGAACAATTGTACAAAGTTTCGTTAAAATCCGTTGGGGTAGTTTTTGTTTCTATAACGAACATACAGACAGACAGAAAGACAGACAGACAAAAATTTTACTGATTGCATTTTTGGCATCAGTATCTATCACTAATCACACCCTGATAGTTATTTTGAAAATATATTTCATGTACAGAATTGACTTCTCTACAGGTTTATTATAAGTATAAAGTATAGATATAGAAAAAGATATAGATAGATAGATAATAGTAATTTTCTCGAATTATAAAATGTCCTACAATTTTGTTTTGTCGGCTGATTCGGGTCAAGCGTGGATTTAGAAGTCCGTGTGCTTCGGCGCTACGGGAAGTGCAGCCCCTCAGCCCTAGCCTAACAAAGTACAGGCACCCACGCTCTCCTTCGCAGCTTCGGCTTGCTGGTCGCCTTCGGCGATCAGGCTCAGCCGCTATGGAGAGCCCGGGCGCCTGGACCTTGTTACAGCGGGCAGGGGCTGCCTCACTCCGCGCCTGCGCCTTTTAGGAATTACACTCTAGGGGTAGTGCAGACCAGTACCACGAGGAGTCGGGGTTGGATGCTTTGATTCTAACACAGATTGACATGAAATCTAACGATTTTCGGAGATGAAAGTTTTTTAATACCGATTATTTGATATTATCATGAAATCAAACAAAATTAGTGATACTGAAAATTAGCTGAAATGTATATTATGTCAAATGATAATTAAATCAAACAAAATTCGTCGTAATGAAAATTAGGTCAAATGTATTTATATGAAGTGAATATTTATGTTTAACAAAATTAGGCTAAATGAATATTTGATGAACTTATTTTAGACGAACTGAAATTAGACAAAGTGAAATTACCTATATGAAAAGTTGTTAGTCAAAACATAGGACTACTCTTAATATCCAGCTTCGAGCCTTCGAGCCAGACAGGTCAGGACACAGGACATATCGAACCCGGAACCTTCGGAATGTTTATGTAGAAAGAATATCGGGATGTCACATCGACTACGCACAACATTTTAATTTTGATCCCCTTCGAAGTGTTTCAAAGGGAGAGGGGAAATAAGCAATCTTGCAAGCAAATCTTGTTAATAACCTAAACTCAATATCAATCAAGGTACAAACGGTGTGCTGTAGAAAATGCTAAGAGTTTAATTCCATTCGATTTTTTTCTTTTTGGCTTTGCGAAATAAGTTAGATAGGCGGATATTGATTAAATATGAAATAATGAATCGATGTTTATTTAACAAAAACCGGTCAAGTGCGAGTCGGACTCGCCCACGAAGGGTTCCGTACCAATCCCATATATCCCAAAAATAGGCAAAAAAGTGCGTTTTTTTTGTATGGGAGCCCCCCTGAAATAATTATTTCGTATTGATTTTAGTCTTTGTTGTTATAGCAGCATCAAAAATACATAATCTGTGAAAATTTCAACTCTCTTGCTATCACAGTTGAGATACAGCCTGGTGGCAGACAGAAGAACAGACAGACAGCGAAGTCTTAGTAATAGGGTCCCGTCTTTACCCTTTGGGTACGGAACCCTAAAAAACTTTCAATCGATTTATGATAATTCATTTTGGTAGTTTGTCGTGTGGTTTCCGGATTGAGAATAGGACCGCACCATCTCGTCCCGTGGATGTCGTAGAAGACAACTTTAAAGCAATATCAGGAAACCGGCAGCTGCGTTTACCAGGGTACATAAAAACTGCTGTCGCGAACCCGTCCACTGAGCCCAAACGATTTTGTGTAACAATTTTTTTAAAAATTATTTATTTATTTATTTATTTAGGATCTCCAACATAAGACACACACATATTATCTTAATAGAATACATAAAACAATCATTCAAATGGGCACAGTTTCTCGTGTTCCTACAATTACAGGAGACCACAGCTTGCTATATTGAGTAGTACAACCAGACAACAAAATATTAACATAATTAAATTTTTTAAGTGAACCTCTAATTGGTACATAATAATAATTTTAATAGGTATTTAGCATTTTTATTATCACGACATATTGGCTTCCCTACGCCTGATGGAAGGCGAAAGAAGAGCCCAAGTCGCTGTGATAACGAGCAAGTAACTGGTCAGTTACCTGTCAGTTGCCACCGCCATACAGGCCTAACCCTAACCCCCCACGAGCTCCGAAAACCCTACTCACCGGCAGAAACACGACCCGGAGGTCATTTGGCTGCGGTATTCTATAGGGTGGAGGAGGTCCTTCCCCGGACGGGCGGCTCAATTCGAGCGAAGATTCGCTATGCCTTACCTCTCTTAATTGTCATTGGCGGAGGCCTATGTTCGGAAGCGGACGTTTGCAGGCTGATGATGATGAATTACATATTTTGATAAATTTTAATTTTATACTTCTTCATGGAACCAATTTGGATTCTGCCTGCGCTTAATTCAAAGCAGAAAATTATGTGAAAGATAAAACAGAAAACTGAAGTACGTAGAAGTAATTAAAGTGCTTTCTTTTGTAACAAACACCAGTCTACGGCCTGACGTGATATTAACAGAGGGTATTGTTACCTATACACGAAAATAAAAGCAAATATACCCATGCTTTATGATGCCAAATTGAAAGTTATTAAAACCTAGTCTCGATTGCAAGGGTGGCTTAATAATTGGCACGGGTTTTTATAGGTGTAGCAGTAAGGGCCTTTACACTCCGCAGCGGCGCCGCTGTCGGCAGAGACAAATTTGTTGTAAACACGCGTTTTGAAAACGCTTGTCATATGAATATACCCTAAACGCCTCAAGAACTCAGCGTTAACTACTTATTCTGTTTGTCTGATAAAAAAAGACTACACTTCATCTAATTAAATAAGATTAAAGAAGACTAAATAAAAATGTGCATCTGTCTATTCAACATGGAAGTAATAAGTAACTACGTACAACTACGTACTACGTACGTTGTACGTAGTACTTAATGCTTTGGTGTTCAATTTTTTTGTTTTTTTTTTTTTTTATACCACTAAGGTGGCAAATGGCTACCGGCCCGCCTGATGGTAAGCAGTTACCGTAGCCCATGCACGCCTGCAACACCAGGGGCATCGCATGCGCTTAGCCGACCCTTTAGGAACCTATTTACTTTCGACTTGAAGTGCCCCATACTGTATTCCCCCGAGAAAACATCAGCAGGCAGCTCATTCCACAAACGCAACGTTCTCAATTACCTACATACTTACTGCAATAGGTAATTTTTAGAGTGGGCGCATTACCAGTACATGTCGCTCGTCGCTGTCCCACGTCTGTAGAAAAAGACTCCTATCACTGCTTCTGATATGAAATCTTTTTCTACAGACGTGTATATCAAAATTTTATCTTAACTAATATTATAAAGCTGAAGAGGTTGTTTGTTTGTTTGAACGCGCTAATCTCAGGAACTACTGGTCCGAATTGAAAAATTCTTTTTGTGTTGAATAGACCATTTATCGAGGAAGGCTTTAGGCTATATAACATCACGCTGCAACTATTAGGAGCGAAGAAATAATGGAAAATGTAAAAAAAAAAAACGGGGAAAAAATAACTATTCCACGCGGACGAAGTCGCGAGCACAGCTAGTTAGTAAATAAACCGCGTTGCGCGCGCCCCAACGGCGCTGCTATTTCCGCCGCTGTGTAAACGCACTATAACAGTTCACCGCGCGGTCGCGGCTTCAAGCAGTCGGTCTCAACTGCTTGAAGCAGTCCGTGTACGGCCGCTCTAAGGCTGTAATTAAGTTAGCGCAGTTTATCTGACCCTCTCGGCTATATCAGGATATTCTTATATACAGACGCGGATGCGCTGGGATAGATAAAATTACAAACAAAGGGAGATTTTGTTCGTGAATAGTTTAATTTAATTGTACTTGATTGCTCCGCGTACTCTGAGAATTGTGGTAAATAAAACCACACGGATTTTTCTCTTATCATAATATCTTTAACTTATCTCCGTATTTAACAACATGTTGGGAGGGATTAAGTCATCGCTTAGCTGGCTCGGGTACGTCGAGGGAATGGATGAAGATGGCTCAATCTACATCAGCTGTTAAGAGATCATATCCTGGAAGACCGACGGAGCACCGGCCAGTTGGTAAGCCACGGATCCGCTTTATAGACGAGGAGACTAAAGATCTAATCGAGCTGCAGGTGACCTGGGCAAATATGGCACAAAACAGAAATGAGTGGCATTCATGTTGGTGGTTAAGACCTTCACTTGCTTCAAATCAAATCAAATCAATTTATTTGCAAAAATATGGTACATAAGTTGTTGGGTACATAAATTTTTGTTTGACATATTTTACCTATAATAAGAGGCATGCAAAGTATTAAAATTTCCCTACCATATTATTAAGTATTTAAATATCACTTTATAATAATATATCGCACCCTTGTTAAAATAATGCAACATGTCAAAAGTACTTTTATTGCGTAAATAGTCTTAAAAAGATGCGTTTTATATTACACGAAAAGAATTTATTTATTAAACACGAAAAGCTTCGACCTTCGGTCAAAGGTTCAGCGAAGTAAGTAAGTAAAAAAAGCTGGACCTCTCACTACAATGTGTTTCTTTATGGTTTACCAGTGGTTCTTAACCTTTTAGACAAGGGACCAATTGTCAAAATTTCTGACTTGTTACGGACCACCTGGTCTAGTTGGTTTATTAGTTTTTGAGGTTATATACATTATCGTAGTGTAAATAACTGAAGGGTTCTTTTTTTATTATTTATTAGGATGGCTTCGCGGACTACTTGGGTGGGATGCTTCCAGGACCACTAGGGGTCCGCGGACCACCGATTAAGAACCATTGGTTTAAATAGAGTTCTTTCCCCACAGTAGACAGCGGCGATCCGCTATATCTACCTAGGTAGGTAGGTATACCGCGTCTGGGGCACACAGCCATGCGTGCCGACAGCATTGCCGATATCCAAGTGCGACTATTACTGTATAACACCGGACGCTTGTGTGTACCTCTGCCACCCGTGGCAATTAAAAAAGCAAAACCGCAAATTCGTCCACAGTTCGAACACGCGTGTCATCAGAGCACCTGTTCGTTTCGCAACAAAGATGTTAAGTCGGCTTTTTTGCTTGGAAAAACATACGGAAATCCGCTTGTTACACCTCAGTGGCGGACAATGTGCTTACAAGTAAACAATATTATTTATAACATGGACCCTGTTTTGTACTTAATACGGAATTTTCGTTGGTTCAATTGTTCGAATAAAATATGTTATTTACTGTAATAATTGTGGCTGGGTACTTAATAGCAATACCGTTGTGTTAAGATAAATGTGATGGTAATAAATAAGTCCTCTTACTATTAGACTTGGCACGTACATCAAATATGCCGACCCCAAAGTAAATAACTAGTTAAAGCACTTTAGTTAGGAAAATTACAACAACCAAGGTTCTGTACTAAAAATTATTAAAACTTGCTATAAAACAAATACTTATTACACTTACTTGAATATTTGTATTGCGTCTCAGGTGGGTTCCGAACCAACGACTCTCGCTTCAGCTGGGTCACCGTTAAACAAGCCGCCGGGTCATTATTCACATAGTTAAATAAGAACGCGATTGCATTGATCTTCAGAAATAATAATAATAATAAGAGCGTAGGGAAGTGACGACCCCATCGCCCACTGTTAGGAGTTGTTGAGCTTCGCACCATGAAGAGCAACAACTCCAATCAGTGCAGTCAGTCTCCGCAGGGCACCTTGTGGCCAGCTGTTGGTGTGTGGCGACACCACGGACCCGAGACCTCCCGGGGGAACACACCATCTTTCCCCCACCTCTGGCTTGCCTTCGTTGGCCGTCTAGAGTGGAGCGCAGGAGCTATATGCTTGATAGGGTGGAAGTGCTCAATCTGCGTAATAACGGGGAACGGCTGACCGATTCACGCGATCCAGAAACCGGTGCACACCTCTCTACACCCTAAGCCGACCACGCCAGTGTTGCCCCTTTGCCGCCGTGGCAGGTGGCTTGTTTGAGGGGCCCACCTAGTGGAAGGCGAGTCACCACCTGCCAAACTTTCGATTTGTGAGGTATTGGAATGGCAGGCGACCGTTATCTCACCCCATAGCCCAGACATCCTCTCCACAAGAACCTCTTTCAATAGCCCCAGTTTTAGTAACCCATCTTTACGCAATAGTGCTGCACTCGCCGGATATTACTATTGAGTGTGTCATCTTGGGGCACTCAGAAGTAATGCCCGGCCTGTGTATCCCATCTCACATACACATATTAAACTGTCTCAAGGGGCCTCTACGTGTTGGGCCTGTGCCCCCACGCAAGCCTTCCAAAGGACCGGGAGGGGTAACACCTTCCCGTGAAATCCAAATGGAGACAATAATAATAATAATAACCCAAGACATGCCACGCTGGGCCACACTGCGCCATCTAGCCCCAAACTAAGCCGAAGCTTGTACTATGGGTACTAGACAACTGATAAACTTACTTATATACTTTTTTTTTGTAAATAAATACATATTATACATAGAAAACACCCAGACCAAATAAGCATAAGCAAATAAGCATTAATACAGTTCAATGGTCATTTATTTATTTATTGAATCTTTATTGCACAATTAAAATAGTGTACAAAAGGCGTACTTAATGCCGCATAGGCATTCTCTACCAGTCAACCATTGGGCTAAGCGGAAATAAAAGTGTATGTAGTGTGCTGCAAAGTTAATAACATTAAACATTTAAAATACGTACACTTACATAAATATAATACATTTATACATATAGTTAATAGGTGTAATACAAAGCATATACAAAGATATAATATACTAGCAGCCCGCTCCTCGCTTCGCTTCGGATAAATCAATTATTTCAGCTAAACATTTCATACATGTTGGTGTTTTAGGAAGGACCTCTCATATTTTCTATCAATTAATCTATACTTAATATTATAAAGCTAAAGAGTTTGTTTGTTTGTTTGAATGCGCTAATCTCAGGAACTACTGGTCCGAATTGTACCTAAAATTCTTTTTGTGTTGAATAGACCATTTACCGAGGAAGGCTTTAGGCTATATAACATCACGCTGCAACTATTAGGAGCGAAGAAATAATGGAAAATGTAAGAAAAACGGGGAAAAAATAACTATTCCACGCGGACGAAGTCGCGAGCACAGCTAGTATAACTTATACACACGCTTACAATACTAAAATGAATGGATGCTAAAAACAAAATGAAGATGTATTCGATTCGAAGGCTGAGAAATATGTGTGCCTAGCACGAACATTTTCGAAAAAGTATGCGTAACGTTTCCGTAAACATTTGTATGAAACTTGGTACAGCGCCCCTATCGTGCGTAAGAGGAACTACGTTTACGTAAGTTAACATAGTGAAAATTATCGCCCGTTTACGGTTACGCTACGCATACTTTTTCGAAAGTGTTCGTGCTAGGCACACTGAAAATAGATAATAAACGCAATACGTGATGCAGTACGTTTGTTTATATTGCACAAAAAAATGGTACAAAAGGAAAAATTAATGCTAGGGGCATTTTCTACCCGTTAACCCTTAGGTCATGTAGATGTACATCATATTGGCCTCTGGTTGGATTTGAAGCCATGCCCTTTATAGTCCAGGTTCCACCTAGTCTAAGCTAAGATTCACTTAACTGTAAGTTCAGATGAATACTATATCTAGCGATGTATCCCTGAACACCGATAGTTCGTTTACTATATTGATCCTACCGGAGCTAACCCTTGAGTGATGTAGACGTTCATTATGTTGGCCTCTGGTTGCGTTTGAAGCGATGGCCCTTTGTTCTGGAACCACCTGCTCTTAGCTAACATTCACTTAACTGTTAGTTCAGATGAATACTATATCTAGCGACGTCTTTTAAACACTGATGACTTTAAGAGAGGTAGGGCATAGCGAATCTTCGCTCGAAATGAGTTGCCCGTCCGGGGAAGGACCTCCACCCTATAGAATACCGCAGCCAAATGACCTCCGGTTCGTGTTTCTTACTTGCCGTAAACTCAAAACCTAGGCTATTTTTCATCTTAGTACACGAAATGACCTTGAAAATGATTTAGCGATAATGACGCCGACGAAAAAGCAATACCTACTTTAATAGCGCTATTTTATTCCGACATGCGTAATTCATCATCAGCCGATTATAGTCCACTACTGGACATAGATCTCCATAATCGCCACCTGCCCAACAGGCGGGTTAGCGATCGCAGGGCGTAGCTTCACGCTCCGGTGATGCTGTTGCCCGTCATCGGTCTGTGATCTGGTTAAGCCGCCCTGAGTCGGCTGCCAGCGCTTTGTTTGTTATTCGGCAGGATGCACCACGGGCAGGTGAGGTCGGCTTGGAGCGAAAAGATGATAGGCCTATCCCTCACATCGAACCGTGCGTCGAACATAAATTCACATCCCCTACCCCATGCGTAATTAAAACTATTTTATTAGGCTAAAATATATTACATAGTATAGCGTACAGAAATTATAACTTCGGATTAGAAAAGAAAAATATTTATTATGCATGCACAGATCGCAGTTTTCATCATGTGAGCCTTTCTAAACCTTGAAAGAATGCATTCATATTTTTTGAGTTCTTTCTTAGAGCTTCATTGAACTGTGATTGTTTACGGGTTATGCTAGGTCTGTTCGTCTGTACCGTGGTCTGTACACTATTCCTAAATGTTGTTCCAATTTGTTGCTAAATGAGGAGCCTCCAAGCAGATAGCAGCATTGATGCAGGAAACGCCGGTGGTGTGTTTTCAAGTTGGTCGTATTTTTAGCTATAGCAATTTGCTTATAGTATTTTCCGAAGAATTTTATCCTGAAAGTAAGCCGACGTTTCACAAATATTTATTTCACTGTTTGTTTATGTGAATTTCCGATAATTCCGTATTTTTTTTTTTTGGGCTATTTGGCTCTGCACGATTCTTCGATGTCAGTACCTGTCATGTCAAAATGATAATTTATTTGACAGATTCAAGAAATGACAGTATCCATGGTCATTCCAAAAAGTATGAAACATATTTTGCCAAAATTGTAAATTCAAAAATGTATGGTACCCTTGTAATCTATAGCCTGTGTGTAAATCTGATGCATAAATAACATTCCTGTAAATTTCATCAAAATTCTTTCAGTAGTTTTTACGTGAAAGTCCGACTTCATATTAGAATTTATTTATTTAGATGTCATAACAGTTTAGGTTGCTATGGGAACGTTGTGAAGAGACGTCAGTATGTAAGATATTTTCTTTTTTTGGAGATTAAAATCTTTTTGGTAAATTTAGGTTACATTTTTGGAGTTTTAGCACGGATCCCTAACTTTTTTAAAAATATAATATAGCCTATGTTCAGCGCATATAGTGTAGCTATCCGACAGTGAAAGAATTATTCAAATCGGTCCAGTAGTTTCGGAGCCTATTCGTATCAAACAAACAAACAAGCAAACAAACAAACAATCAAATCTTTCCTCTTTATAATATTAGTTTAGAAATTTAGATTAGTTTAGATATATAATACATATAACATAACATAATATAATAATTAGACGAGTTGGTGTTGTGAAACGACTTTACTAATGTTGGAGACAAAAATGGTTTTGGACCCTCAACCTAAAGGATGGTTTACTTGGAGCCTTCCGGATTAAGTAGATTATTATCTACCTATCAAAAAGTTTTCACACCCTCATAAAAATACCTTTTTACATATGCAATATGACTTTTTAATTCAATAAAAATAGACTGACATTCCATGCTTCAAAAATTTCAAGATGGCGGTAAGCCACTTGTTTTGACATTTCCAAATCAACATTGCTTAACTTACATTGGAACGAAAATACTGAAATTGGCAAATTTGTGCGAGATATTGGGATAACAGACTGGTGTTAGGAGGAATAAGCTAACAATGTCTTTGCTTACCTGTGGATATCGAAGTATCATAAAGTTGAAGATGGATTTTCCACGGTGAGTGAAGAATCAATTTTGTAATCTTAGTCTGTAGTTTATTGTTTCAGCAGTTCATAGGTACATCACATGTTGGATTTATAGTGCAGAGTATACCTACGGTAAGATTCATTATTACGACAAATCAGACGTAAATCGTAGCAATCGATCGCTTCAAATCTCGTTCGCAATTTATACATACACTGTCCCCTTACCGGGTCCCCTACGTAGCTTCGAACGTTGTTGCAAAGCTCATTGTTTCGAATTTTTTCCGACTGCCTCTTTGGTTCGGAAGCTTATGGACTCGAATGACCTACGTCATTTACCTATCGTTTCGGTTCTAAAACGAGTTTTAGATTTTGTAACAAGTTGTAGTTATTTCCCAAATATGTCATATTTTGGGGTTTCTTTCTGGTAACCATGAAGTAACGTGCGAAATCAAACATAGTCAAAGACCATATTTTGTAAAAAACAATTTTAATACCATTCTTCATATTATTTCTGTTTAAAAAGCAACCCAAAAGCGATCTGTTTATTGTAGTTGAACAAACAAACTAGGCCACTAGTGCACTTGTAAGTACTTGCCGGAATGTTACACAACTATTTAATCTGGTACGAGCTGACATTTTTCATCATCGTACATCTCGCATCAATTCTAGATTTCATCCTTATCGGTGCGTTTTGCGCGCAATTTTCTGCCTCGTGCAACTGGTGGTGCAACAACCGAGTGGATATGACTTAGGGATCTTCAAAAAGTGAGCTTATAGATTTCTCAAGGGCCGGCAATGCACCTGTGACTTCCCTGGTGTTGCTGTGTTTATGGGCGGAAGTAGTGAACTTCAGCCCCTTTTGCCCCTCTTTTGCTCTATCATAAAAAAAGCCTTGGCAAAGCATTCCCTCAACGGTTCATCAAAGACAGTCACAGTAAGCCATATCGATGCAGTCAACACGCCATGCGTTTAAGTGAAATGCCTGTCCATTGACAGAAAGTTGTACTGCGTTTCATAAGGGCAGTTTTCAGAATAATATACGAGTATTGTATTGCGCGTATCGTTTCGACAGACGTGATTGCCGCCCGTTACCTATATTGATTTACTGTACTTGTTACATATATATCTAGACACTCTAGACTGGCTGTCTCTAGTACCTCTAAATTATTATGATGCATCATCGCTCACCAGGATGGTCCCTGGTTCGAAGTGCTTAACGGTAGATTTATTTGTTTGTATGCATGTGTGCCTGTAATTTTATTTTTGTTATTTAGTACTCTAATTTTGTGTTTTTACAAAATTATCATCATCATCAGCCTATTGCAGTCCACTGCTGGACATAGACCTCTCCAGTTGTTCGCCTTAGAGAAAACATCTGAAGGATATACCCATAATCGCCACGCTGGGCTGGCGGATTGGCGATCGCAGTGCGTAGTTTTTCGCTCCGGTGACGCTGCTGCCCATCATCGGACCTCGGATGTGGTATTTAGCTACGCCTTCAATTGTGGTGATTATACCGCCACCCGTCGGTTGCCAGCGCCTCGTTTGTTATTCGGCAGGATGCACCACGACGGGCAGGTGAGGTTGGCTTGGAGCGAAAAGATGATAGGTTACATTACTCCCTTACATCCCATACCATACATTTTTGCAATTATGTTTCTTGTTTACGTTGACCGGTCACATTGGCGATGATTGCTACTCAAAACAAGCGTGATAGCAAAGGTTTGCTGTAACAATAGCTGAGTGGACGCCATTTTGGTCACGTTGTGTAGTGAAGCCTTATTTCCTTTATGTTTATTTGATAAAAGGTGTAATTTTTCTTTTCTTTGTGTTATGTGTTTCAAAAAAAGTTTTTTTCTATTCTACTCAAATAAGTTTTGATTCTTTATTCCCTAATTGTAAAAAATATTGTAACCTTTTTCAAAAAAAATAATAATTAAATAAATAATAAATAAATAATAATAAAATAAGATTTATTGTCTGCTTATAACATCAACATATAAAAATCAACATAGGTAACGGATTACATTAAAGACAATGGGAATTAGCTCAGCTGGTGCTGCCACAGGGAAAGACCTGGGCAGCGCTGGTTTTCAGCTTCTCCCCTACCCTCCAAGATATTGTTTGAGGCATGTATGCTATGTAAGGTGGCCGACAATCTTAAATAGGTGTCACAAAACTATAAGAACGTGTGAGACACTTTTTTATTAACATACTAACTAGGATATAAAAAAAAGACAAAAAATATGAAAGTATTGAGGTACCTACCTATTCCTGTGGACGAACATTTCATTAATGAGTGTCTTTGTAATTGTGGAGTGGTGCGTGTGTGTGTGTGTGTGTGTGTGTGGGTTTTTTGTGTGATATTGTGTGCATGTGTGTATGTATGTGTGTGTATGTATTATTTGCTATCAAGATGTGAAGAAAGATTTTAGAGCCATATTTTTTGTGTAGGTATGTTTCAAGTCTTCAGTCATGTATTGCCGCTTAAGTAATGCTGTTTTATATTTTATCTTAAAGCAGTGTCTCGACATTTCTTTGCGTAGTGGTGGCGGCAAGTCGTTCCAAATCTTAGATGCCATAAACTTGAAACAACCTCGGAATCGGGAGGATTTATAAGCTGACGTAGCTAAAAGGTTCATGGACACGGAACGCAGATTTGGTCGATTCAATTCTTTTTTCCACGTCAGCTGCTCGAACAGGTAATCAGGACATTTTTTCCAGATGATTCTTTGGACTAGACAAGCATAGTGTAGTTCACGTCTAGCACGCATGTTCATAATGCCTCTATTATTCATAAATGGCGTTACATGCGCTCGTTTTGGAACTGAAAAACAAAACCTTACGCAAGCGTTTTGGACTCGCTGGATGCATCTTTCTATGTTACAGTTTAACCTTGGTCCATATACCGTGTCACAATAGTTAAAGGGAGACAAAACCAGTGCATCTACAAGACGGATTCGAAGGTCCTCACAAATATAAGGTCTAATTTTGTACAGGGTTTTTAACTTATAAAAAGCGTTCCTTACTTTTTCATTTACGTGCTGTTCATATTTTTGCTCGCCATCCATAATCAGTCCCAGATTACGCACAGTTGTCACCTGCTCTATATCCTGTCCATCAATTTTTAACGTTTCCTGGCTTTCTTTGACACTTTTAATTTGATTCTTGGTACCAATAATTAACATTTTTGATTTTGCAGGATTCAGTGTTAAGCAGTTTCTTAAAGACCATTCGTGTATTCGTTGGAGATCAGAATTTATTTCTTTCATTGCGGCTTTAGTGTCTTTAGAGGAAAATGAGTGGAATATTTGCGTGTCATCTGCATATAAATGGTAATGACATGTTTTAAGGTTAGAGGGCAAGTCTGCTGTATAGATGGTGAAGAGAACTGGACTGAGGATTGAGCCTTGCGGTACTCCTCTAGTCAGTCTTCCGACACGGGAGCGCTTCTTGTGTCCATTTCCACTCTCCGTTATTACAACCTGTTCTCGATTTGCTAGAAATGTTTTGAACCAGACGCAAGTCTCATGTGAAAATCCATACCCAGAGAGCTTAGCCAGCAAAACGTCATGCTGTAAGCAGTCGAAAGCTCGTGAGTAGTCCAATAGAACTGCAACACTACTCAAACCTTTATCCGAAGCTTCCGTCAGTTTGCCTGTCACATGTAATAGAGCACTTTCAGTACCGTGGCCTTTACGAAATCCCGACTGGAAACTCGGTATAATATTCCCTTCCTGTAAATAATTTTGTATTTGCTTTAAAACAACCCTTTCCAAAATTTTCGATAGCGTAGGCAGTATTGAGATTGGACGTAGATCTTTCATTTCATCCACGGACTGACTTTTGGGAATCGGTTTAACTAAAGCAGTTTTCCAACAAGCTGGAAAGGTGTTTGATGTAATAGATTTATTTACAATAGCTACAATAATTGGTAAGGTGTAATTCAAAGTTAGTTTAATCATATTAATGTTGATATCGTCGTGACCCATGGCATTGGTTCTGATATTGCAAATAATTTTCAGAATTTCTGGTTCTGATGTACACTCTAGCTGAAACTCTTTCTCAACGCTGCACCCGCTCTTCGTATTGATTGTAGGGATTTGCGAATCCATATGCCTGTTAGTACTTGGTAATTTTAAAAAATAGTCGTTAATTTTATCGGGGTCGTTAAGATGATTTGGTATTTCTTTTTCACACGAATTAGTATTAGCAGTAGTATTTTTTATATGTCCCCACAGTTCTTTTGGGTTATTGATGTTTTTATTCAAATAACTATTAAAATATGCTTTCTTTTCCCGTTCTATTGTTGCTGTTACCAAATTCTTTAGACTACGATAATATGCTTGTGAGCTGTCGGATTTTTCCTTTTGAGCTTTAGCTAGTGCTTCATTTCTTAATTGAATCATGAATTTGACCATGTCTGTAATCCATGGCTTAGGAGGGGCTTTGATATTTACTTTTTTTACTGGTGCGTGTCTATCAAACAGATCAACTATGTAACTACTAAAACATTGTACCATATTATTCACATCACTGATTTCTAAAATGGAGTTCCACGCTATGGATTTCAGATCTTCTTCGAATAACTTTTCGTCGATGCTCCGTAGATTGCGAGTAAGTATTATCTTGTTGTTGAATTTCGGTTTTTTTATATGAAGGTCAAGTAAAACCAACCCGTGGTCACTTAGGTTCCTATTATGTACGACTGTGACGTTTTTGCAGCTGGTAGGAACATTGGTCATAGCAATATCAATTAGCGTCTCAGAGTCGTCAGTCACCCTAGTTGCCTCTGTGACTAATTGCTCTAATCCATGATGATGGCAAAAATTTTGTAGGTCTCTAGTATGCGTAGAGGTCTTATTTGAGAGGTCTATGTTGAGATCTCCCAGTATATAGGTTAAATTGTAAGACTTCATACAATTGATGGATTCACTAAGGGCATCGAGGGTGTCATTAACCGATATATTTCCAGGTCTGTAAGCTGTGCCTATATTCATTGAAGTTCCTGCAATCTGCACCTCCAGCCATAATTGTTCTAAGACCGAGGTAGGGTGTCGACGAACACGGACACCAATGTTCTCCTTCACATAAAAACCGACACCTCCCCCTCTCTTAGTTTTACGCGCTCGGTGTAAAAATCTATAATTTGGTATGGCTGGTCCAGACCGGCCTGGTCCATCTTCCAGCCAGGTTTCATTGATTGCCAAAATATCAGGTTTGTAGTTTAAGAACAACACCTCTAATTCATCCTGTCCCGTATTGAGTGACCTAGCATTTAATAGCCCTATCGTCAAACTTTTCTTTTTCCGGTTAGCTATCTCTCTCCGTTATATTTAGTAAAGAATATAATTGTGAATAGCATAAAGCCATATTATTATATTGTGTTTGTGGTGTGTGTAAGTGTATGTGTGTAGTAATTGTAGTGTGTTGGTTGTGTATAAAAGCTTTCATGCTCGTACATGAGAATAAGAAAAGGTGATGAAAAGATAATGTAATAAACTTGCATTTGAATAAATTATTTTGTTCTAACAACTTTTTAACCAAAAACTCTGTGTATATCCTCTACTGACTTGAGACGATGACGCGGTGCTCCAGTTTCTCGACGAGCGTAGATTTTTCCATCCCGGGACCAGACGAACCTCCAGTTTGTTCGCTTCGAAGCTTCTCGAGCTAAGAAGAACAACTGGCGGTTCCGTTTCGTAAGTCTTTCATTAAGATGAAAAGGTTTTGGGGCACTAGATAAGCCCATATCGCCTGTGTTGAGAGTGCGCCGCACTCGCGCTGCCGCCAGCACCTGGTCACGCAGGGCGCGGCGCGCGAGGCGCACGACGACGGGGCGCGGGCGCGCCGCGGGCTCGCCCTGCGCTGGCGCCCGGGTTACTCCCACACGTGAGGCGCTCACCACATCGCGCTCCTCGATCGCCACACCCAGCTTATTCGATACTGCTAATAATATGTGTATGGTATTTTCATTTTTTTCTTCCGGGATCCCAGTAATTTCCACATCATTTAATAACAGTTCCTGCTCCCTGTCATTCAGTTCATTTTTAATGTCTGTAATACTATCTATGTACGTTGGTATAGACGGCTCATTTGGTTTCTGCTGCTCGAGGATTGTCACTCTCGTGGAAAGGTCTTCGATGCGCTCGTTACAGTTCGCTATATCGGAAGTTAGTCTGTTTACCGTTACCCTGTATTCGTGCATCTCCGAACGAACCGCCTGCAGCTCTTCAAGGATATTTTTGATATCGGCCATCATCTGCCCCATATCCCCGGGGTGAGTATCCTCAGACGAGCTCTCTGGAGTTAATTGTTTTCTGGGGCCACTGTGAGCCCGTAATGTAACGTTAGCGTTACATTTACTTGAGTCAGATGTAGATGGAAGAACATCGTTTTTTACGTTCCGTACTGGAGTTTCCGTATTACCAAACTTAGGTTCTTTATTTTTACACAGAGGACACTTCCATGTAGACTTGTTGATCGTATTGTAAAATCGCATTTCGGAGACGTTAGCACATTGTAGGTCGTAACACAGATAACATATACTGCATTTCAGTAACTGTCGGTCTTTTATTATCATTCGACACCCATTGCAACTTTTTACGTCTTTTACTTTGCTCGGTGAGGGCATTTTCAAAACAAAACACAACGGTCAGTTTGGTCCAAGAAGGCTTTAAGCGTTTAGCGCGCTGCCGAAATTAGTCCTTTGTTAGACGCAAATCCGCTGAGCAACCGCTGTTTCCGCTGGATCGATGGACGGGTGGCGCCCAAATATGCGCGGCCAAAAGGTCCTAAGCGCCGTGTATTTGGTGTCGCTTACGCGTTTACTTCGACAACTGATTATTTTGACCGTTCCACTTGTGCACTGATTATTTTAAAAGTTAGTTATTGATTATATTTCTGATTATAGCACAGTTTATGATTAGAAATGTATATCACTGTATGCACTGACAAATAAAGTTTAATGTGTTGTAGTTTTTTTGGTAAATAACTTAAAAAATCCTAATATTTTTCAACAAAAACCGGCACCAATCTCACTGTAGATGATAATTAAGACTGTTATGTAATTCTAGCAATTACTTACATAGGTACTCGTAATATCTTTCATTAATTTATCTTTTCCGACACTTTCAGAAAGTAATACCTAAATGTATGATGATGACGAATCTTCTAACTTGAATAACTTAGCTCCCAACAATCCCACAGCTTTGATACCATATTAACTATTGCTCTAAATTACTAGTTCCTAACTTACATACAATTTTTATGCGTTGGCCGACACTTTGATACAAGGCTCTAAAATGTATGGAGACTGAATATTCTCCTTTGTCAACATCCTTTTGATGAAACACGTCTTGTGTTTCAGATCCCCAAATTTCCTTTTAGGTATCTCAAGAGCATCGGCGGTGGGCTGCAAGCCGTCTGCCCCGTCTGCACCATCTAAGTCGGGCTCAACATGTGGCGCCGGAGGAAAAGGTACGCCGTTTTTGTTAGACTAGTAGGTTAGTAACGTTTAGTTATAATGAAATGTTTATTTACAGTAATAAGTAGAATACAATCGTTCCATGTACAAAAACATACGGTCTTAATTAAAATAAAAAGTAAATTAACTACTACAGGAACCTTTGAAAGTTATCAGCGGCCGCTGCACTAGACTCGAGGTCTGTGTCGCAGGAACCATTACAGTTGATATACTTATTTGAATTTACAGGTTAGGTTTTGTGTCAATAAGGGGCTGGAAAATCTAGAATGTATTCATGGGTATATTGATGTGCGGGAGGGTGTATGTATGTGAGTGTATAATAATAATAAATATTGAACAACATCACATAATACATATATATATTTTAAGAGAGGTAGGGCATAGCGAATATCCGCTCGAATTGAGCTGCCTGTCCGGGAAGGACCTCCACCCTATAGAATACCGCAGCCAAATGACCTCCGGGTCGTGTTTTTGCCGATGAGTAGGGTTTACGGAGGTCGTACGGGGTTAGGGTTGGGCCGGCATGGCGGTGGCAACTGACAGGTAACTGACCAGTTACTTGCCCGTTGTCACAGCGGCTTGGGCTTCTATTTCGCTTTCCATCAGGCGTAGGGAAGCCATTATGTCGAGCTAATATAAAAAAAAAACATATTATGTTGAGACTCGATCTCAAGGTAAGGGAACATTCATAAATTACGTAAAGCGTAAAGAGAGTGTGTTTATGAAGTGTGACACACAAGGAAGAAAAGAATCTCTCAAATAGGAAGCAGAGTGTTATTATGATAAGATTTCTTTTTTCATATTCATCTCTATATTTCTTCTCATTTTTCATTTTTATATTTCTTCTTTTCATATTCTCAGTGGTCTAAAGGCATAAAATTTGTGTGACGTAATGTACCTAAGGGGTTTTAGAATTTGTGATAAATGAATCGGAATCAACGCAGATACCACAAATATGTACGTAAATACAATATTTTCACCCATACACGGAACAAACACAAATGTTCATCACTCGAATATTAGTCGCAGGAGGGGATCGAACCCACTACCCTTGGTTCAGAAGACAGATTCAACGAGCCATCGAGCCAGTCAAAAAATTTATGGGTCATCGTTAAAAAAGTGTTATTGGCAAACTTACCTACAAACACAGATTACCCCCAATAGATACCGCATGTTCGGCATTTTGCTTTGAATTTCGCGAGTCAACTTCAGGTGGTACGAAGGGTATGCGGGGGACGTAACTCATTTCTCAAGTGATGTACATTTGTATTGTGAAATGTCGATAATTTTATAGAAAAATTACCAATCAGGTAAATAGTCTAATGAGGCTAGATTATGTCTGTATCACCTTTTCAGTATTTTGTGCAATAGCTACTGGATATCTATCTATGCATGCATAAAAATAAATGTTTATATAAAACTCTTATTATGGAAACCTAAATTCACGTCATATAGATTTGTTACTTTTAAAGATGGTATCTCGTATTGCAGGAACTGTAGATGCACACACCCCTAAATCATAGCTACTCGTACTACTATGTCGATAATAATCGTAGCTAAGAGGCACAGACACAGAGAACACTTGTGTTATGGATATCAGAACAATTTCGGTATCACAATAATCTATATAAATAAAAATGAATTGATGTTCGTTAGTCTAATTAAAACTCGAGAACGGCTGGGCCGATTGAGCTGATTTTGGTTTTAAAATGTTTGTCCAGGGTAGGTTTAAAAGGTAAAAATAATGGGTGGTACGAAGTCGGCCGGGCCAGTTAGTATATATTATTATGTACGTACTTAAATACTAACACCTAGACACGGAACAAACACGCTTTTTTGATTAGGTACCAAATTTAAAAAAACAGTATACTTAGTTGTAAATATGGTTATGTAAAGCAATCACAGCAGTTTTTATTTACTCGTCTTCTATCCTTCATACAGTGAAAACTATCCTATGTAAATGTCTCTAACAGCAGGGTGCGGCATTTGTCCATTTTAATGTTCTTTCAGGACACTTTGGAAATCTAAAGTAGAAACAATAAAAATTTTCACATCTTGCATTATCGATATACTTGAAAGTAATACATTGCAACACTATTGTCAAACGTGTGTATGCTAGAAAGGGATAAAAATAGTGAAATTGGTAATGAAAGAAAGGGATCATGAAAAAAGACATCAACGCGAGCTAACATCTGTCAAATATTTTCCATCGTAACTTGAGCTCCGGCGCCAAGGAGTTCAATACTAAGATTCATACGTTTATGTTCTACAAACTATTAAAAGTGTCTCCGATACACACGGGTCTGACTTCTGGTCAGTACTGACCGTGGTACTGACGCACTTTAAGCGCATGCGTATTTCGCGCCTGCACTGCACAGATGTATTGCCTTTTGCCCAGGGCTTGGTAACGTTACCAAATTTAACATTATAATAGCGGTAAGTAACGGTAATTTATAATGTTACTTTTTTTACCGGTAAAATAATTACCGGTAAGTCGGTAGCGATACTAAATTTTAACGGTAAATTATAACGGTAATTTTTACCGGAACGCAAACTTAACGTTAAGTTTCAGGTATCGATACTGCAATATAACGTTAAAAGTATCGATACCTGCTATAATTACCGGTAAAAGTAACGATACTTATTACGCTACTTTGCTGCGTTGCCACTCCGCACGGTTACCTATAGCAGAGCGGCAACTTCGCGACACGAGACGCATGAGACCATGTTGGGTGGGAGCGATAGAGACAGAGAATGAATTTAATCCAAAATTAATTAAGTAACGTTTGAACGTTTACCGATACTTTTACCGATACCATCATGAAGGTAGCGGTAATTTTTAACGTTAAAAATTACCGCTACTTTAGGTATCGCTACTTAAAAAAGTATCGATACCTCGGCGAGGCAAAAGTAACGTTACCATATTTTTACCGGTATTCCAAGCCCTGCTTTTGCCCGATATCGTAAGTGCGGGATCTATTGGAGATATCTGTGCCTACAAATAACATTGGTAATAAACTCATAAGTACGTTAGAAAAATGACACACCTAAAAATGTGGTGATGCAGCAGTTGCGACGTCAAAATATAAAATTTTAACTCGGTTTCAGAGCTATGGGGCGCGGCGTGGCGTGTAAAAATCACGGTGCATTTTTTTGCTGTGTTATTTGGCTTTTCCTAGGGGTGAGAGCCTTCTGCTTCTCCATAGTTAGGTGATGATAACAAAGCCGCCTTGGCTATCATCGTGGTCAGTTAAATATATACGTAAACTAGCTTTGCCCGCGGCTTCGCTTGCGTTAAATTCGAGGTGAATGCTCCATACAAACTTCCACCCCCCCCCCCCCCCTTTTTAGGGCATTGGGGGGTTACAAAGGGGCAAAATGTAGCCTATGTTACTCTCCATCCCTTCAACTATCTCCACTTAAAAAATCACGTCATGTCGTCGCTCCGTTTTGCCGTGAAAGAAAGACAAACATACAGACAGACACACTTTCCCAATTATAATATTAGTATGGATATCAGACGACATCACATTCATTGCTCCGATCCCAAAGTGAGTAGCTTAGGCACTTGTGTTATGGGTATCAGAACAACGAAGGTACTACAAATATATACTTAAATACAAATATAAGCACGCAGACACGGAACAAAAATCAAATCAAAAAAAAAAATCCGAAAATCCTGAGTGCCCTAGTAAAGAGTTGACTGGCTTGATGGATCATTTGGTAGTGACTCCGGCCTTCTGAACCAGGGGTCGTGGGTACGATTCCCAACCGAACAAAGATTCATGTGATAAACATTTGTGTTTGTCCCGTGTCTGGCTGATTGTATTTCTATTTAAGTATATTTTTGTGGTACCATCTTTGTTCTGATATCCATAACATCATCAGCCTATCGCAATCCACTGCTGGATATAGGCTTCTCCAGGTATTCCCCACTTTGGGCAAACACCTGGAGGTTGTACCCATATTCGCCACGCTGGGCAGGCGGGTTGGCGATCGCAGGGCGCCCGTCATCGGCCTGTGGTATTTAGCTACGTCTTCAATCATGATGGTTATACCGCCACCGGTCGGTTGCCAGAGCCTCGTTCATTATTCAGCAGGATGCTCCACGGTGCACGATTTAGAAACAAAAAAGCGGTTCGAATTGACACATTAAAAAAAATATGAACAGGCTATTCGAACCGTGGTATGAACGAACATTAAATATTGGATTTGTGGCGATTCGAACTGCGGGAGAATCTCTTGTGAGACGAAACGACTAAGGACCCATTTCAGTTTACTCAATGCAAGCTAGAATATGAGTTAACTCAATGCAAAGATAGATTTATCGTATAATCAGAGATTTGCAATTAATCCGAGCTTTGATTTAAGTTCAGTCTAACGCGCGTCTGTTGTTTTAGATCAGTGGCTCTCAAACATTTTTACTTAAATTTGCTAAAATGTCTTGTCATGCCACATAAAATAGTCAAACCTAACATTTTAACATTCCTTATGCTTTATACTTTTGATTCGTAGAGCAAGATCCCAGGGTCCCTAAATTTTACTAATTTTCTAAAAAACAAAGAATAAACATGGAATAAAATAATTCTTAGAAGAAACTGTTAGTTAAAGTTGGGGCCCAGGGATCTTGAACAAATGTAAGGTTGAGAAAAAATGAATAATTTTCAGGACTGAAACTTTTAGGCCACTTATTTGTAAATATGTTAGTAGGTATATTTAATTTAATGTGAAAAACTTATCTTGCATTGATCATCTTGGTTGGTGGTTGGAAGGTGGTCTCAAGCTTGGATCCTATATTAAAACAAACAGCTTACGCCTCGGGTCGTGACTCACACTTATCACTTGTCAAATATTTTATCAAAAGGCTCCGCCTTGAAGATGTTCATTTTGAATGCCAGGGACCACCAGGGGTCCGCGGACCACCGTTTTGGAACCACTGTTTTACATGATAGTAGGTAATTAGTAACTGGAGTTGCAGATAATAGAGTTAGATATTTCGTTTCAAGTTTCGCTTGCCCATACTCTATTGAACTAATTAGGCTATCCTATCAAGTGACCGATTGTCTATATAATATACTAGCTGCTGCCCGCGGCTTTGCCCGCGTGAATATTTGTATAAAACATAGCCTATGTGTTATTCCAATGTATAAGCTATATTACTGTAAAGTTTCATTAAAATCCGTACAGTAATTAATGCGTGAAAGAGGAACAAACATCCATCCATCTATCCATCCAAACAAACTTTCGCATTTATAATATATAGTAGGATTATGTATCATTGACACGTAGTGCCCGCAAGAACGACTGAGAATAGTTCATAATGCGATTTACGTACATATCGCCTTGTCGGTACACTGTTTGATGGCAATATAGCTAAAAAAAATATCCTCCAATGACCGAAAATCTAATTGATTCATTCATAGTGCAATCTCATCGATCGACGACGGTCTATTGTCCTGATAACACCCTTAGGCTGGCCATAGACGGACCGCATGTTGCAGTCGAGACCAACTGCTCTCGCGAGGTCGCGTTGAAGTCGTACACAACTGCTTGGAGCTTGCAAAATAATACTGATGCGAGTTCATTTACAACATGGATTTCGATCAAGAAACACTGCTTCTTGTACTAGTAATGTAGGCGTAGAAGACACCGTACTTAGTACGTTGGTGCGTCCAATGCTACTATCAAGAGAACAGCAGAAGCAGCTGAAGTTGAATGGTTTCATTTGATGGATTAGTTAGTATTTTAAGCCGTCAAATGCTTGTAGCGGTCTATGTATGGTGGGTCCGGCAGCTCTAAGCAGTCGACCGCATGGCGAAACTCGACCGCACGGCGAAACTCGACCGCAGTGCGACTGCTCCGACCGCTCAGGAACTGCTCCAGCGGTCCGTGTATTGCGGATATGAATTTAGTACGGAAACTGCAGATCGCCGTGCGGCGACCGCACTTTGCATTCGGTCTCGACTGCATCATGCAGTCCGTTTATGGACAGTCTAACTGCTTGACCTGTATGGTGGGCCTTAAATTGAAAAAAGAGGTCTGTATTGTGTTTGTCCTGACGCACAATAGGGTTATTTCCAGGGTCAAAATACTTACGTTATATTTAGTCCGTATTTTAGATTATAAATAATATTGGATACGTATTTTTTCTTTTTTCGATTAAACAAAAAATAACAAAGATACAAGGTATCAAAATTTAGGAGTGGAAGTCTTTAATGTCACCCCATGCGAAAAAATGCCACGAGGAGTGACGTCACACGTAGCTTTAGCGGGCTATATGTTTGTAATTTTTGGTCTAATTTAGAAATTAAAAAATACTGTTTCTTATTTTTTAATAATCTAAAAGAAGGACTAATTACATTTTTTACGGGAACAACCCTATTGGTGCACTCCTACGCTCCCAGTCATCACTGTCCAGAAATCAGTTGAAGCCAAAGTATAAGTCTCTGCATATAGAGACTACTAAAAATAGACTTTATTACAGGCGGTGGATCAGGCGGTGGTGCCAAAACGAAGCATAACCTCTCGTTCAAGCCGTACGTGGCGCCGTGCTACAGAGACCATGACCACAAGAACATGGGGCTGAACCGGCCCATGTCGCCGCACCTCACCATCTACGCGCCCACCATGCCGGCCATCACCTCTATAACGGAGCGTATAACAGGTAACATTGGTTTCTCTAATGCATCAACGCTACATTATGGTACAAGTTGGTAGCGGGTGACATGAAGCGGCGGCGGAAGACGTGCCGCGGCGACGCGACTAATAAAATCATCATCATCATCAGCCTATTGCAGTCCACTGCTAGACATAAACATCTGGAGGAAATACCCATAATCGCCACGCTGGGCAGGCGGATTGGTGATCGCAGACTAATAAAATAAAATCATTTATTTCTGCAAAAAGATTCACGAGTAATACTTTTGCATGTCAAATTTTTTTCTTACTAGCACTTCGATATGAGGCCATAAATGAGAAGTAGTGCCGCAAGAAACACAAAACAAACTTCTTTTTTTTTGTAGCATGCGAGCAGTTCGCTTTATAATATCCTTTTTTCATTTGACATGGCTTAATATGGGACTTTTATAAACATAATAATATTTAATCAACTACTAAATATACTAGAAGCACTATGAGGTTTAACACATAACTGCGATGAGACGTCGCATCTTAATAATACAAGTATTTCTAGTGTTTTTTTAGACTATTAGTTAAAAACGCTGGAAAAGCAGGCGCTCGCTTCAATGTCCATTATGTGACCTTTCTCACAATACACTTGTACACAAGTAAAGATTTTGAAGGATGTTTTCTTTATAGCTCGACATAATGGCTACTCTATACCTGATGGAAGCTAGCCAGTCGCCTGTTAGTGGCCACCACCATGCAAGCTCGTATGATGCTTCTTCACGCCCCGTTTAAATGACCCCATATCGAAGGAAGGAGGAAACACATGTAACGGCATTGATTTCTACATTGTAATGACGCGGCAAGGATGGTGTTATTATTTTTAAAAGTCATAAGGTATAACGTCAATGAGTATAGTTCAGTACAATATTTAGTGCTTTTTTGTGACCGGCTGAAGGACTATAAATCAATTCAATTTTATTTTACAAAGCCCTTTTTCATTTAATGTACGATGCATTTTTCGAGCTCGCTGGAAAGCTTTTAAAACTTATTGTGAACGCAGATCATGGCTACATGCTGATTGTTTTAATTTTACCTGTAAACTTATGTTTTATTTTGAAAAATAGGCACTTTCGCGTTTCAAAGCACTGTTATTTATACCAAAAAAAAAACAGGTCTTCGTAGCTCGTAGGTCTCGCTGAAACCTCTTGACCGAATTGAAAACTTTATTCTTTTGCAATAAATTATACTTGGAATGGCGTGGTGGGTCAGTTTATAGTGACCTTTACCTTTGGAACCAAGGGTGTGTTCGATCTTAAACATCATCATCATCAGCCACCAGTCATCAAGCCATCTGTCCAGACAGTCCACTGCTGGATATAGGCCTCTCCCATCGTTTGCCAGTTAAATCAATCCTGGGCTACTCGCATCCATTAGATCTCCGTTCGATCCTTATCCGGGACAAACTTTCATGTAGACAAAATATTGGTTTTTTCATCTCTGGATGTTGTAGGTACTTATATTTAAGTATACATTTGTGGTACCTTCTTTGTACCAAGTCGTTTGGCATCGGTTCGAAGCTATACCTACATGTACATGATGTTGTCTGACTACTAACAGAAACTAACGACTAAGCTCGAGATTTATTACTCACTAGCTTTTGCCCGCGACTTCGTCCGCGTGTTTAAATTTTTACATTCAACTCCCGTTCCCGTGGGAACATTGCAATATCCTGTTGCAACCAAGCTTTAAGTTTACTAAGGTACTCGCATGCCAAATTTCAAGTGTCTAAGTTAAGCCTGTTAGATTTTTCATACAAAAGGCTTTTCCCGCTAATTCCTGTTCCCGTGGGAATTTCGGTAATTTCTTTCTTAGTGCACCTTTACGGTACCTAAGTTATGTCCCTTCCAAATTTCAAGTCCCTACGTTTAGCCGCTTAGGCTGTGCGTTGATATGTCAGTCAGTGAGTCAGTCAGTTTCTCCTTTTATATCCTATTTAGGTTTAGATTTAATTTGACCAGTAACGCCATTTATTGAGAGGAAGCAGTAGTTTCACTCACCTGCCCGTGGTGCATCCTGCCGAATAACAAACGAGGCTCTGGCAAACTGACTGGTGGCGGTAAAACCATCACGATAAATGGCGTAGCTAAATACCACATGCCGATGACGGGCAGCAGCGTTACCGGAGCATGAAGCTACGTCCTGCGATCGCCAACCCGCCTGCCCAGCGTGACGATTATGGGTATATCCTCCAGAAGTTTGCCCTAGGTGGCGAACAACTGGAGAGGCCTATGTCCAGCAGTGGACTGCAATAGGCTGATGATGATGATGATGATGATGAAGCAGTAGTTTTGGGCTGTGAGTTTATTTCTCGGCCTTTCAAGTCAGTTTTTTGCTCCCCTATTTTATCGCGTAAAGGGTTGATATAATTTGAAATATTGGAGTGGAATTTATCAAAAAAATTTCTTAGGGGATGCCTATGTCATAGTAGCTTGATGCATTCAAAATCGGCCCGATCGGTTTAAATTTTACAAAGTTTCATCCCCTATTTTATCCCCTTGGGGGTAGAAATGATTCAAACCCTTTCTTAGCGATACCTACGTCATAGTAGCTTTATGAATGTAAAGTCTAAGCCCGAACGGCTTACAATTGACGAAGTTTCATACAAACTTTCAACCCCTATTTTATCCCCTTGGGGGTGGAATTGGTCAAAATCCTTTCTTAGCGGATGCCTACGTCATATCATCTACCTGCATGCCAAATTTCAGCCCGATCGGTCCAGTGGTTTGGGCTGTGCGTTGATAGATCACTATGTCAGTCAGTCAGTCAGTCACCTTTGAGTTTTATATATTTAGATGCTTCAGACACTAGCGCCATCTATGGAAGGAAATTTTGTTGTCGGATGCCTAGCCTTTTTTTCATGCAAGAGGCAGCAGTCGAACAAATGTGATGCCTGATGATAAGCAGTCGACACCGTCCATGGCATCAAATCAAGGTCAGGAATCGCTGCCGGCCTTTTAAATAGGAATACGCTCGTTTCTTGAAGGTTTCCTAGTCGTCGTCGCCTAGCTTGATCCCGGTAAATGTCGCAGAAATTGTATATCAGACACATAATATGTACCTACCTAATAATTTTTGTTTATTATTTTGCTTGCTTCATCCGATAGTACCTACCTACTCTAAAAAAACCAGTGAATAAGTACCCGTTTTGTTTCCTTAAAGACACAATTGAATTTGAGTTGCATTTAAAATCGTCACTACTTCACTTACCTTTGAGCAGTCTTTGAAATGCTGTAATAAAATCGATAGCCATCTAAAGGTTATTTTTCTTTGAATAAGAAATGTATCCGTCCACCGTAACAAAGGAAATGTTTCTAGAAAGGTTTTATTATTAGCTTGCTCCTTTATAGGTGTTTTTCCCTTTTGTTTTGTTGTTCTAATTAATATCTGCCGGTGTTTATGTTGATCTAATCACCAAGTAAGTAGCTTAAGCATTTTGTTTGTTCTTAGCGTATCGGTAGCCGAATCTAATAATAAATTCCTGACTGCGTCGTTCGTTTATTCATCTCAAGAAACGGCCATAAATCGTTACAGTTTTTTTTTGTTAAAAATACTCAGGGTGCCGGTGTCCGGAAGCCCGTGTGTCGGAAAGTACGTTATACTTAACAGAATCGCCTGGTCTTGAGCAAAATAATTCTCCGAAATAGAGAGTGCACCCGTTTGTGTGTGCCACAAAGTTCTATTTTTTTTTATGCAAATTTGATACGCCCTGATGGTAAGCAGTCGACACCGCCTATGGACACCCGCTACTCATTTTGAGTTCAGGGGTCACTGCCGGCCTTTTAAATAGGAGTACGCTCGTTTCTTGAAGGCTCCTAAGTCGTAGCCGTCTGAAAGACTGTCGCAGAAAGTTGGTTCCACAAAACCGATGCGCGAGGAAAGAAGTTCCTCATAAAGCGTACAGTGGAGGATCGCCAACCATTGAGATGCTCGATCCTTTAGTGGAGAATATCATCTCACCACAGAAAGCGGTGGCCAATCTGGACTTACCTAAGAGCTCAATTGGTATCCCTGCTTTCTGAACCAAGGGTCGTGGATTTATCCCCACCCGGGACAAACACTCGTGTGTTGATTATTTATTTGTGTTTGTTTCGTGTCCGGGTGTTTGTTTGTATTTAATTGTATATTAGTGGTACCTTTGTTATAATGATACTCATATAACCCATAACACAAGTGCTTAAGCTAATTTGGGATCAGGGCAATGTATGTGATGATTTCTGATATTTATTTATAATATGTAAATTTCCAAATAGACTGCAGTAATAGGATAATGCCAGCCTATTTTTTTTTTATTGTAGCTCGACATAATGGCTTCCCTACGCCTGATGGAAAGCCAAAGAGAAGCCCAAGTCGCTGTGACAACTGGCAAGTAACTGGTCTATGTCCAGCAGTGGACTGCAATAGGCTGATGATGATGATGAATAGGATAATTTGTCTAAGCGCTGATATTTTTATATCATTTCAATTAACGGATAAAGTTGAACTCACTGACTCAAGATAAGACGAGTGATTTCAAGAAAGATGATGTACCTACTTATTCAGTAAGAAGTAAGACTAAGCTACGTTTTGTGAAAAGCTATCACACCTTTTATTAGTTTATTAAACTTTCGCGATCCACAGAAGCGATGCTGCGCAAAGTTTCAGCAAGGCTAATAAAAATTAAACAATGATCTTACTCAAATTATACATGTCATATCCGCTCCACTCCACTGGAACAATATCATTGGTAAATTTTTGTCAGCTTCGCGCAACTTAACGCATTTCCGCTTCTTCACAGCTCGATTTAACTGAGGCGGAGCCGATCATGGCAGAGACGAGCTGTGCCGCGACTCACCAATTATATGACTTGAAATCCACATATCTGGAGAGGGAGAAAGAGAGACATCTCTGTCGAGAAAATAGAATAATGGATTTCAAATCATGTGATTGGTGAATCGCGGTAAAGCGCGTCTCCGCTCCGCTTTGCCTCCGTGGAACCGTAGCCTTAAGGTCATAGCACATTATTACCGTCCTGCTCCCACCCCGCAAAAACAATAAAATTCAAATATGGCCTATAAATTTTACATTGTTATATTTTACACTAGCTGTGCTGGCGGCGTCGCACGCGTGGATATCGGGCTTCAAAAATAACGGACAATTTCTAAGCCTAAATTTTGAGTAGACTTCTAGCAATACATTGGTGAAAACTGCATTCAATTCCAGGCAGCAGTTTCTGCGCGATGTGCGATCGAACATACAGATTAAAAATTCTCCCGTTTTCCCAACATTTTCCTTCACTGCTCTGCTCCTTTTGATTGTATCGTGATGAAAAGTATACTATAACCTGCCCAGGAGTATGAAGAACAATTGAGTTTGAATTGAGAACAGAGAAATTGTACCAAGTTTCGTTAAAATCCGTTGAGTAGTTTTTGTTTCTATAACGAACATACAGACAGACAGATAGACAGACAGACAAAAATTTTACTAATTGCATTTTTGGAATCAGTATCGATCACTAATCATCCCCTGATAGTTATTTTGAAAATATATTCAATGTACAGAATTGACTTCTCTACAGATTTGTTATAAGTATAGATTGAATTTCATTCTTTTTACCGGATGGGAGCAGGGCGTTAATAATGTGCTTCTTCGTTCTTCTTTTCAGGTATAATCCTATCGTTTTACGCTTTAACATTATCCTGCGCCTCCCTGTTCCTGTCCAACGGGATAGACTCCTACGTGTCCATTATACAGAGTTTGGACCTATCCCGCCCACTCCTGTTCATCCTCAAGATAATCCTGGGCTTCCCGTTCGCCTACCACTACTTCTTCGGCATCAGATTTGTGTTGTGGAACTCCGGCAGATGGCTCTCTATGAAGGACGTTCGAGGATCAGTTAAGCCAATGGCGATCGGCGCTTTAGTAGTTACACTTTTATTCGCTATGTTGTAAAGTAGCAGCAGCATGCGGCTTAGTCCACGAGTACATCGGTGATATTTGAAATAATTATCATCATCATTCTCCTGCCCTTATCCCGCTCTAAGTGGGGTCGGCACAACATGTTTTCTCCTTCCACTCTTCTCTATCAGCCGTCATCTCCACACTTACACCTTTGACACGCATATAATTTCTCACACAGTCCACCCATTCCTTTTTCAGTCTTCCTCTTCCTCTATATTCTTCCACATTCATACTCAATACTCGTCTCGTTACATGCCTTTCATCCCTCCTCATAATGTGCCCAAACCATGCTAATCTGCTACTCCTTAACTTTCTGTCACTGGCGCTACTTTCAGTCTTCCTCTGATATATTCATTCCTAATCTTATCCATTCTAGTCACACAGCACATCCATCGTAACTATCTCATCTCTGCCACATGCAGTCTATTTTCATTGCCCAACATTCTCATCCATACATGGCGACAGGTCTTACGATGGTCTTGTAAGTTTTTCCCTTGAGTCTCAGGGGCATTTGTGGGTCACACGTAGTCTCCGAAACCTGCCGCCAGTTCATCCATCCCACATTTATCCGGTTTCTCGCGACTGATGTCACCGTAAAATTGTAAATACCGACAGATTGCGAGATTGTAACCGTAATAACTGCTTACAGCTTAACGCATTATTTTTCGGAAGATTGTTTGTAATCGATCAAAGTGGAACTGAATAAATAGTTAACGCGCGACAGATTTTAATTTAAGAATTTCACTTCGATCGATTACAATCTACCCAAAAATATTAACTGTAAGCATTATGTTACAGTTCACAATCTTTCGACAGTTTACAATCTCGCGAGATAGATTCGATTCTAACAGTATTTACAACTTTACAGTGACATATACATAGATATATATTATAATTTCATTCCATCACTGATTCATATACTGTACATGTACGTACATATAAAAGAGAAATACCTACCACTCACTGATTAGGTATTTACAAAATCTCGGAAACGACAACCTTTTATTTGTATTGGCTTAGCCACGAAGAAGCCATTAGGCTTCCTTTTGCCTGATGGAAAGCTGGAAAGGAAGCCCAAGTCGCTCTGACTACGGACGGGAAACCTCAGTATGGTGACCGACACAGCGCCGTCTAGCAAGAGCTTCTTCACACTTTGTCTACAAACACCCACAAACGTATGTACACAAGAATGCTCAATTTACTTTTTGCTGCTAATAGTGGGCGTGGGCTAAATGTGAAGCGGCCAAAACGCCTTTTTCGTCTTTTATACACACTTATAGACGTGCATAGAAATAAATTGTATGTAGGTACATTTAATCAATTTATTTTTTAATAATTACCCTTTTATTTATGTGGTCGCCTACATTATAAACGTTTGTCACAGCAAGTTTGAGAAGCGTTTTTTGTGTAATAATTTCAATTTTACTCAAAAATTACATTATTAAAATACTTAACTAGTGCTTGCTCGTATTCAAGTTAGTTAATTATATATTTCCTGCTAAATACACTCACCGGCACGGAATCTTGGCCAAGCTCTTATCATTGGCCGGTCCTAATTTAAGGGCTTGTATAATATATTTATTAACATATTATTTTGATCGCCTAGTAAAATTAGAGGTTAGCTTCTAAGATCTATATGTATAGGTTTATATTATATCTGTTTATTCTGAAATTATTTGTTTTATTTCTACGCGTTTTTGTAAAAATATACCTACAAGACGTAATCTGACCTAAGGACATATTACCAGTACACCGTGTGAGATAATATTTTTACGAATGATTGAACCTTTTACACAGGCTCGGTGGCTCATTTGGTAGTGACCTCTGCCCTCTGAGCCAAGGGTCGTGGGTTCGATTCCCGCACAGTACAAACATTTGTGTTCATGAATATGTCTGTTTGTATTGGTCTGGGTGTTTTCTATGTATAATATGTATTTATTTACAAAAAAAAAAGTATATAAGTAAGTTTATCAGTTGTCTAGTACCCATAGTACAAGCTTCGGCTTAGTTTGGGGCTAGGTGGCGCTGTGTGGCCCAGCGTGGCATGTCTTGGGTTATTTATTTATTTATTTATTTTATTTATTTAGGAAGATCTCGGAATGACACAACTTTACCTGCCTATCTTAGATTCACTTTCGCCAGTTAGTAAAAAAATTGTTTATTAGCTCAAAATACTGTAGGTACTTTCTTCTTACGTGATCCAATTGTTTAATTTATAAATATAGGTAATCAAAGGAAACAATGATGCTATGTTAATTACTTTTCTGCCATGGACTGACTCGATGGTCTAGTGGTCGCAAGTGTTAGAGAGGTCCCGGGTCATGGGTGAAGGAACAGAGTGTGCTGTTTGTTTGTGCACACACTTGTGCCCTTTGATATCTCCTATATCCCTCCCGACTCATAGTCACACTAGATTGTCACACCAGTGTGACTAACATCATGCAATTGTTCCCAGTTGTCCCCTCTGGCCCTGTCCCCAGGGGTGACAACTGGGAATTGACTTCCCGGTTGTCACCGGGGTGACAATTCGTGCCGACTGTTCCCTTTGACGGCTGACTAGAGGGGACAAATGGGAAGTCTGTTTCCCAGTTGTCACTTGGTGGGGGGGACAATTGGGAAGATGGGATTTCTTGTTTGTCACACTACCGATTTTTTCACACCTTTATACCGTCATTGCTAGTGCTGTTCGTGTGGCGGAATTTTGGTCACGGAAGGTTTAAATAATTTTTATTGCTATCGACACGAAAAGCAGAAGAAGTGCAGTACAGATGTGATCTGAAATAGGCAACTTTACAATACATTGTTCGTTGTTCTGATACCCATAACACAAGTGTTTAAGCTACTTACTATGGGGTCGAATCAATGTATGTGATGTTGTTATAGCGTAAAATATGTATTAACCTGTTGAGGCTCATTACATGGATATTCTTACAGATATATTGAAGTACAATGTAGTCGGTCTTATCGCTGGTAGCGTTCTCTTCCAGATAACCTTCAGATAGAGAACATTTGCTAAATAGATTATTATCTAGAGAGACTATTAGCTATATCATCGTTATTATCCACTTAGTAATATTCACAGTATTCAGAAACTGAATCGAATTTGGTAACTATATGTTTCGTTTTATTCTTACCTGAACGATTTGACAGTAACTATGAATATAGTTACCGAATTCGTTACCGTCTTTTGGGTGCTGTGCATACAAGAGGGAGACACCATAGAAATACCAGGGGTGTAGATTTTGTATTAGTACCGCACAGCGGCACACGTCGTCTGATGGAAAGCCAAAGAGGAGCCCAAGTCACCGCGGCAACGGACAAGTAGCTAAATCAATCACTTGTCAGTTGCCACTGCCATGGCTATTATTATAACTAGCTGTGCCCACGACTTCGTCCGCGTGGAATAGAGTTTCATACCCTAATTTATCCCCTTGGGGGTAGAATTGATCATCATTCTTAGCCTATTCATAACATCTCAAATTCAGCTCGATCCGATAGTGGTTTGGGCTGTGCGTTGATAGATCACTATCTCAGTCTGTCACCTTTTTACTTATATCTGATCCCGGAACACTACCAAAGACAATTTACTGGTGTTACACCGTGGTCGCCAACCAGTCGAGTAAAGCCTACCGGCAGATAAGCTAAAAATTTAACAAGTCCCTTAACCAACTCTTACTACACCCAAAGATGCAAGGGAGCGAGCTATCATCTTTTCGCTTCAAGCCACTTTCACCTACCCGTGGTGCATACCGCTGAACAACAAATGCTCTGGCAACCGACTGGTGGCGGTATGACCATCACGATAGAAGGCGTAGCTAGGAACCACAGGCCGATGACGGGCAGCAGCGTCACCGGTGCTAGAAGCTACGCCCTGTGATCGCCAACCCGCCTGCCCCCTTTGTTCTCACTAGTACTACCAAGTAGTTCTACTGTAGGACTACCTACCTGAGAATTTTTTTTCTCATAAGTGCTACGATTTTGTATGTTACAGAATACTCGTAGTAGGACTAGTGGCGATTACGGGTTAATCCTCCAGGTGTTTGCCTTAAGTAGTCAACAACTGGAGAGGACGTGTCCTATGTTGACAGGCTCGGTGGCTCAATTGGTAGTGACCCCTGCCTTCTGAACCAAGAGTCGTGGGTTCGATTCCCACCCAGAACAAACATTCGCGTGATGAACACTAGTGTTTGTTCCGTGTCTGGGTGTTAATATTTGTATTTAAGTATTTATTTGTGGTACCTTCGTTGTTCTGATACCCATAACACAAGTGCTTAAGCTACTTACTTTGGGATCGGAGCAATGTATGTGATGTTGTCTGATATTATTTTATTATATTATTATTATATTATATTATTATGTCCAGCAGTGGACGGCGATAGGCTGATGATGATGATGACCATTTTTTGTCATTTAATCAATCAACAGCCCTGGTCCATCCACAGCTTAATTCACGCCACATTTCTCTATCTCGGGCTTTCCTAATCCAGCCAATGCCAGCAGTTCTTCTAAGGTCATCAGCCCAACGGGTTGCGGGTCTTACACCACGTCGCGCCCCGCAACTCGTCGGCCTAAAAGCGGCGTCCACTCCAAGACTTGTCTGCTCCACCGATCGTCTGTGTCGTTAAGAGATAGGGTACCTACGAAACGAGCATATACGCATACCTACGTCAGAGGACGAAAATTATCGTCACAGTCCGAAGGATTAGAACGCTGAAGTGTGTCATGTCTGTCGCAGGACCCATTTGTGTATTCAAAATCAATGTAGGTAATCACAGAATTGTGTATGTGGGTTGGGTATACACGGAAGTATTATGTACTACGTACAGCTTGTACGTATAGTACTTAATAGTTCCTATGATATGATATCCTATGTAACTTTTTTTATTATTATACTCATCAAGAGGACCAGAGGCCAAATGTTATAACAAGCGTTATTGACAATTTAAATACAAAGTAAGATGCTTGTTTTAAAGAGCCAAGCTTAATAACGACTCTGTTAATAAGCTTGGCTCTTCATGACATCTGATAACTTTTTGACAGTGCAGGCAATGTGGTCTCGCACTCGTCTTGGCTACATTTTACATGAAAATGTTTTTGGGGGTATGATTTTCAATAATAGTTACTTACATTTTGAACTAGAATCGAAAGCAGTTTTTCACTTACGTTCCAGATTTGGCACAGTACACTCGATCAGTAGGACCGTCGCTATGACGTCACACTGCAGTATCCATTCGTGTCCTCATTTCTCTAATAATAGTTAGGCAATTTATCCATACCATAAAATAAAACACATTAAAAAGGTAATGATTATTCATTACACTATTGATGACTTTATAATAAACCCGCAATGTTCTTCCGTGAAAAATCAAATTGTAAATATAACCTTAAATTTTCGCAGAAGTTGGATAGACATTTCATGCTAGCCCTAAGTCAAAATTAAGTTAGATTAACGCTTAAAGCTGTGAATAGAAAAGTAGGGTGTATCTGTGAAACACTCCCATTGATTGTAGGTAGTTATTACATCAATCGATATAAGTAGATGTAAGCAGGTACGTACCACGTTGACGGCATCAACTGCATCCGCGTTGGCTCCTCGGCAGATACTCGTAGCAATGGCACTTTTCAAATCACTGTTATTAAGGCACTATCTCAATATTTTGATCTACTCTCACAAAGTTAGGACGGCAAAGTCGCGGAACGCGCCTAGATCTAGAATTGAACCGACTAACACGAAGGTACTACTAACGTTACGCACTACTTGTACTATTGCTTGCATATTGGGGAACACATAACGATCATCACCGAACCATTTTTCAAAATTTTGCTAAATAACAAAAGGGATTTCTTTAAAAAAAAGTCATTATATTTAATTGAAGTACTTTTTAAAACTACATTTGAATAGATTGATGCTACATATACGATAGGAGAATTTTTCAAGCACAGCTAAAGTTTTTTGGATTTTTTTTGAAGACTTCTATAAAAAAGGGAATTTGATCTGAACTAAGACAACTGAACTACACGATTACGAATTAGAGTAAGTCTTGAACGCATGCGCGCCTCTAGAACGGCCTCGCCCCTGACTAGTTCGCTTCAATGAGTGACGTCATCAGGATAACCTCTTTTCTTTGCTACAAGCCGATACAGCCTAAATACTCCCGACAGAACATCAGCACCGGCCTTCAAATGCCTTCAAAAGGTTAACCTATCCAATTCCTCATCAACCGTGCTTAAAAAATCATGATGCGGAAAGTTCCTATGGGATTGGGGGTTGCAGTGGTATCGATTCGCGCCATGGCCGCGCGTACGATCGGGGTTGCAACCCCGGCACGCACACATTTGCTATTTCTCGGCGTTCCGTTTCACGAAGCCAGTCTATTTTTAGGTCAACCCACGCTGGCGACTGTGATTTTGAAGTCTGAAAGCTTAGAACAAGAAAATAAGTCTTTTGTTATTAGCTGGTAAAACAGTTTGAAGGGAATATTAAAGTTAGTTTCCTTTGAGGGCAATACTCGCGGCGGCACACACACACAAACACACTATATTTGTTTGGTCTTGTGTGTGAGCGACGCGACGAGGGGAGACCGTGGGAGGTGTGACCATCGCAAAAATAAAGTAAGCAGTCAAATGAACAACTAAAAAAGTAATATAAAGTGCTGTAAATATCTGGTATAAAAGCACTTTGCGTACAAATTCAATAACTGTAGCCATATTTTATGTAAGTACGCTTTTATAAAATTTCAATGCATTTAATATATTGAGCAAAGTTTAATAGGATTCACTCGCGGGGACTTTTGAAGCGTGTTTTTAAGCCGAACCCTAAACGAATTTTGATCAGACATACTCGTTTAAATGAATTTCAAAATAAAAAAAATCTAAATAGTTTCACTCCTTTGGGAGTCAAAGACAGACAAACACTCCTCTTTTTGCGTCGGGTGTTACGAAATGAGCCAAAATATCCTTGTCGTAGTAGTATAGAACAACTTTACTACTTACTTATATAGGTCCTTATTAGTAAAAAAAAGAAGCTGCCAATAAAAAATTAAAATTATTATGTCGATTTTGACATTAGATGAAACTTCTTCAGAAAGTGACGTTCTAAATATTATTGTTTACATAAAAATAAACGATTGACTAGAACTCCAAAATAAATTTAATTTTTTTTATTAACATTTTAAGCCAATTGACTATTTGTAATCATGATAACTTGTCTGGTGAGTATTTTGAATTTAAATTACTAGTTAGCACCCACATACTTGATTATCCATATAAAATAGGTAGATTTATCCTATGTCCATTTATGGATCTTCACGTCGGCGTAAGGATGTAAGGGAGCGGCATATCATCATTTCGCTCCAAGCCAACCTTGCCGAATAACAAACGAGGCACTGGCAACCGACTGGTGGCGGTATAACATCACAATTGAAGGCATAGCTAAATACCTCAGACCGATGACGGGCAGCAGCGTCACTGGAGCGAGAAGCTACGCCCTGCGATCGTCAACCCACCTGGCGTGGCGATTATGGTGGTGAGTATGGCCTCCAGACGTTTGCCCTAAGTGGCGAACAGCTGGAGAGGCTTATGTCCAGCAGTGGACTGCAATAGGCTGGTGATGATGACGTCGGCGTCTTCCATCCACCGATCCAAGGAGTTATTATTATGACGAGCCTGAAATGGTGAAACATTGTTACATTCCTTAGATTTTATTAATAACGCCCTTTTATCGATTTCTTTTTTCTAATGTTACCTGAAAAACGGAGTATCTTTAGTTCATTAAGTAATTTAATTTTAAATGTTTGTTCACAGAGATTTTTCAGCCCTATTACAAGAAGGTGCAAGATTACTCCTATGATAAGTGAGTTAAGCTTAATATACATAATGTAAACAATTTCTTTCTTCTATATTGTTAGCTGACTGGGGCGTTCGCCTCCACAGTAGAGTGTATCACGACGATTCCGCCCTTCTTCCTAGAAGCCAATCGTGTATCCTCTACTACTCGCACCAGCTCCCATTAGAGCGCCGCATGTCCACAACAATAGCACTTAGCACAATATGCTTCTCGAGGTTGTCACCGTTTTTGGTATGTCATGGATAAGGTAGTTGAATGCCATATACCATACCATACTTTTATCTGTACTTTTTCCTATTAAAAGACGAGTATATGCAGTCATTAATTAATTAATTGGGATGTTTACAATTTTTATTTCTTTTAAACCGATTGATTATTCAGTCAATTGGCTAGCGAAATTCTTGACGTCAATCTTTCTTAAGGCCATACAAAATGTATGAAGCAATCACGTATTGATAGCTACTTACATCAAAGTTATAACAATTGTCTTGGCAGCTCACATCGCTATTATCTGGCTGTCAAACTTAATACACGGGGCAAACGAAATAGCACGCAATATTGGCTAGTGATGTCAGTAGCCGTTTGTATGAATTGTTTTTGGCCAAGTCCATAATCGTGATTTTGAAATACCTGAGTACTTTTCCTGATAACGGACAATTTCTTTCATATTTTTTTTGCTGTTTAAGGCAGACGGGCCTTTTATGACATACGTAGGTAACCGCCGCCCATGGCAATCTTCAATGCCGCTGTCTATCGTGAGAAAAGAGCTGCCTTTATATCACGTTTTTATTTGAATCTCTCTCTCATGTCGGTTCCACTAGCCCCTGTTCGTTTGGATAATAGGGGATATAATTACTGTTTGTCCTATTTTTTCACTCCCAACTGGGCTGGGACAGCTTTCTTTCATAATTAGATGGGTAGCGATTGCCACTCGCCTGATGTTAAGCGATGGACGATGGAGCGCGTACACCAACAAAAACCTGCACTCTCGGCATACCCACTAAGCCCCCCAGTGTGCCCATCGGACAGCGACTTGCAGGGATTCAGGAAACAGAAGTATGCGGCCACGCCCCTGCTTACCTAGACCATCCGCAGATGCCAAGCGGACGGCACTCCTGGTGCCATGACGGCAAGTACCCCTCACCCCGGCTCCAGGGAGCGCGAAATGGAGGACCGACCTCACGCTTTCTGTTTGTTTGTTCCAGTGCCAAGTCGTTCAGGGTCATACGAGATACAGCAGCACAAACACGACTGCCTGGTGATCGGCGCTGGTGGTGCGGGGCTCCGCGCTGCCGTCGGCCTGGCTGAGAAGCAGTACTCAGTGGCGCTGGTCACCAAGCTGTTCCCCACTCGCTCGCACACCATAGCGGCTCAAGGAGGCATGAACGCGGCAATAGGTAAGCTACAACACACGTCGCATCATCAGGCATAGGCCTCTTCAACTATTCGCCTTTGAGCAAACATCTGGAGGCTTCACCCATAATCGCCACGCTGGGCAGGCGCTCCCATGATCGCAGGGCGTAGGTCTTCGCTCCGGCGACGCTGCCCATCATCGGCCTGTGGTATTAACTAGGCCTTCAATCGTGACGGCTATAAGTACTGCTATCAGTCGTTGCCTGAGACTGCGCCACGGGCAGGTGAGGGTGGCCTGGAGCGAAAAGATGATAGGTCGCTCCCTTACATCCCCTATGAAAGCAACGTCTCAAGTTAATAAGTAAGTATGACGAATGGTTTGGTTCAGTGGTACCTAGTAAACGCTGCCTCTGAAAAATAGTCGCCGGTTCGTAACTTATCGTAACGTAATGGCCAAAATAGATTGGATAGTCGTTAAAAAATATTCCTGTATATTATACGAAACTTCAAACCATTCATTTTAAATCAGTTAAGAATCGATTAGGTACAGTTCACATAAGATTTTCTGCAAAATAATATTTACAGAGTCTTAAATAAGTAAAGCGATAACAAAATTACCATCATGACAGTCCAAAGTTATCACATTCATTATAATTGCTGTGCGGTGACCACGCTTGCACGGGTTTATATCAAAACCGAAATAAATATCAGTGAAATATTTTGAAACATAAAATTTGATTTGAATATCAACATACCCAATTGTTGCTTTCAATTGTCCCCGACTATTTGATCCGACAACATTCAATGCATTTGCGGTTAATTACCGTCAATTAATTAAACTACACCCAAAAGACAATTGTTTAGTGTACTGTAAAACTCCTAAAATGTTGATAGAATATCGCACAGCGTTCACACACAGTTAAAATCAATGTTGGCTTCATAGTTTTGTGCTAATTATTGATGGCAGCCGAGCTCAATGGCAATTAGCCGCTAGCCGTAGGGTTGCTATAAGTGTGAGTGTGGAGACTCAGACCGGGACATTTCAAGAATAACAAAATTTTTCACAATATTTTAAGAGAGGTAGGGCATAGCGACTCTTCGCTCGAATTGAGCCGCCCGTCTGGGGAAGGACCTCCACCCTATAGAATACCGCAGTGTTTGACTGCGGTATTCTATAGGGTGGAGGTTCTGTTTGACCTCTGGGTCGTGTTTCTGCCGGTGAGTAGGGTTTCCGGAGCTCGTGGGGGGTCAGGGTTGGGCCGGCATGGCGGTGGCAACTGACAGGTAACTGACCAGTTACTTGCCCGTTGTCACAGCGAATTGGGCTTCTCTCTCGCTTTCCATCAGGCGTAGGGAAGCCATTATGTCGAGCCACTATAAAAAAAAACAATAGAAAACCGACTTCAGTTTCGTGACAATAGGATGGGACCAACAAGGAAGTACACCCTTTCGAACAACATACAAGTAAAAGAATTCAATCGAATTGAGGACGTCCTCCTTTTTTGGAAGTCGGTTAAAAACTATGTAATAAGGTAGAAATAAATCAATTACTTTAAAAGTTCGGCAATTCCTATCTTTGCCGCATCGCTAAAATGTGGAACTCATTGCTACAGGGGACGCCCCGTTGCCACAGCTATGCCAACGTATAAAATCTCGGTTTTACAGGGCGGCGTAGCTGTGGCAACTGACAGATTGGTTATGTAGGTGGTTACATGGCGGTTGTGGCAGCGACTTGGGTCTCTCTCGCGTTCCCACAGGCGTTGAGAGGCCTATATGTCGTGCTACTATGAAAAATAAAACCTTCTCGGCCGGGACACCGGTACGCCATGCTCCAAACCGGGACATGTCCCGGCGTACCGGGCACGGCAACACTACGCTAGCATTTAATTTCGCGTCATGTACCGGCCGTGCACAGAGTTGCCGGACCCCGGCTTCATGTGCCCAATTAAGAATATTTTCCCACTATTGTCGCTAATTAGCCGAAACGGTGAACATTAAAATTTAACCTTCGACACAACGTGGGGTAATTTTAACCCCATAACTGGTAAATCACGTAGATTTATTCATTAAAATCGAAAACTGACTGGGATTGGCCGGGTTACTTGCCCGTTGTCAAACCCATCTCGTAGGGTAACCATAATGCCGAGTTTTTTTATGCGATAGGCGGCAGACGAACAAGTGTGTTGACTGATGGTTGCTAAGCAGTCGACCTTTTGAATATGAATACGCTCGTTTTTTGAAGGTTCCCAAGTCTTAGCTGTTCGGAAAGACTGTCGCAGGAAGTTGGTTCCACAAAAGCGAGGCGCGAGGCAAGAAGTTCCTCATAAAGCGTACAGTCGGGGATCGCCAACCATCGAGATGATGAGGATGGAATTGCAATCGGTGGAATTGCTACTATGAAAAAAAATCTCAATACACACAGACGATCATCATCATCATCATCAGCCTATTGCAGTCCACTGCTGGACACAAGCCTCTCCAGTTGTCCGCCACCCAGGGCAAACTTCTGGAGGATATACCCATAATCGCCACGCTGGGCAGGCGGGTTGGCGATCGCAGGGCGTAGCCTCTCGCTCCGGTGACGCTGCTGCCCGTCATCGGCCTGTGGTACTTAGCTACGCCGTCCATCGTGGTGGTTTTACCGCCACCAGTCGGTTTGCCAGAGCCTCGTTTGTTGTTCGGCAGGATGCACCACGGGCAGGTGAGGATGGCTTGGAGCGAAAAGGTGATAGGTCGCTCCCTTACATCCCCGAAAAGGTGATAGGTCGCTCCCTTATATCCCATACAGACGATAGTTTGGTTAATTGGTAGTGAAAGCCTACTTTATAATCAGTAGTCACGAGTTTTTTTTTGTTAATATATAGGTACATAGCAAACACCCAGTATAATACAGACATGTTCATGGACACAAATGCTTGTACTGTGCGGGGATCAAACCCGCGAACACCGCGTCGGAGACAGCGTTCACGCCACTGAATCAAACTGTTCGTATTATTACATCGAATGTTCATACAAAGCATCCCTTTACTAGAAACAAGCTCCTTATAAGGTACATCTAGGTAGATAACCGCAAGCTCAGTTTCACAGTAATTTGCATTTGTGCATCTATTTCTGATTCGGGGATGGGTATATGCCACAAGTACGTATTTGGAAATATGATATCTCTGTTGCGTCGTGCTACCCTCCCAGCCAGCGGACAATTATCAATTAATAGTTACCTATTAATTGTACAGTAAGGGTATATACCTACAGCTGACTGCTGCATTCAATGTGCGCTAAAATAGATGGCTAAGCGACTGCCCTGGAAATGTGTTAATTATCTTCATAAATGTATCTATTCTCGGTCTTAACGTTCTTTCTTGGATTATTTAATAATTATTTATTTTATAAGTATTCTCCTACAGCTTTCGTAAAACAATAAAAGTGTTTATATCCGGTTACAGGTCCCGTACCACCAGAAACGAAAACGATCGTTCGTTGAACGGATCGCGTACTTTTGCACCAAACATCCCACACACAATAGGGAACATGCATGACTTTTTTTTATGGATTTATTGAGATCTTTTATCTTCCAGATACATAAATGTCGAAGAATTTTTAAACTATCTTTTCTATTAAGCGAGTTATAAATTGTTAAAGTTATTGCTTAGACAGAGAGATCCGACGTGGCGGATGACGTCACGTACCGTGCGCGCCATACAAACTCCATAGAAAAATCTGTTTCGCGTGAGAGAAACGGATATATTTACTTTCAACGACTACGCGACTGTATCTCGCCCATTTTTCAGACAATTTTGATTTTGTTTTCACTGTTCGTAGTATATTTTTATCTATATTACGATAAATTAGTAAATACATGAAACTATGACCTATGAGGGCTATTGATTGATTGATACGTTTACGTCTTGAAAAAAGAAACTTATGTAGTTGCGAACGCGCGTTATCAACACGCGCATTGAATGCTTCTCATCTGTACATAGCCCTAAGGCCTACACACTGATAGTTATAGTCGGTTCGGCGGTATTTGTCGGAGAACAAAGCCGACTCGAAGTAATTAAGGGCTAAAATGCACTCTCTGTCGCCCTGCCTATTAGTAAGGGACTTTTATTTTCAGTGACACATCAATGCCTTGCCCGGTCTTCTAGTTTTGTGTTTTTCTTTGTCATTTTTAATAAATGTTTTGGTCTGGATGATTGCATTGGTCTGGGTGTATAATTAATAAGTATTTATTTACAAAAAAAAGTATTTAAAAACATTTATCAGTTGTTTATGCCAGCCTCATCTGCCCGTGGTGCATCCTGCTGAATAACTGACGAAGCTCTGGTAACCGAATGGTGGCGGTATAACTAAATAAGAAGGCGTAGTTAAATACCGCAGGCCTACGACGGGCCACAGCGTCATCGGAGTGAGATGCTACGCTCTGGTAAAGCCTCCAGATTTTTACTGAGAGTGACGAACAACTGGATAGGCCTATATCCAGCAGTGGACTGCGATAGGCTGATGATATTGTATAAGTAGTACCCATATTTATTATTTCTTAAAAATATTGTCATGCATTTCATACTAACAGTAACAGATACTGCACATGACTGTACCGTGAAAACCTCATAAAACACAGTGCATTTATTTATTTTTCCTCTGTGCGAAAGCGCGGTTCGAAAAATTTGGTTCGATACTCCGGACTCCTTGTTTCCCAAGACATATAATTTTTAGGTGTTCAGGGTGTGTATGAATCGATAATTTCTGGGTATCACTTAACACCAGGTGAATTGTAGCTAAGCGCAAACCCATAGTGAATAAAAAATAAAGAAAACACATTTGTACATCAGGAGCACTCTGAACTTTAAAAATATTGTTCAATGCTCATCAATAGCGCAACTTGTAACAGGCTTTACATCTGTATTTTATACAGATTTTTAATACACTTACGGTCACAACAACAGGACACATTAAAATCTAAGAGATTCTCTAACGCTTCGCTTAAGAGGACGCGTTAGATGACGTGTCAGGCTATACGTTACGCGACGCGACTAGTCAGTCGTTTTTCCATCACCATCATCGGCCTGCAAACGTTCATGCTAGACATAGGCCTCCCCCAATTTGCCTAGGTTGCCACAGCAGGTTTACTTTGTATCTAGGTAAACGCTGCCGCCTGTTCCCTGATATTTCCTTAGTCGACGACACGCATGGGATGAAGTGGCATTCCAAACCCAGAAACCACAAAGTGCTGCATTTCCATATAAACGCTCGATGCCTCGCTGAACGCGTCACGGTCTCATTAAACGAAACGCCTTACTTATAGCGTAAATAAAATAAAGGTTTGAGTTTGTTAAAAAAAGTGGTATGTAACCTGTGGAACTTGCCCGACAAAATATCCTACTTATTATCATCTCCGATATTTTAATACTAGCCCGTTAGAGCACTTTCCAATTTCCTACCATCGTTAACTTCGTTTCAGTTATGAAACCTCTTTGCGTCCTACTTCCTTCTCAGGTTAAATAACGCTTCATACGAAATGGAAATTGCTTGAATCATAACGATGTTAGAATCTGCTACAAAATGTGTATCAAAGGTCCACTATGCCTACGAACATTTACTCTCTGAAGACAAGCCTGCGATAGTTAAGCTGGATCACATCAAAGGAGAAATATCGTAAGTTCTGGAAGCCCTGTGATTCCTCTAGTGCAGGGTTTCTCAAAATGGCGGCCTTTAGACGGCAGGGGGTTCGCGGAAAGATTTACGTAATGGTGGCTGGTTGGTTGTCACGGGTGTGCGATTTACAAGGAGACGCGCACGCGGCTGATTCCATATAAAAACTATAAAAACCATATTTTCTTTTACATTTAGCTTATTTTATATGGGGTTAAGGGTTTGCGATCGTTTGAGAAGTTATACAAGGGTACATAGGGTAATAAGTTTGAGAAACTCTGCTCTAGTGTTAAGGTAGGTAGGGCTGAAGAGTATGCACTATCGTCATT